>OY390731.1:44696181-45296181 GCA_959613385.1 Geotrupes spiniger | reverse complement strand
TAATTAATAACGTGAGTAATATGAAGAAGAAGAATGGGGGAAGATTAAATATAAGATGGAGAAGATAGTGGTCCAGAAGATGACGGTGATGAAATAGAAGATGGAAAAGAAGATATGCGGCTGGACAAGAAAATTGAGATGAACATTGAGGAGGATATAGTTTCGATTTATTGCCTTGAGTTGCTTTCAGTTGAGATTGACTGGGCTTGGCTGGGTTCGCAAAAAATAAGCTGAAAAACAATTATTATGTCTTAATTGATGATCTTAAACGTTCAAAATTCTTCAATACATTTTAAACTAAAAAACGTCAAAATTTACAACATAGTGATACAAAAAAATCTAATCAATTAATCAATTAATAATTAAGATGCAAAAAAGAAAGAAAAAATAAAGTGTTTCTTATTTTTATATAGAAACAAAACAGACTTGTAATAATTTTTTTGATTGCTCGTCGCGTCCGAAACATTTGCCCGCGATATGTTCAATCAAAATGCAATTGTATTTATATATTTAAAACGTCTGTAAGCGTACGTTATTTACAAATCACGTGACATCAACAATTACCTTGGTCGAGGGTGGTCATGGATTTTAATATGATTGTCGCAGCTCCCATCGTACATTTATGTGAATCATTTTTTGGGTGTCAAAATCGGCCAAGTCACTGTGCTGAAGTTAATAAAAACGTAAAAGTTAATAAAAACGTTATTAGTATTTCATTTTATTTTACTATTACTATTTTACAGCTGAAATAAGTAGGTAACACATTTGTAAGTTATTGATGATGTCGGTGTAGCTTGACAGTTACAGAATTATTTCAAAGGATGATTTAAGTTAAGACAACTGTTTTACATTCCATGGCAACCTTTGACCAAGATAATTTTTGATATCAAGGTATATAATAATATTCTTATTGTAACACAGTCACGAAGTAGACCTTATGCCAATTTAAAATTACGTAACATTTTTATATTTTTTAGCTAGCGAAGTTGATTTAATACTTTAGGCTTCGTATTATTTCCTACTCTATTCGATTTTAGCTATTTCAAATCCTCAAAGATCGTCATTGTTTTTACTGTAAACGATCCTGCGTGTCGATTAGTATATTGGGTTGTTGAATATTTTCTTTTGAATTGAAGGTTTGTTGGGTTGGGTTGGGGTAGGTTAAGGTTGGAAAATTCGACGAATTAGGGGTAGGCCGGGAATAGTAACAATGTTTTTGCTAATACAAGAGCAACAGTCATCCCAGCCTACCGTATAGGGTTGGTTGATGTTAGATAGGTCGGGGGTGAAGCCAGCTATCTCCGACTTAAAAAACCTCTAAACCGCATATTATAGGTGAAGTGTTAGTTTTCAGATCGCACAGTCGAAACTAGCCTCGTAGCTTAACTAACGACGGATGTAGCACGATTTAGTAAAACCCTGTACAAGTTTTGACCAGATTTTCATCTGGCAGGGCGGTTGGATCGAACCACTGTCGTGTTCGGCTTCGTAAGTCAACGCGCCAGCGCACTAACCAAGCACACGACTTCCAAACATCAAATCTTGTTGGTATAATTACGACGATGCAACAATTGTTCAATTTGATTGCTGTAAATGACAAAAACGTCCACATGTATCATTTAAAAATAGATACATTATGTACAATTATTTGCTTTCGTGTGTGCAATTATTATTCTAATTGACACTGGGCACAGTATGCATATCGTAGAGGTAGGGGTTGATTGTCCCATGTTTGCAAGTTACCAGCCAAAGTTCATATCTGCGCCAGGACTTTAGGCTTGATTATCCTGGGTATCCTGATAACTGCAAGTCATTGGAAATTATTTCGATTAATTCGATTATTTTGAGTAGGCTATTTGACGTTGTTAATCGAACATGAATTATGCAATACCCTTACTATGGTTGCCGAGATTAAAATAGGCACCCACGTCACTACTACATTTTCGAATCAAACGTTGGACTTCAAAATTATAGAAAATTTCTACTTCTTAACTTTCTCATATTATGAGAAAGTAGAATACGTGTCCTGATTATAGTTTTTTATTTTCAGAAATCGTTAACATTCAATAAATTGAAATACAATTTTGGAAAGCTTCAGTTATCAGGTGCAAAGTTACAATAGATTATAACTGGTGTTTAATAAGTCGTTTAAGACTGGGTGGCTGTACATTGCAGATCGTCTGTATTATATACATACAATTCTTGAAAAATGAATGTCATAGTTTAATCTTTAATTAGGATAAAGAAAATTTTGCATCATGATTGCGATTGCTCGCGGAGAGATAATCGCATTTTCCTGAGCAAAACTCTGAGGACAAAAAATCATACCAAGTTTAATTTAGAAATTTTAGATCGCAGCAGTAATCCAATCCATATAGATTACTTTCTCTGGCCGCCATGAACCGATCACATTACAAATTTGAAGGGTAATTATAAAATGAATGCCGGGCAATTATCGACCTTGGTAGTCACAAAAGTGTCCGGCGCAACGGGGCACAGTAATCCAAGCCACAAAAAATCACGACGTCGTCCCACAATGAACAAAGTCGCCCAGCCATATGCGCGACCCGCTTTATTTCGTGTCGAAGAAAATTTCACCCGACGACGCGACGTAATAACTCTCTCATTAAACGCCCAATCATTCAAAATTTAATTAAAATGCAATCGGCTTCTTGGAAGTTCGGAAACTTTAACACAAGCACGTAGCTTATTTTTTATTTTTAGATTGTAAAAGTGAAACGATCTCGACGCGCAGGTATTTAAATTTCGGGCGGCCCCTTTCGGGGGCAAAACAATGAGGTCCACACCCGAATTCAAACGAAAGTGTTGTGACATCAAAATAAATATCTAAATGCTAATGACCCAGCGGTGTTATACAACGCCGTGTTACGCGAATGATTTATTTGGAAAATCGATTCGAAAACGGTCCGCATTGACATCTGGGAATATTCGTGTTAGTTGGTCAATTTTTTTTTACGTTGCTGTAAACAACTATTATATTGCATCTCTTGTTTGATGCGCAAACAGCTGTAAAGCACGAGCGGTCATAAAACTTTCTAGTATAATTATGTTTATTTTAACGTATGGCATACGTGCTTCGTAACGAGCGAATTAGTTGTAATTAAGTCGATGTAATTTCACATGAACGGGAATACTCTCTAAAAGATATTGGTTTTTCAAATGCATCATATACGTGCTTTAATAAAATAACCTTTGAACTTTAAAAGTACACGTAAAGGTATTTTTAATTTAAATGTTTCATTTCAATGTTTTAAATAAGATACTAGGGGAGATCAATATTTACGGTCCTTAACATAGAAGGAAACAAATTGAAGAAATATGAAAGATTTATTTTTCTACATAATCTCCCTGAACGTCGATGGATTTGGTCCAACAATGCTTCAAACCTTTGATTGTCATCGTAGGAGGCTGTTATTGTATGTCAACGTTCCAAAAAATCAGTCATCAAAATTCCGCCTGCATTCCAAAAAATTGTGGCCATAACTTTACCAACGGATGGCAAAACACGAAATTTGCGGGGTGGCGGAGAACCTCGGCGATGCCACTTCATACTTTATTGGTTCGATTCAGGATCGAAGTGGTGAACCCACGTTTCATCAACAGTGACGAATCGAGAAAGAAATTTATCCGGATCTGCTTTAAACTTTGCCAAACTGGCTTCAGAATGCAATACTCTAGAACGTTTCTGATCAGATGTCAACATTCGTGGGACTCAACGTGCAGACAACTTTTTTAGCCCCAAAATATTTGTAAATTGTACCAACAAAAATTCGTAATTTCAGCTATCCGGCGAATGGTCAGTCGTCTATCTGTCATTACCATATCGTGTATACGATTAACATTTTCTTGGTTAGTGAGTCACTGGTCGTCCAGCACCCTTCGCATGTTCACGTGTTTGTCTTCCCAGTTTAAATTCTCGAAACATATTTTTCACCACTTGGTAAGAAACAGCACCCTCACCAAATACACCTACCATGTCTTCATTCTTTTGGCGTCAACCCTTTCTTTTGCAACTACTTTATAACGGCACGAACCTCTGATTTTTCCATTTTTAGAATTTCTCTAAACTTGTCTGCTTAAATTCTAAATTATTTGAACATGTAACAAGTGACAAGACTACAATTGAACCAACGTAACAACAAATGATTAATACTTTAATGTGTGAAATTGACTTCACTCAAAGCCTACTATGACAGGGACGCTAAATAATGATCTCCCCTCGTATATTCCCACAGTAAATAGAACATCAGGCCACATCATTAACCCAATTATATTGTTTATTGGATTTAAGGAACTAATATACCTAACAAATCAAACATGTGTTTTTTATATTTAAATTAATATGAGTCGATTTAGTGGTTTTAGTTAGCATGTAAATAAATTTAAAATGATGGCGAGAAGCGATTAGCAACCTACACAGGAAATCATTATATTGCATATTTTTTTTCAGCCCTCAAGGAAAAATATTCATGGCTATCGCCACAAAAGATGTTAGGATTACATTCATTTAGAGGGGACACAAACATGTATTTTTATGAAACAAAAAAAATATATCAGTAGCACAAAAAATGTGAATTCGCTAATATTCTTTGGATGGTGGAATAATTTAATTTTAATTTAATTTAACACCTGGTATTAAAATGCCCTATCAGCTGGAAGAGTTTCTTAATCCATTGAATTGATATTAGCATTTGAATCAATTATCTTTTGATTCACTTTTATTGCACGTTATTCTACGTGTACGACTTAATTGTTCGCGGCCCACAACCCTGGCCTGGGTTCGGTTGGGTAACATTCTCTCAATGATTTACTACAGATTAATTGTTCGTTACCGTCAGCGCATTAGCACATTTATTTTATTCCACTGCACAAAATATTTCAGTTAGCTTATGTTTATTATCAAGGACGTTTATTTGAGACTTATTACTCACTTTACTTTGTTTTAGTTTCGAATTAAAACTTGATTACTTCGGTGTCACATTTACATTTATTTTATAATTAAAATTACTTGAAATTCGTAGGATTTTCGGTGTGTCCTTTTATTTTAAAAGTCATTACGCGCGTTTCGTTTTTATTTAAAACATCATCAGATTCTACAAAATACCAAAGACATATAAGATTTAAAATTATAACTATAAAATATATATATATAAAAAAAAATTGTTTCTTAGTTAGATGTGTGTTTATGATATAACTAGAGTTAAATGTACTTAAAATAAATTTCACAATGGTTGGGGGATATCAGTAAACAACATATGAGAGTCGTTGCGATAATACACTAAAGCAATTGTAATTATTTTTATAATTAATATATTTTTTTCGTGTCAATTAAAATGTCGTGTTTGGTATTTATTTTTATTATTTATTTATTCTAGACTGTTTCAAATGCATTTCAAGTGAGATGGGTTAATTCGTCGATAACAATAATTTTTATTTTAATTATCAACAAAGACGATATAGGTGCTTTTTACTATTAAAATGGAAAATTTTATTATTAAATTGAAACTTCGGGGATTCTTTCTCAGATTAAATGAGCTATTACATCAAATTTAACTATTATTACGATTTTGATGTTATAAATTATATAATTCGTACTGACACAAAATGACATGGTTTCCCTTAATGAACAAAATTAAGCCTGATACACTGAATATAAATAACTAGAATTAGAATTAATTTTATTTTACACCTTACAGCACTTGGAATTTTTACAATTTGTGTCACATCTTGTATGTATATGTTTGGAGCCTGTTTGGTGTGATACTAACTGTCCCCACCGAAGGGTGCAACTTGGCTGTTAATTCAAGAGCTAATGTGTTGCAGGACGTTTTCTAAAACATTATGTTGATGGATGTGTGAAGTACGACACACGTGGAAATATGTCAATTTATTAATGTATTATTATCTTTATTAAACGATGATTTAAACGTCATAAATTACAAAACCAAAACAATTTAGTGGTGGAATTCAGAATGTCATTTCAAACATTTATTTAAGAAAAAAAACATAGTCAAAATAAAACTATTTATTAACATTCAAATGTGCTGTTTTGCTATTAAAATGTTATAACGAAAGTTTATTTCCCCAGTTGTATTGTTGTGGTCTTTTACATAATTCAAGGAAGGCGTCTAATAATCTATACCACGCAGACACGATTTGAACAAAATCCACGTCGTTCCTATTAAAAATCTTTTATAGCGAATTCCATTTCAGTAAAACGTGATTATCTTTATCTTTTTCACATTTTATACAAAAAATATGCTAATAAAATCGGCGTTTATTGTCCATAGTATGATGATGTCTTATTCACACAAACAAAGGTACACTTCAATCCAATCCACATTCCTCACGAAACACTCAATGCACGCGTATCTTTACAAATTATACACCCAATCAAAATGAAAGTTAAAATTATCCTCGCTTACAACAAGCATTTGTTACAGATAGGCTTACGAGTCGCGACTCGACGTGTAATTTAAATATTTTCGTAAGGCCGAGTTATGTGGTGATGTAACTTTATACGGAAAACCAATTATAAAATGTCACACTCGAGTTAAGTTTGCATTTACGACGGGCGCCGGCTTTTTGTCAATTGGCAATCGAGGCACACCGTGGTCCACATATCCAATCGATTCATTCGCGAACTCTTACTTAATAAACTTCGTACATATTCAAGTACAAAAGTAAATCGACTAAAATGTAATGCATAGGCGGATAATTTCCTGCTTTCGTTATCTGCGCCAAGTCGTAATTTTTTAAAGTTTATGTAAGAACGGAACCAATGCGTACCTACTTTCACGACCGTAATACGAATGAGCTCGAAATGCATTCGCAGTTGAAAATGTTTAATGCGAGAAAAATGACATGACCGGGCTGATTTTGTCGGTTTCGGAATTTTATGTCAAAAAAAACTTTCATATCGCAACTTTAACGGAAAAAGAAATGAAGCAATAAATTTTATTAATTGGCAAATTTAGTACAACATGCAAACGCAATAAATCAACAAATTAAAAGCTTCGATAGGATATACATATAATTTTAACAGTTCGTATTTCTTTCAGTGTAAATTTGTTCATTACAAATCTTTTATTTCTGTTTCATTAGGAACTAGGTCAACCTGATATGAGAGAAATTGGTCGAATTTTCATTTTTTTAATCTGTATTTTTTATCAATTTATAAGATTTATTTTAAATAATTAGTGAAGCTAATCAAGTAAACTTTTAGTGGGCGTCAATACATACATTTATTATTCCGAGAACCAATTTTTTTTGAGCTCAAAGTCATTAATCCTATTTATTTTCATTTGAATTTATTTCTATGAAGGTGAGATTTTGTATCAGTGGGGTAGTGAAGGTGGTGAAAATGTCGAAAGCAACGTAATATGACAGCGATGACTCCGCAGGGGAAGAGAGTGCGGGAAATTATGGAAAGATAATACCCCAGCACAAAAAGGCACACATTAAATGAGATAATGATATAGGATAACTAAGGAATGATGTGACCTGAAAGTAGCACCAAAAGAACAAGCATACAGAGAAAATAGGTGAAGAGAAACGGAAAATATGCTCAAGCGAATGTAAAATATTGATACTTGCAATAGGAAAACCTTTGTGGGGAAAGTCTAAAAAACGTAGGACAGTAAGATTACCTTTGCGCAATCAATTAAACTAGATACATTCATCGGTTTCAAAGTTGACAAGAATTTGAAGATTCTAGAAAATATTCTAAAGAAAGCATGTAAGAAAAATCAGCAGGAAATTTGTGCCTACAGAAATCGATGATACGAATAAAAGTAACAAAGGAGAAGAAAATATTATACAGGATAAAATAAGTGCAAAGGGAAAGCTTGAAGAAGAATATGCGAAGAGGACTTAATCATGGTCTTGGAACCTTATTCAGAGGCAGCAAAGGACATGCTCAATTCAAGTTCAAAATAAAATGGAAATAAAAATATCAGTAAAAGAAATACATTTTCATTAATAGCGCTAAATAGGATTCCTGGTAAACAAAAAGTTAAAACGATAATTTTAGAACTATTTCATGTTTCTTATTTTATGTTAACCTCAGAGTGGTAGGTCTACAGGCTGAACCCAGTACTTTTGGGTTAGCATTCACTGTGAATGAAATGCAAGAAATCCTAGTAGTCAAATACACCGACTGAGTTTTCGACGATTTGTACCACTAGATCAATAGCTACATAACAAAGAGAGTATGCCTCGAAGTCTTACATGAAAACAGTATCATAAATGCACGGTGAGCAGACACGTAAAGTTTAGGAGTCTTATGGAAGAAAATAGATGAAGTCATACCCAAAAACAGCAAAGAAGATAATAATCGTGACAAAGAAAGTAAGAAAACAGAGTGGTGTGACATGGAATGCGAGATAGCAACGAAAAAACGGAGAAAAGAAAGGAAATGCTGCATAAATACATGGAAGAGAAAAGGAACACAGCGAGTTGTGACAAGCAGCAAAAAAAGATGAAAACTATATAAGGACTCAATAAATTAGAAGAATTAAAGATGGTTACTACCAGATCACGATTAATTGTGAAGAAACTGCCCCTTAAGCGAAAAATTATGTCCAGTAAATGGGATAAATTCCCAATTCACAAAAGATATAAAACAAGAGACCACATAATATGAGTCAGACCAAAATGTAGACATTTTCAAGGAATAGAAATGGTCAATGCGCTTTGCAGATCTTCAATACCTTTGGATTTGGACCAAATCCGAACAATATTTTTCAATAATTTTCTAACATTGGAATTCGTGAGCAATTTTTTGCAGTTGTCCACTAGATGTTTGATGTTTCCGAGTGCAAACTACTGCTAAGTAAATGACAAACTTAGCTGAAGAACCAACACAAACATTATAACAGAACGACTTGGACATGTTTTGCAACGAACATAGGAGGCAAAATAAAAAGAACAATATAAGGAAAAAAGAAGAGGATGGCCAGAGGAGATGAATGTACATAATTGAAGAAGACGTGGCAAAAATGGACGTTAGAGGAGAAAGCGCAGGAAATAATGGCTAACTACAATCAAGGAAATCCTGGTCCTATAACATTTCGTCCTACGACGTTTTTCTTTCTTAATGTTGGACAACCCGGTTTTGTATACATTTTTCTTCCCTTTTTCCTGGGCCATTCTAATTTTCAATTTTGTTCTATACATCTTAACATATTTTCCGACCGGTTTCAACCGCTTCTTATTTTTAACCAATTCCACTATGGATTTATGATATGATGTTACATTCCTATTACAAATTCTTTTGAATCAAACTATAACAAAAGGATTCGAGTTGGGTTTGATGAACGAACTTTTGATAAACACTTCCTCTTGACCGGCGCCAATTTACAACTGCCTCGTTGATTCCGATTTTCCGATTTCATTGTATTTAACACCATATAATTTTGAGTTTTTGCCCCTTATATTTTTATTCTGTTATGCCTCAACAAATTAGTGTGTTATCCTCATTTTGGATTTTTTTACATTTTTATATATTTTTTTATTTGTCTGTTATATATCTCTCATTACGTCATTTGCCAGCAAGCCCATGGTCGTTTTCAAAGCTAATGCAGGCTAATTTTAGTTAATACAAAAATGGTTTGTTTACAGTAGCAATAACACAAATTTAGCAACTGTATTAACAATGGGTAATAAAAATAAATGTCAAATGCTACGTAACATCGAGAAAGTAATATATGTAATTACCATACAGATGTTAATCATGCAAATAAATACTACTAATATTTAACAATATTGACGTGAAATTTACCTAAAAATTTATAAATCAATTAAAATATTCAAGAATGTTAAAGAGCGGCCAGAGCAGGTGCGTCACAATCGCTTTGTTCAAAATCAGTTGTGCCCAAGATATGTCGACGATTGGTTATATTTGGAAAAAAAAACGCCCACACACCATAGTTGGTACGAACTTGAAAACTGAACAGTGTTATCTTTATCTACATCCACAACAGAGTAACTCAATATTTTGTGTAACTCATGCATAATACATCTGGATTGCGGCTCAAGATTACAACTAAGAAATAAATTTGAATTTCAGTCTACATCTTTTCCAGTTTTCGTTTTACCTCAACCAAAGATAACAGTCACTGACTGAATAGATCAAAGTCATTATTTGAAAAATAACAAATTAAAATGCGCGTAAATCGCGATGAAGGTTTTTTTTATAAAAAAAATGTTACAGCTACAAAGAAGGAAGTGGGTGTTTCTATTTTGGTCGCGACGCGATGTATCCTTCAGAGGTAACGAAAGCACGACATAATGAATACCACAAGCACTTTCCTTCATCCTTTAAATTCTTTAAATTTGATGTAATTCAAGTGAAGCTTATAACACGAATAACATCATTTTAATTTATGGTAATTTCTTTGTAGGTTGGAGAAGAATTACAAAGTAAATGCCACGTTACGTCCCTATATCTTCTTCGTGGTATGATGAAGTGCCCAAGAATTTCAAAAAATGTCAAGGATGTTTCTTATGTTCGATTTTGTTCGCGTTGCAATAAAATTCCAGTTTGTAACACTTATACAACTATGCAGTTGAAGTAATCTGCGTCGATTCGGTTGGACAAAAGGTTAAATACTGCATTTATTAATATGTTTAATATGTATTATTGCGCGACCGACGGTTACGAAACACCCCAATAACGTAAAAATTGTACCAGGACGAAGCTTTCATCAAATCACTTCGTGTTGGCAAGGTCAGTGGCAGGTGAAACCACGTCTCACCAATCACTCGTTCATTTTCACGCTAATCGGGCGATCTTGCTCGTTACGAAAAGAAAGTTTTGCGCGTTTGTAAAGTAATCAATCCAGAGCTGAATTTTAACGCCGACGCTTAATTTAAAAAAATAATATGTCTGATAACAATCAGCATTCAAGAAACGCACACGTTCGTTAAATTCGTCAAGGTTTTCTGATTTCGTTGGTGAAATCTCTACGTTTTGCGTGAGTGTCAGGTGCAAGGTCGATTTTTACTCCTGTTTATGTTGAAGGCACGAAACGTCCCACTTAAAAATCATTTTACTTATTCATAGGTGATTTATTGTTAATCGCAGATGTGCGCGAAAGCAGCAAATCGTCGTGTCCAATTACCCATCTCAAATTAAGTGAATTGTAATTTAACAAGTTTTCTTTTGTCAATTGAATCTGTAAGTTAACATATACGAAATCCAATGGAGCCAAGCAGATGTCTTTAGAAGGGGAATATTCGAAACAATGGCGGTCCATGGGATTGCTTTCGCAGTTAAAAGGAGGAAGTAGGAGAATAATTGACACTTTCAATTAATCAAGAAAAGACTTATATGGTAGAATGTATGCGGTCGGAAAGTGGGTTTGATGTGAATCTGGAACGAAATTCTATTTTTAATTAATTGGTGCGCGTGCACTCAATAACGGTGTCATTATTTACGAAAAAAGCATAATTGCATGATTAATGAACAAGTGGATGATGAATTAATGAAGTTGATCGAAATTTCGTTCCTACAAACTTGCTGAAGTTCCTTGCGAAATAAAAAAAATGTGTTTTTACTTTATTTTTTTAAATTTTATATTCCATCCCTCTTTTATCTAGAGATTTCCAGATGTCTTCTCGCCTGACTTAATAATGACTCAATAAAGCACATTTTATTTCACATATTTATTTCCCGTCCTTTCTTAAGGATTTTTTTCCTAGCTGCCTAACAATGAATATTACATATTGGGTACTTCTACCTCTCCTGAATCCATGATGTTGTTCTTCTAATGTTGGTTCTAATATATCTATTAACCTTTTTCCTAATATCATGGTTAGTACTTCCCCAAGGATACTGGTCAAGGTAATTCATCGGTAGTCTTGTTTTTTATATATCGGTAATATTATTCCCATATTCCAATCCTTGGGTATTTCCCTTTTAGTCAAAATGTTATTCAACAAATTACATAATTCTTGGTTTCGTCTCCCATATATTTTAACATATCTGTTGTGATTTGGTTTCCTTCAGGTGCCTTTCCTGTTTTCAGGTTCTTGATAGCTTCTGTAACTTCTTCTCTTGTTATTTGTTGTATATTAGTTTCGCTGCTGCAATCTAATTGTGTTTTTTCACCTTTTCCGTGTTCTTCCTCATTTCCTTCTGTTACCTCTTTAAAATATTCTCTCCATCTTCGTATTATTCTTTTTTCATATCTTAAAATATTTCCATTGTCGTTTGTTAACTTTGGTGGTTGTTTTTGTCTTGGTTGTTTCAGAGTACTGTAGAACAATACTTTTCTGAGTAATTTTCTTCCATCTTCTGTCCAAATTCTTCCCATCGTTGCCTTTTTGCATTTGTTATTTGTCTTACCTTCACTCTTTCCCTGATCATGTTTGTAGGAATGTTTCCATTTTATTTTCTTGTCTTTTCCTTGTTGTTGTATTTCTGTTTTCCACCGTCTGCTTTTTTTGTACAGGAATTCGTAGTTTTGGTTACTCCCCAACTAGCGTTTGCTGTTTGCCTTCTATTTCTATTATAGTTTTCATCTTACTTTATAGTTGTATATCTATATGTTCTTGATAGATTTGTTTAATCTCCTTGTTTTCCAATTTATAACACTTTGCTTTTTTTGTTATTTTCCTTTTTTTTCTTTTCTTTTTGCTTCGTTATCCTCTCGTGTATTTGTCTTGAGTACCATTTTATCAAATGTGGTGTATCATAAATGAAGTACATTTTTTCTTCATTAAAAATAATGTATGGCTGAGCAACAGTAACAAAAAGTAATTTTCATAATCTCATATTATTTGAACCAAAATTTAACTTTAAAATTATCTGCTTCCTTACATAAAAAAAACCTCTAACTTGCTTAAAATCAACGTACGAACCTTTACTCATAAAAACAATAGCTTGATTAAATAATTTCATTGATTTCTCGCTCGATCATCGCCCAGGTCCTCAAATCCTTCAAAAATATCACGACGAGCATCATAATTTACATTTTCTTGTAATGATATTTCATCAAATACAAGTGAAATCAAACATCCTATGTGATGCTAAGGATTTCGCAGAACAATAATATGAAGCTAATGCAAACTCCTTATACCTATTTTCATACCTTCGCGCCATTTAATGTATCTTCATTTGCCCTTACACTTAATTCGTTCCAACATCCAAATTTGAGATTACAAAAGTTTCTCTTTCAATGTTGTATCACGTTGTTTATTTCCACAATAAACTGATTCCATTATTTAAGTTATTTTTATATTGCTTCATGGCAAGGTTTAAATTTACAATTTCTTATTGTAACGCCTCAACTGTGGCACTTGTTCATGCTTCATTGTTCGATATTTAACAATTTAATACATCCCCGCTTCCTTACAACTAAAAATCTAGAAACCCATAAGAATTTTCTTATCTCGATTTTTGGTACCTTATACACATTAAGTGTTGGCACTGATCCAGGAAACTCATTCAAGGAGATAGAAAATGGCCACATATTGTCTTAACATATCTTAATGCTAAAGCCAGTCTCTCTTCGCTTACGCTGGTTAACCCGTTAAAGATATGTCAACGCAATCTATATAAGAATTTTTCATCACACAAAGTAATAACCAGTTAAATGTATTTCGTTTACGCCCCGTATATAAATCATCTGTACAGATATAACGAAACTACTTTTAGAAATATCAAAATTAATTTTGTTATTTTAACTAAGTGTTGATGTGAAACGAGCCTTAAAAACAATAAGTGATTTTTATTATTTTTTAATGTAAATGAATTATACCTTCGTTGATTTGTGAGTATAAGTCAATCATTTTAATTGTCTCCCTAGTGTGTGCAAAGCAAAGAGCTTCGTTACCATCAAGCGCGGCGAGCGAGAGCACCCGAGAAAATTCGAGTAACACGTGAGGCATTCAATTGTTATTCAAACGCACACTCGGCGACGATCAATGTCTACAAGAAGGGGCTAATCTCAACAAATTGAACTCTACTTACGATGAGATTACACAAAAACTACAATAGAATACAAAACATGTTTTATTTCTAATGTTTTAAACGCTCACTTTTTAAATAAAATATTAGTTCATTTATATCTTAAATTTTCAAAAATTGATACAATTGACAAATTTTCAAAAAGTTTAGAAAAATTAACAATATGTATTAACATTTAGAAAATTACAAAAAAGGCAAAAGCTTTCTATAAATAATTTTGTTAAAAATGTATAAAATATTGCAAATTTTTTTTAAAATGGCTGAAATCGGTTACTCAAAAGGTCAAAAATATGTAAAATTTTTAAAAATTGACAGAATTTACAAAATTGTCAAAGATGTTAAAATTAAGATTGATAAATGAAAAAATACAAAACATTGGTTGAAATTCAAAATGATAATCATAACAAATGTCAAAAATGAAACTGGAAACATTTCTAACAAAATTTGCTAAAATCGATGAAATATGTTATATGATATATAAAAATTGATAAAATTGTTAGAAAATTGTAAAATAACGGAGTTCTCCAACACCAAAATTGTAAAGTTGATAAACATGCTATAAATTGCACAAATTTTAATAAATTTCCAAAAATCGATATTGCAAAACTGCACAATATTGAATTACAAAATCACGTAAAATGCAAAAACTTTGTGACAAAATTTAAAAAAATCTTTACGCTCCTCTAATTCCCTTACGGCTCTCTCCTCCGATTTCCTTATCCTATTCTTCTCCTATAGTGTCTTCATCTTTCTCAATACCTCCATATCACTCATTCCTCATCTGGACATCGCCTTCAATCTTTTCCCATTTTCTTTCTTCCTCACCACATCCAACACTCTTCCATCCAATGCTGCCATACAACCATCCGTATTCCGCAAAACCTACACCTACAGTAATTCTAATCCATCCAATATTTATTTCCCCTTTCCTCGTTGCCACACCTAAACCTAACGATCACTCACTCTTCCTCTACTGATCTTCCACACGTCAAATATTCCGGCTTTCTTACGTACACACATACTCGTATATCCCTAAACCTTGTATTATATTTCGTTCCTCTCATTTCTATCTCTTTCCTGTGCATCTACTTGTTTTTATTTATACACCATCTCACCTTTCACCATCGCTTCTGCTTCTTTTCGCCTTCGTTACTGATGTCTCTGCCGTTTTGTGTAACTTTAATCGGTTTTCTTTCTATCTTGATATTTCGCTCCTCTTATTTTCCATTTTCTTCATCTCCCCAATGCTTTATTTACTAAATTCTGCTCCCCTTTTCTGCTGATCTCAGTTCATACCTCACCAACATTCTTCTTTCTTCTACTGGCAACCTTTCATACCCCGTTTCTTGCGACACCTTGTGCTCCGGCGTTGACCTTTCCAGGTTCAACGCCCTCCTGCAACATTCTTTCCAACTTTCTTTCACCCCACACACTTCTACTCTATACATCAATATGTTCCTCAGGCATGATTTACATACTATCATCCCTCCTCAAACGTAGATTCTCTCTTTTTCCACAGCCTTCTCGTTAACGCTTCTTCTGCCTTTCTTGCTTTTCGGCACACTGCTGCATATTCAATCTTCATTCTCACTCCCTTCCAATTCCCACCCCTTTCCTAAATAGAATGTGAAGACGGAATTGTCTTCAATTGCAGAGTTTTTGTCACTTTATGCAAATGTACATTCATTTCAACAAATGTTAAAAAATATTGACATTTGCCCTCTCGACCTATCCGCATAATTCCGCGTCTGGTGCGTTCGAATAAATTACACTCGCACAATAAATTAATCATTCATAAATATTTACGCCAAGTTGTATAATGTTTATATGCATAAGTCGTTTTATTGTGACATAATTTATTATATAAGCGCTGAATAATTAGCGAGAAACGCGCGTATTCAAAATGTCGTTGATTTGGCCGTTTACCATTTTAATCGATCGTAAACGTTTGTTTTTTTTTAAACTTTAATTGAATACAGTCTTTTTAGATAAACGAGATATTTATATAATGGCGTCATTTAGAGATATTTATGCACAATCGAGGTGGTTGTGTTGGGAAATGCACGTATATGGAAAGACATGGTCAGTGTACGATTAATTAACCAGCTGTTTATAAATAGAATATGTCAAGCATTCGATTTAGCATGTAGATGGGTAAATGTTTTTTGTTGTTATCGGTAATCTTATTTAACATACTCAGTAATGTATGTTATTAAATTGTGCAGTTACAAGTAAAATTATTTATTAGTGCAATTAGGAATTATCTGTGCTTGCTCATCAGGCTGTGAAAATTGAATGGATTGGCTCTGAGGGTGAGATGTACTCAATAGTAAAAATGCGTTTAGATTCGAGCACCTACTTAGCCCTAGAATTTAACGGGGATGTTATTATCCAAAGAAACGTGTTATACAATATGCACATGGAAAAATAGAGCTAAGCATTCTACAAGACCCCATTCCACTTGTTGCAAAGCTAAGAGATTTTTCTTGGAGCCTGATCCTCTCGGGTCTGAATTAAATTTATAACGGTACACATACACTACCCAACCAAAGTGGAAGAGTACATAGAGGCTATGATGACACATCTAAAGAATGAAAATAATATGGAAATCTGCAAGCTTCGGCAAATCAGGAATTCAAGTACAATTTATAAAGCATCAAATGAACTGCAAGAACTTGCAACAAAAACTGTATCCAAAATGAAGAGCAGCCATCATCATATAACGAAGCTAAAATGAATGATGAAAGATCTTATCAATAAGATGGGGATTATGATGAACCGCATTACTAAACATAATGAAAAAATGCCAAAATATTAAAAATTATTTAGTGCAAACGGTTTGAGTAGATACTCTGAAAAAGTTAAATCATTTTAGATGATATAGTCAACACAAGAGTTGAATAAATAACCAACTTGAAACTAAAAGTACAACATATATATCTTACCAACCATCCAGCTCACGAATGGATATCAATAACCAAGTACAAGATTATAAAAACAACAAGCATCAAGTACCTCACTGAAGGATCATTTGACATTGTTATCAGCTTCGTCTTTAGTTCTTTAGCTATCAAAAATTTGTTTCACATCCTCTTTGCCTGTCAGCTTTTTCCCACTTTTTAATATTTTTCCTCGACTGTGCTTCCTCTTTTATCTGATTGTTCTTTCAATTTTTTGATCTTTTAGTGTTTGCTTTTTTAGGTTTAGAGCCAGTCTGTTCATCGGTTTTGTTGCGTGTATTTTCTCTCGCTTTTAGATTGTCTTTTATCTTGGCATTATTATTTGCAGGTTACCTACCCTCAAAATCGACTTCTTCTGTTACTATTTTTTATTCTTATTTTTTTTGCTTAACTTTATTATCTTCTTTAACTTGCCATGAGTGGTTTCGTCAGGTAATCTTAATTACTCCTTCCAGAACCAATTAACCCCTTCTACGTTCTTAGTTAATACCACAGCTTATTTGTTGTTTATATAGTATTGCTTTTCTTGTCTTAAAAATCGGTGCTTTTTTGGTTTGTGCAGCCGTTTTCCCCTTAGCATTTGTTCGATTAGCTCGTTTGGCTTCTAGTTCTGTTTCCTTTTTTTTCCACATCAATAATTAATTCACATAAGTAACTTGGCCAAGTTCACAATTTCATAACAAAATATCACGGTGGGGCATAGTAACTTTTTTATCTTCTTTCAAGTATTCTTTTATAACTTTCCCAGCAGTTAATTAGTTATCATCAGAGTTCTTTCTATTTGTTATTTTATATCAGTTTCGATATTTGTCCATTTCCTCCCTTAACTTTATCAATAAATTCATTTTTGTTTCTTGCAATGAGCTTTTTGTTGTTTCGGCTTCCAGTTTTTCTACGTTTTACATTACTTAATTTCGTAGTTACTTTTCTGAAATTTCATAATTTATCGAGGTCACGTACAGGTTCTTCTATTCCAACTGAGTCTGCATTTTTCCTCAGTATTTATTTCGACGTTCGACGTTATTTCATCAATGCGTTTTAAAAAAGCGTTTCATAAATATTTTGTATGATTTTGGACAAAAGCTTTATGTTTCCTGTCTTTGTACTATGAACTTAATTTTCGTGATGGAGGTTACATTATTTTAGTGCACTTGATAAGAGTTTACATTTTTTATGACTGTATCATCTGGACGATAAAAAATGAATGATCCACCAAAATTTTATAAAAGTGTCCATTTTCTAAGCAATTATCCAAAGCAGCAAGGAAAAGTTCAAAAAAAATAATAATAAAAAATAAATCGTATTTTTTGCTAAAGCTTGCAAACAATGTAGCTTTTAATCAGATTTTAATTAGCGAGAATTATGTTTGAGCATTGAAATTATTCAAAAAAACTTCTAATTATAAATAAAATAAATATAACAACAAAACTCTCTGGATGGACGCGATTGCCATCCAGAGTGCAGCGTGGATAGTAGTATCCAGGTCTGGATAATAAAGAAAATCAATGCAGTGCAAAATTACGTTGAATTACTGACGCCATCAAACGCCACAGCCTACACAATATTTATCTCCTCGTGTGAAAGATGTTAACAAAAATAGGCTAGAAATAATCACGAGAAAGGTGAAGCATTCGCAAATTATATAATTATAGTTATTCAACCGCACACCATCGAGGAAGCTGAAGAAGATCACGAATTTCATTACCTCTTACACCATCATAGATGGATTTACCAATAAAAAAATTACAAAATTTTCTCTCAAATTAGTTCAAATTAGAACTTGAAAGCCACCAACCTGAGTAAAGCGCCAAAATACGACTTGGTAATATGGGAAAGTTTTTAATTTCAAGATATTGGAAAATGGTTGATATTTTCATATTACCAAAGATAAACAGATTGAAGAGAAGCACTAATTTATCCAATTCACAAAAAGGGAGATGAGATGGAATGCGAAAATTACAGGCATTGCACTGATTCATATGCTATAGTATACAAAATTATGGCAACGAAGAAAATGATGTGAAAGCTGCCGAGATTAATGTGATAATATATATCATTTCTTATATTTAACCTCGCCTCGTAGTGAATTTATAAAGGATATCATCGTTGGTCCTTCCCCATAGCTATTGATGAGCGCTCAAAAATGTAATTATGTTCGCAACATGCCTCTTGCGATGTTTGAGTAGCTGAAGCTGTTTAGTCACAATTTATTTCTTAGGGTCAATCAGTCATTGTAGCTAATAACGCGCCTAGTGTGAATATAACCACTGTACTGTATATGGTATTTTAATAGACATTTATATGTGCAAAAAATATTTGGGAACACAAATAGATTTTTTTGAACAAACTAACTAATAACTTAAGGACAATTATAAATGAAAACAAATACGCAATAACGAAAAGTAATGATAATGGTTATGAAGACGTCCGTTGGGAACAACAAATAACAAATTATAAAACATTTAAATTGAAGTAAGCTTCTCAAAATGCCGATGTTGAAAAATATAGGTGACGCCACACCTAAATCTTAAATTAAAAAGTTTTTATATTACGAAATATTTAATAAATATAAAACAACTACATAAAACTATAAAATTCAACAACAGACGACCATTTCCATGTTAAGTAACTGAAAGTAAGAACCGCAATAATCTTCGGTAGAAAATTTGATGTGGATCGAGCTCATAATGCCACAATAAGTTGCAAATAAAAGGTAGCGTTAGGGATCTGGGAGTTATCGTTGATAACCAGTTGAGATTCAAGCAACACATATCAAACAGCCTTGCCTTCAGCGTGCATATTGCAGCTTAAAACAGTTTTATTCAAATAGACCTACGCTGGACCAAAAAAATAAAAGCAGTACTTTGTGAATCGTTGGTGTTATCAAAATTTAACAATTGTTATTCAGTATACGGACCCCGTCTAGACTCGATAGAAAAAATGCGTATACAGAAATTACAAAATCGTGTTTGAGATTTATTTTTAGGATAAGGAAGTATCAGCAGATAACCCACAAATTGAAGGAGGTTAACTGGCTTAACATTAAAAATTGGCGAGTTTTACGTTCCTCTTGTCCTTTTCCACAAGATTTTATTAATAAATCCCCGATGTTCACAATTTAAATTGAAGATATAAGAGTCTGCTCACACCTTCCTTACACCATACTGAAATTTTTTAAAGTAATATAAAATTGTTAAATGGTAAATGGTTGCCTTTCTCTTTAAAGTGTTTGGTGGTGACGCATTTCAGGCGTCGTTTGTGCGGGGTTCTGTCTCAGCGGTAGGATAGCTTGTCCTTCAGTTAGTCACATCTATGTTGAATGTGCATTACTTTTAATTTTTTTACTTTTTAAATATATTTTATTTTTTAGTTTAGTTTTAGGGAAAAGGAAGGTTAAATAGAAGAGCAATTGGCGCAGGGTGGCTCTTTAACCTTGCAATATATTTTTACATATATTTGCATTTTCTTATGTAAAAAGAAAGGAAAAAAACTAGAAGGGCATATTATTATTATTATTATTATTATTAATATTTCGCCCAAGGAGTTGCCATGCTATCCGCAATATTCTTAGTCTTAATTAAGCACCCTTACTTTCGGTAGAATAAGTTGTGGTGCTCAACTTTCACTTGATTAAAGCTCAGAATTGGCTTGCACACTTGGATTTGCTACAATATCCATCTCAGGGAGCCTAATATGAGGAGGCAGGCTATCATTTCTTCGGTACCACAAATCCGACGTATTTATCACATTGCAAACTTATTTGTAGCCACGTTAACATTGCATATACATAAATGTAACAGCAATGTCCCAATTAGCGCAATAAAAATTTTAGGCGACTGATCGGTGTGGTCTTTTTTATATAAATAATTTCCGATTGGATGATGGCGAAAACTATTTATTGCAAAAGCAAAGGAGCGCCAGAGCAGAAACTGTCAAATGATTTTTAATACCAATTTCCGATCCTATCCGAATAAAAGCGACCAAATTCCATTCATGAAAGGAATAATGAACGAAACGTCTGTCGCGGCACGCGTGCGTCCTGCGCTCCGCCGCGGGCGCAGTCGGAAACGATTTAAATCAGCGCGAGAAAAAATCTGCGTTTTCAGTTCTCTGTTCCGCAAGCCGACGGGCGTGTCTCTTGGTCTACATTGCAAGAAATTACAAGACGGCCGCATTGGAGGTGACACCTGCGGAACGGTGAAAGTGGGCCCGAGATTACCAGAAGTATCGCCAACGTAACTCCCTCCGTGGAGGTCCTGTTTATGAGCATGCTTGAGACAACTTTCATACAAGGACAATTCGGTTAGAGGCAGTTACGTCGCTTGTCATCTTGCCGCAAGTATTTAGGCGTTGAATAACCGCGGTGAAGAAATATTTTAAGAGATGCGGTAATGTTTTGCGGTATGTGCATGTTCATATAACACTCATAAAAAAAAACAACTAAACGTGCATATTCTTATGCGCCACGTTTTTACGATAAAAATTAAAAAAAATAAAAAACCTTTACGTTTACTTTCAATTTGTTGGTATGCACATTTTCGATATATTATTCTTCTACTATTTTCATTATTATTAATGTAACTTTAGCTCGCGAGATACTTGTTTATAATATTCGCGTCCTTAGACAGAAACTCGCTTGCCTAGTATCATACGATAACATTTCTTATTTATTTGATTATGAGATTTGATGTGACTGGATGAGTTATTATACAATTATTAAACAAGGTACGTGAATATAATTGTTTGACAATAACCATTGCGTATCCTTTAGTGATTTTAAGATTATTCCGAGCGGTCAATGACTAATTTCGATCCGATTAATTTTCCCTTCCCCTTACAAATTACAGAGAAGTCCTGGACATATGCTCAACCCAAATAAAGGTTTCTCAATCCAACACAAATCATGCATCGAATAAACAGTGTTTTGATATACCTTCGACGTATCGTAAATTATTCACAAATTTAGTTTATGTAAAAAATTCAAATATGCATAATGTCAGAAATAATAACATCGTCTTCCTAAACTTCGTAACATCTGCACTGTCTAATTCTTCTTCGTTACTGAACCTCTGTATGAAATCCGCTCGTATTATTTTTAATTTGAAATTTTGTTTCGCACTTTGAAGAAATTCTTGTTTGTTGATGGAAATTTTCATAATCGGGGATTTTTTCTTGTTGTGAACTATCATGTTCCTCCTTATAGCCGTGCCCTCAAAGTGTGTTTTCTTCGCTTGCTAGTTCATCATAATGGATTTTTTGTAGAATCTAGTGCCAATTACAATTTAAGTTTTTTTAATCGTTTTTTTTTTTTTGTTTTGTTCTAGGATGATTTTATTGGTATTCACTGCCTCTATTGGGCTCTTAGGGGCAATTTCCTGCTTGCCGCAAGTGACCGAACTTCCCCACTACACAAAATTATCCGATCAACAAATCAGACATCTACAACACAGAGGTTTCGGACCTACGGTGCCCACGATATTCGGCGGATCGTCATCTGCGTACGACGACGAACAGGACGAAGGAGATGAACAAGAGGACACCAGCGTAGCTTCAACGCAAGTTAGGGTGCCAGTTTACTCAAACGACAATTACCCGGTACAGAACGCCATCCCAGTCGTTCAGCAGCGACCGCAGCATAGACAACAACCCCAACAGCAGCAACAACAACAACAACAACAACAGCAAGTACGCCGCCCATCCCAACAGCAATACAGACCGCAGTTCATAGATGTAAGTGGACCATTAATAATTTAAACGACGGTAAACAAATATTTGCAGGACACGCAGGAATTGGAAAGGAAGAAACAGGCGGAAGAGGACGAAGAAAAGGAAGAGCCCGATCGCCTAACCCTGCTCCTCCCACAAAGTAGATTCGATTGTACTAGCAAAAATACTGGATATTATGCCGACGAAGAGTTAGGCTGCGAAATTTTCCATTATTGTCAGGATAACGCCAAGCATTCCTGGATTTGCCCGGAAGGTTTCACATTCCACCAAGTAAGTGAACCCTGCAACAATCCTAAGACCTAACTTGAACAGAAACCCTTATGATGCCGACGTCTTCAAGTTAACTAGGGTGAACGATAAATTTAAAAATAATTAAATACAAATTAACATTCGTTTCCGAATTTGTTTGCCTATGCTTTAGTACAAAATATTTTAGTTCACGTTTTATTTTGTAGGTCCACTTGATTTGTATGCCACCAGGAGCAGACAACATCTGTGAAAAATCGTCCCAATTCCACTTCGTAAACGAATACCTCTACAAACCACTAAATCTAGAGGAACACCAAAACAAACCCAATATATCCCTGCGGTATTCCGACAGATATTACCCGGAAAATTACTACAGCAATCACTACGACGACGAAGACGAGGTCCCTCATCATAGAAAACAACCAGTGAGTAGCCAAAAATCGCGTTTAGAACCCCGTTTACGTCATGTCTCCTTGCAGATCAGGGTGGGCTTCCAAAACGCTGACCAACAGACTCAACAGCAAGTCGTGGTTCGTCGTCCGACGACCCCGCAGTACGCGCCGACCATTCGTCCAGAAACTACGATAGGGCAAGTTTTCAGGTCGCCTGAGGAAGTCAACATATCGCTGCAGCAGAGGAGGCCACAGTACGTCAACCAAAGATACGTTAATCAAAACATCGATTATTAAATTCCCCTTACTTTACTGCTGTTTTTTGAATTAAGTGATTAGAAGGGAAGGTGAAAATTTCGTATGATTTATTTATTTTGATCTAGGTTGTAAACATAGTTACCTTCAATACTCATTTAATATGTAAAGATTCTTGAAGAATGGCGTACGTATAAGTTAAGCTAATTATATTTTCTTACATGTATTATAGCTCTTTAATAAAACGTATTGTATGATTATCTTGTTTTAATTGGTGTATATACGTGGCCACAAAGGACCCACATATCCTAAGACAGGCAGTAGAAAACAGTAAAGCATATACTTGTATTGGGAGGAAATATATATCTAATTGAAAAATGTATTTAAATTAAAAAATAATAAAAGACGGAAACGTTTATATAATAATGATAGTAATTTATTATCCAGCAGTAGAAAATACTACAGAATAATGCTACATTAACTTATATATAAAGGCGGTGCGCTAGTCGTAAAAGTTTGAGAAGCAACCAAGTGTCTTGGCCCCTAATTGATTCGTGCATATTTGTTCTACAGATGCAACCAGTGCAAAGAATTGCCAAATTTGCAAACAACGTTAAATTTAAAAATAAAATAAAAATATAACAAATAATCTTATTTAAACGATGTGAATATTTTATGTATAAAAAATCTACAGTGGTCCGTACTGAACTTTGATAAATTTGCAATAAACTCGCGATCACAAGTACATTTTTTGATAGAACTTTTCAAACAAAAGTTGTTTAAACTTTTAATATATTTAACTTTTATACAATTTTTTGATGACAAAAATAAATAATTACAAATTGTGAATATCGCAATGAAATTCGAGAACATCATTGTAATTCGTAAAAATCAAACTATATCAAGAAATGTTAAAAACCATAAAAAAATAAATTGTAAAAAATCGCAATTTTCGATGGAAAGCACAAATGGACTAAAATCGTTACAAGCTGTCAAACTTTGAAAAAATCGTCGAAAAATTCTTCAAATTCCAATAACGTACAATAACACATTGACATGAATATTGAATTAATGGATGTATCCTTTTCAGCCATTATTTTTATTTTAATTTAAAGAAATCCTAAAAATTGGCAAAATTGTTTAAAATCTTAACAAATCGTTAAAATTGATAATCCACAACGGTTGACTCAACAATCGAGATAACGGTTTCCGACTCAACGGTTGACTCAACTTTTGCAAAAAACGACAGGGTTGTGGTGGATTTTTTTACAAGTAAATGTTTCCTGTGCGACCCTATTTTAATTTAGATTTACTCGCATCGAAGTTGATTCTCAAAGTTGAATTCGTTTACGATTTTCGAATCGCAAGAATTTAAGCGTTTAAATATAAATAATGTTTTTTTTTTGTTTCATACGATCATAATGATTTTTTACAATTTTGTCCACTTTTTAAAATTTTTATCACAACATACTGCTTTAAAAAAATCTGCCATGGTCAGCAAAATATGGGGGGGGGGCTTTTTAATGATTTTATTACTGAAAGCATTTCAGATAAATACATCATAACCACAAATATAAAAATAAAAAAGTAATTATGTTCTCAATTAAAAAAATATATATTTCGTTATAAAATATTTAGAAAAATAGAGTATTTTTTAAGTTTAATGCATCAATGCATTAAAAAAATCTGCAACGGCCCTGAACTTTCTTATACTTACTTAAACTCGAAAGAACTTTTCTAATAAAAGTTTCTATATATCATTAACTTTTGTAAAACACGATTTTTTAGATAACTCGTGAAAAATACTAAAGATGCCTACCTGACGAACTCGTATAATTTTCTAATATTTGAAAAAATTAAACTGATTCGAAAGAAATTGCAAAAAAACATGTTTTTGGGCAATTTTTACATCATATTAACGAAAGAATGAAACCAGTGCACAAAATAGCCATATTAACAAAAATGTCAACAAAAAAAAATACAAATAATATAAAAATCGTATAAATTAGAAAAAATGATCAAATTAGCAATAATTTAATTTCAAAAATGAGTTATTACTAAAAATGGCTAAATCGTAAAAAATTAGAAATATTAAAGATACCAAACTGATAAACATATCAATTTGTCAAATATGCGACAACATTGAAATCGAATAAAACGGATTTCCGGAAATGAAAAAATTACAAAAAACGCTAAAATTTTGAAAATCAAAGAACGTTAAAATTTTTAGCTTCAACAAAACAGCCAACAAAAGCAGAAAGTTCCAAAAAATGGCAAATATTACTATGGCTAAGCACATAAATAATTACATGCAAACGAAATTAAAATTTATTGCCCTATGCAACTGAGAGATATACACAACATTTGGCGCCACCTAACACCAGACTTTCTTACTGGCGCCACCTAACGCAAAGCTTTCATACTGGCATTAATAATAGATATATAATTATGTATTTGTACGCCACGAGAGGACGCTACGTCCTATAATTTTGTGCGCCATCTACCCACCAACTTAATCTTTACATACCCGTTTTTACCACTGGATCAAACCTCTTTATGTATTTCTATTCTCAATGATCTGATGGATTGAGATTTCTATTTAGTGACTTAATTGCAATCTAGTAGGATATACTAGAAGATCTGGTAAATTCAATAAATGTTTTAGTTGATTTCTAGTACTATTTTAATACATGGTTTAATTCATGGTACTGGAATTTTTACTATTATAATATTCTAAATATTACTGAAATGACCAGAACTTATAAAAGGCTACTCGCTTTGCGTCATTTACTTCAATGCAAATTGAATAAGAGATTCGGCCACGTGAACTCAAACAAAGTAAGAAATTAGTTTTCTGTGTAATGATTTTATTTTTATTTTTCTTTATTTTTGTTTGCGTGTGTTTGTGAGTAAAGATTGCAATTTCTTGTGCAAAATATTTTATCAGCTTTTATTTTTATAATACAACAAATTGTCAAAAAATGTAAATATATTCTCATTTTATTCAAGAATTACGTAATGATATTATACGACGTATTACAGAGTCAGATGTATATATTTATGTCTTACTAAAAAAATTACCCAAAGACCACCTTATAATTTTAATAGAGGATAATTAAACCCGACGTAATTTCAATTTTAGAATATTTCAAATATGCTCCAGATTTAATAGACTCCATTCAAAATAAGCGGAAAAAAATGAAAACTTGCAAAATACGTCTGGTACGTTAATGAATACGGTACCACATGCAATTGCCAATGTAGTATATTATCACTTAGATCTAGTTAAGCCAGAGAAAATGTATAGTTTTTTTAAAATGTTGTTATCACTTTCCCCAAAATTTACAAAATTTAAAAACTATAATTTTTATTTTTTGTTTATTGGCAATTGCATGGTTTATAAAATCGGACCTTGTTGGCTACCCTGAGCAGTTGGCACTATTGCTTCTGTCGTTAAAATATTTACAGGTTATAGACGTTTTAAAAACGAACTATTCAAAAATATCGATAAGAAGTATACTGTCGGTTCATCAATCGTAAACCAACCTCAATACAATAATTAAGAATGAATCGCAAAGAAGCCTTGTCAAATTTCATTCAGCAAATCCACGCCAGGCCCGTCGTCGTTAAATTAAACAGCGGCGTCGATTACAGAGGTTAGTTTCGTGAGCAAGATATCTAATTTTGCACATTATCCTATTTTAATATACCCTTTGTATTTTAGGAGTCTTGGCCTGTTTAGACGGCTACATGAACATAGCTTTGGAACAAACCGAGGAGTACGTGAATGGTCAGCTTAAAAACAAGTTTGGTGATGCGTTCATAAGAGGCAACAATGTTTTATATATAAGTACACAGAAACGTAGGGTTTAAGTCAAACGAGCGAGTATGAATGAAGCTAATAATGTACGTTTATAAACATTCGAGTTGACTATTTAAATTTTGTCCATTAAAAATGCATTACCGACATTGATATTTGTAACTGGTGTTTGATTTTTTTGTCCTGGAAGCTGCCCAAGGATAATTAGTTAGTATTCTACAGTTATTACTTATGTATTGAAATATTGACTTACAAAAACTAACATCATAGGTGCACAATGATTAGATAAAATGAGAAACAGCTAACTAAACCTTCATTGTGTTAGCCTATGAAACTATAGATTGTTTTGAAGTCTCATATTAGCAATAAATATAATGCAAATCGAATGATGACTGTATGCAATGCTTGTCTTGTTCTTAAAACTGGAAGGGAAAAATAAAAAAAATGACGACTAGCCGCCAATGCAATGCAATAGAACAAAACAAATAATAATAACAAAAACAAAAAATAATGGTGAGAAAGTATAATTTGTTTTATATTGCTTTAGGACTTATTAATCTTTGCCAAAGATTGCAATTATAGCTGTTTTGTTTGGCAATGTAATTACAATTACAATCGTCCGTTGCGTTAAAACAACTGCAACTGTTGAGTTTCTCTAATAAATACTGCCGTTTGATTGTTATAAACGTCGCATAATTCGCAAATTCTCTGTTCACCACGTTAATTAAAGGGTGGTGTCGACTGAACATTATTGCATATTGTGTTGCCTACACTGTAGGCCATCACCAACGACTGTAAAAGACATGCGCACTGCAATTTCAAGTGAATCACTGGCGAATGTAAACAAAATGTGGGGCGCGGGGGGAAAAAATCTGCGCAGAGGGATATGCATCCCTTGGTTGAGTTAGGGTAGGGTAGAAAAAACCGTAGACCGTCAAATCGGCAAAACGTAGTGGCTTGCAGAGAAATGTTGTGACATCAAGGGAGGCAATGAGATCACACCCACTCGCTCACCATGTTATTTTAATAAAGGTAAGTTTGTTGTTCTTACTCTTATTCTGTACATTAATTTAAAAAATGATTTATTTTTACGCCAGTCGCCCATTGGCGCACCCTGGGGAATCTCGCGAGCGTAAAATTCGCATGAATAAATTGTGAGGTTAGGTAGAAGTTTGTTTACGAATCGAACGTAAAAATAAATTAGATCGTCGGGAGATTTCTATACGCAAAACTGACTGTGACAAAATATCGTATTGTAGTTTGTTGCTGAAATTTAGATATTTTATTTTACTTGTATAATTCATTTGTATACACCAGGTAGAACAAACTACTTATCAGTTATCACTATTTGGTGATAGCGTAGTCGGCTTCTTGGTTCACAAATGCAATTCTTGAAAACTAGCAGAACTAGATGTCTTTTGTAAACTAGATTAAGAAACTAGTAAATTTATTTACCCCAGTGGGATTCTTTCTCGTACCTGCGAACCGGCCAAACTTGCACGCGTTCAACTTTTGCTGCAATTCTATTTGTTGTAAATTTATGTGTTATTATAAATTTAGTATTAGTATACGTATGCTTGGAATATTGTTTTATACAAGGTTACTGCCTTTATAACAGTTGAGCAATAACAATTGTTGAAACGCTATCAGGTCTTCACGGATCATTTAAGATTACAAACATTCATGTTATCGACATTTCCTTCAGTCGCTGAGAGCTTGTGGTCAGTGCTTAAGGAAGAGTAATTTAATTCACCCCGCAATAGAATAGAAATAAAAAAATATTCAATCGCCAATGTTGTATTGAAAAAAGAATGAAATAATTTTCTCACGCTAATTGCTTTAAAATATTGTGGGGGCGTTAAGGGTCGTTTATGACATTTGTCAAGTAGCCATCGCTCGGCAGCGGGGACTAACAAACTTCCGTAATTGCGCAAAAATATTAAACAAGAAGCAAAACGATTGAATATTAATCCTGAAACGAACCTTTTCAAGAATTATAGAACGTTTATTTGTTGTTCCCATTCCCGCTATGAAATCTAATCAAATTTATGGTTGGCTTATTGCAGGTTATCTTGAAAGATACTATAATACATCTTTTTTCGAAAAATCATTTTCTAACCCGTGTATCCTAAAACATTCTTGTTTTTTAGATATTCATTATTTTGTGCAAGTAATTACTTCGCGAAGCTCAAAGGAGCGAGATTACAGCATTCCCAAAAATGACTGCACGAGAGCCGTTTATTCGGACCTTCATTGAATGTATAAATCATGTCCGTGCATTCCTTAAATGTGGGAACAATGGAAAATTATTTTAGTATATAGTGAGTGGGAGAAATCGCATGAAACTTTCCATTGCGAGAAAATTTTAATATAATCTTAATTGTTCTGTGATAGTTGACTTTCGTTTGATTATTTTTTATTTTATTCGTTTTCATTTGCTTTGGTTTATGCTTAGCTCTCACTTATGTTACTATAATTTTATTTTAGTTAGAGACCGTGACGCTCCAAGGCCCGAAAATAATTGTCATCTCTTTATGTGTTATTCTAACTTTTAAAATTGTTAGAAATTATTCCAGCATTTACTGTTAAAAAACATGGAAAAACTAGGTCTAATTCGAAATTTGCAAATTTTGGCATTATTTGGATACCAAACTTTTTTCATTTAAGTTAATGTTGGCATTTTTTTCACAATTTTCAAATATGAAAAATGTCACGTTATCATTTTGTGTATTTTGAAAAATTTTAATCACTTCTGATGTTTTTAATAGTTTTGTTAGTTTCGACTTGTTTGTTGTAACCAATTTTTGACCATTTCTAAACGACGACATTTTTTGCAATCTTGCATTGCAAATAGCTTGCAAGTTTTCACTATTTTGACATTTTTAGAATTATCCTCAATTCTCAACATTTTTAACCACATTTTAATTTTTGGTCATTTTTATAATTTTAATATTTTAAACAATTTTGCTTTAATGTACACTTGTACGCTTGTTCTCGTCGTTTTCTGTATCGTTTTTTTTTCTTACTCGTATTACATTTCGTTGGTAAGATTTTATTTATTATGTTTTATTTCATTCCTTCTCTTTTATTTATTTGATATCCAGCATTTGGTTCCGTATATTTAATGGCCATTAATGTTACGTTCAGTATTTATGGACTTCGTTCTTTTTACCCTGATTAGTTTTAAGACCTTCCGAATTTTCATTTTTTCACATGACTTATTTTAATTGATGTTATCATTTGCACTTGAATTACTTTATATATATATATATTTTTTAATATTTAAGAAAGCAATCACTGTTATACTTCAATTGGTGAAACTGTTATACTTTGTAGAATATCACTATTTTATTTACTATTTTTCTAGAATTGCAGTTGGTGAAACTGCAGTTACTAGAAAATAGTAAATAAAATAGTGATATTCAACAAAGTATAACAGTGTTTGTTTTTTTAATATTAATTATGCAGTATCACAAAGTAACAGTCCAAAGTGTTACATTTTCGTTCTTTTATTGTAATTTTTCATCCATTACTTATTTTTCTACGGTTTCAACTTTGCATTTCACCATTTACATTTTATATTTACATTTTCTGGTGTTTCACTTGAATGCTTTGCTTTTTGTTCTTATTTATATTCGATGTTAAATGATAAGATGAAATAATAAGAATGAATGAATAAGATGAAAATTACTGAAATTTGCTAGACGATGTAAATCAACCAATCATGGAAAGACTCGCACATACAGGACAAGTATTTTAGTTGCACGGTGCCTTAAACATTATTTTTAGTTAACAGTTTGAGTTTAACAGCTCCCTGTAGATTTTCTGCTTAGTTAAAACAAGTTAATAAATTCAATTGATGAAGCTGTAGGCACTCGGTGAAACATGATTAAAACAATAAAAAACACTTGACAAATCTTTATTATAATTTCGGCAGTTACGCCATCATCAGAAGATGACTTATCTTCTTCTATCACTTATCTTCTGATGATGGCGTAACTGCCGAAATTATAATAAAGATTTGTCAGAAAATTTTGTGGAACAAATTACCAAGTGTTTTATTATTGTTTAAAAACAAGTTACTCAAATGTGGTGTTAATATGTAAATTATAAGTTTTAAATCGCAACAAAATAAACGAAAATTCAAGTTAAGGGTTACGGGTAGAACATAGAAAATAAAATATAAAATATAGGGCTGTGGATAATAAAATAATTGAGCCGAATCGACCATAATTATTTTCACAACTACGACTGGCTATTTTACATCATCTTGAATTTAATTTTGATATATAGAACGATACGCACAGTGCAAAGCAAAACAAATAATTTTACCAACGCGTTTTATACAAATCCAAAAATTAAGAAAATTGTGTGGAGAAAACCAAGTGAAATCTCAATGATATTTAGGAAAAGGCGTTGGTTCCATCGATCTATATAGTTTTCTTAATACATCCATACCCATAATTTGTTTTGTTCGCACGGTGCGTATCGTGCTACATAACATCAATTAAATTCTAATACACACGATGGTCCCAATTTACGCAAATTTGGCATTTTACTAGGCTCAGTTCGCAAATAAAAATGTGTCGGCTAAATTTTGAAATTTTAAGTCAAAACATCAATTCGGCTTTAGTCGTGGACTGTCAAAGTTTACATGTGTCTGATAAATGCAATTGACAACGGCCGAACTGAATAAATAATTTGTACATAGGATACAAAAATAATAGAAATGTATTAAAGTATCATTAAATAATTTAAAAATATTAGGAATATTTGTTCTGGTATTACATGTGTCTGATAAATGTAATTGACAACGGCCGAACTGAATAAATAATTTGTATATAGGATACAAAAATAATAGAAATGTATTAAAGTATCATTAAATAATTTAAAAATATTAGGAATATTTGTTCTGGTATTGCATGAATATAAGTATAAGTTTTAATTTGGCCGTTGTCAGTTACGTCAATGAGACACTAAGATTACTAAACTAAAATTTCGACATTTGACCCAGGCATTTTTTAAAGTATGTAGCGTAGACAAAATGTTCAATCTAGTGTCATTTAAAAAGCTTGAACAGAATTTTATTGTAAAATCAATAGGAAAGCCAATATTTAAATGCCTCGATATATATATTCTTGACTGTAAATCGCTTAGAAAAAGATCTTGAGTCGTCAGCAGTCAGTTGATGAATGGAAACACTTTTAAGTAATATTGAGGTTCATTGCGCCATCTTTTTTATGCAATAAGGTGCTTCGAAACCCCTTATCAAACAATTAACGTTAATATGATAAATGACAATCCTATCGCGGTATCAAGACCGTCTTTCTATATCCCCCGGTTATATTGAAAATTAATTGCATTGTATTGAAATGAATGTTGGTACCCTAACTAGATTGCGCTAATTGAGAATATACAATGATTAAAAATAGATACCCTTTATCTGTACCGAGCATATGTAATAATTTCACGATTATGTAAACACCTATGCTATATCGTTAAAAAAAAACAAAACCAGAAAATGTATAACCTGACGTAGTGTAAAACCAAAATGGCAAACAATTAAATACAATTAGATGAAATAAATATTTTTTTACAGGTTGATAAAGATATTATAAATAAAAACAAATAAATGATTTTCAGTTTCCTTCAAGTTTCTAGTACCGCAAAATATATTTGATTTTTATCAGTTTGCCGAATTTAAACTTGTAATTAACTTGTAATTAACGAGATCTCGCACTTGCTTCACATGGTCTATATCCGATATTTATATGAACATGCTATTTATTTGCGAACCTTGTGTAAAGGCACCATCTTTTTATAAAGAGATTTAGAATAATAACTCGATTAACTTTTATTTAAAATATTTTTTCATACGATGGTCAGAAAGCTGTATAAAAGATGTGTATATTATCACTAATATAAATTTGACAGAGATAAGACGAATATATTTAAATGTTTGCCACTAACTGTCCAATTATTTTGATTGTTATCTAAGAAAGTAAGAAAAACAAGAAAAAACTAATTTAAAAAAATTCCCGACCTCAGGGTGTTTTACCTAGACAGGAAAGAAGTTGAACCAAATCATCCCTCAAACAACTTTTATATATTTCTAAACTTTATAATGGTTGTAAAAAGCCCCGCATAAAATAAAATGTAAATCTAAATCAACCTTATTTTTAGTTTGTGGCCTAGTTTGGCTTATTTGGTTCATTTATTTTCCAGCTTCGATCTTGCTGTATTTGTTATTACTAGTTTACTTTGCATTGATTTTGTTTCATTTAACTGTATGTAAAAAATAAATTGATTGACGGAGACTGTGGCTTTCAAATAATACACAGAAAATTAAAATATAAATATAAATATTTATAAAAATTAAAAAAAACCTTACCACATTCGATTTTTTACGAATCTACACGTATTTCAGAAATTAAGTTGCCATCTTCAGTAGAATCTAAACGTAAACTCAGTTTTAGGGTTTTTAATTTTTATTAATATTTATATTTATATTTTAATTGTGTGTGTATTAACTATACGTAGTGTTTTATGGTTAGATTACGTAGTGTTGGTTCACCTCACTGGGATTTGCTTATGAACATGATGTTGAACAATATATTTTCGATTTAATTAATTTTGAATTATTTCAAAGATTTATGCTTTTCATTTTGATATCTCTCACTCTCTCACTGGTCTATAGTGGCGCCTTTTCAACTAAAGTAGGCAAATTTATCTTCTATTGCAAACGACCTGTAATTGTAATTGTTCGTGACATAAATTATATATTTTATGTGCATGGTGCAAATAATAACTATTATGTTAATGGTTTAGTATTGATTTCGTTGGTAAAGTTACTTTTTTAAAGCACAAGTGCTTTTTCAATTTTTAGGACACTTGAAGTCAAATTTGACTGTATATGTATGTATATACCGTGCCTTCAATTAAATTCCGCATTAAAGTTAGCTGTGCTTATTTTATAAACAGCTATCAGTGCTACAAATCTTAGCAGAAAAACCAATGAAATCATAGCCCACCTTAATGAGGAATTTAATTGAAGGCACCGTATATATATATGCATCTGTCAAACTGACATTTACACAATATTACTTTAAAGTCGTATTAACCATTTTTTAAGAAATTTGTGCACGTTCCAAGAACACACATGTGTTTTAAACTGTTTATATAAATAATAAATATAATAAAAATATAAATGGTTTTGAAATACTTTTTATAATACGTCAAAATGTACAATGGATGGACATAAGTAACTGGTACATCTAAAATGTTGACACTGTGAATCAAGCTTAACTGTCAATTAAAATTATAAGTTGTCAAATTGACAGTTTCAAGTTTACAAAACCAAATTTAAAAGTGTCTCTAACAGCATTGCAAAAATATGTTATTTTACAACGACTTGATGAGGGAATGTCCCTAATTGCAGACGAACTGCATGTTTAAGAACACAGTTTCATTTTCAATTCAATATCATGCGGTTGACGTGGCACATTTTTTGACAGTTTTGTAGCAGTGAGCCCACCTATTGTGCAATCAGTGGCCAAAAAAAAACAGACAAAGTTGCCAAGCGTATAAAATGAAAAATCAAAAATTTATATTATAAATAATGTTTTTAAAGAAAATATTTTGTTATTTATGACAAGAGGATGACGGCGACTTATTTTTATTGGAAAGCGAACTGACAACTGTTTTAACAATGAATTTGCAATCTCAATCAACAGCTTGATTTACACATGTTGAATGACCTAGTTTTTTTTTGCTACATAATTTGTGAAACACTTCTGTCGTAGCAACATTCTAGTCAGAGTTCAAATGACGCAACGTTGTCACGGCATTGTGACTAGCGATTCTCTCTGACAGATTTAACACGCTTGACCTTGAATGTTTAAAATCTTACGTGGCATTTTTACCAGTTTTCAGGATCACGAGCCGCCGCTGCTGGCCTAGTTTCTGAGCAAGTGTTTAGGTTTCAAATGTCTTGCAGGGTCACTCAGTTGGTTTCAAACATAAATTATAACTTTGAATTGAACCTGACCGAGTGAAATAGCGAATTGACTTATCTGGTGTAGTTATACAAAAATCAGTGCATTTCAGTACAAAAATATGTGTGGCAGTAAATTTCATAGAATATCACTACGTTACTGTCACATACATGACACTAACAGTAATCGAATAACAAAATTGGATTAAATATAAAATTAAAGGAACGACTAAAGCAAATACCAATAAACGAACCCAAGGCGGCAAACCAGGGTAAAGATAAACAGTAACGTGTAAAACTTTATAAATTAGGTTCCTAGAACAGATAGCAAGCCTTTAAAGTATCTAACGTTTTTTGAGTTCTGTTTAAAATGCCGAATATTCAATTTAAACGTAAATATGCTAAAGTCTTTAAACAATGACAGTTTGCAGGTATGAGCAATATTAATTAATTTGTTTACTGGATTTAGCTATTATGTCCAATTTTATTGCCATAAAAATATTCTGATCAACGTTTAGTAATTTATTTTCATATAATTTTGCATCTTATCTCCATCCAAAAAAAGACAAGGAAATCGGTGGTATATCTATTTGCATCTTGCAATTACTACAAATCTAAAAAATACGCGTCTAGAAGTTGCCACTACATTCTGCCCTTCAGATAACCCGAGCATGCACTAAAAAACTAGTCCTGGTGGTGGCACGGCAATCAAAATAACGGTATAGAAATACTCTGGGTTCGTTCTTGACCTACGCAAGCGGCTCGACCTGGCGGTAGGCCGTGACATATTTGCCGGTTACGCACTACAATCCCGAAAACGCATGCGTGGACGCCGCCCTTGCGAGCATTTCCAAGAAATTGGGGTTCAGATTTCGACCAAATGTTCATCGATTTCACCCGAACTTTATTTACCGGCCCTTATTGATTTTTATCTCGGTGTAAATACCCCCGAAAGTGAGAATATTAAATAGGACTTGTGGCACCGAAGTGTGTTTTTCGAGCGTGATAACGAGTTTGTAGCGCGCGCTTTATTTTTAGATGCTGTGTTAAGTAAATATAGAAATTATACAGATGTTGTTGGATCATCTGAAGATAATTCTTTTTTATTTTGAATACAGTGGAAGCATTAAATGTTGAACTGACGCAAATTCCTAGTAGACGTGATAAACACAATTTAAAGAAATACTAAAGAAATTTACAAGGAGAAAACACAAATCGGTATGCAACATAAACCAAGGAGAGATAAATAAAAATGAACAAAGTAAAAAAGCTAACGATGCAGAAGAAGGAATAATATTAATTATAAACAATAAAATATAACAACGTACCAAAATAAAATAATACAAACGAAAATAAGGATGAACGCTAATAAAAATGGCGAAACTGGCATAAAATAATTAAACATGTAGTGGGAAATCGAAGAAACCAAAATTAAAATCAGAATTTGCAAAATTTGCACAACCCAAAGAATCAGAAAGAAATAATGGAGACCAACTGCATAAAACTACATATGTGAAATTTAGACAAACATATAAAAAAACAATTATCTAAAAATATGAGTGACTTGTAACTATTCCGCAGCCGTCGGCAATAAAAACAGCTTTCTTGAAAATTTTAGCAAATGTATTAAGGTGACAGTTATTTCATGGGCTCATCAGACCACCACACACACATTCGCTGAAGTTGCATCAAGTAATGCAAACATAAGTGACAAGGAGATTGTGTGTGAGTATCTAGATTGCGGTAATACTTACACACAACCTCATTTTTGTCACTCATGTTTACATGACTTGATGCGAATGTATGTGTGGTGGTCTGATGAGAGCCCACAGAGGACGAAACAGCTTTTTTATTTAAAAATATACATGAAAAAAATGTAATACCAGAATTATTTTTGATGTTGTGTGTATTGTTTTGGTTCAATGGCATTGGGCGATCTTCATATTTATGGAATTTATGGAACTGGAATTTCAGTTCAATCTAAATCAAGAGAAAGCGATTGCAGAACGTCTGATTATTTGCAAGTAACTAACATTTAATTTCTATGTTCATTTCTTTTGGTTGTTCTCTTTTATATCCTAATTCGAATACAGAAAATATGCACAATCACAACGAAGCAGCAACTTAAAGAAAGCTAAGTAAAAAATAGAATTACAATTGGTGAAAATTTCAGTGAAAAACCCAACTTAACAAGTTCAAATTTTCGCAAACCTATAAATTTATTGTCGATGTTGTTCGATCTGTTTATGTTCAATTACGTCGGGTTGTGCAATGGATTTGTGCAACTGAATTCAGTCGAACGCAACGCATCCAACTGACGTCCATCTATTTGAATAAAATAAAACACAAATTCACCCATTCGTTACATTCGTACAAAATGCAGAAAACTTTAATTTAAAAATACAATTCGAAATGATTTTTCTTTTAAATTAAATTTTCACACAACCACAACCCACAATCCGAATCAAATAAATCCATCAAACTCAATAAGAAGCAAATTGCAAATTAAATTATATTAAATTAAATTAGCACAACTAAATCATCGATGCAGATTTGCTGAGTTCAAAACCCAAAAGCAATGTCAAAAACTAAGTCGTTCTATACATGTCCCAAAAGCAATGTCAAAAACTAAATCTTACGAAATCAATCATGTTGTTTGATTTCGTTAGATTCAGTAACATTGACTATAAATGAAATGTAAGTCACCACTTTTTCACAAAACACATTTATTTTCTAAATGTACATTTTGAATGCGAAGCATTCATCATCAGTAGAATAACAATTCGACTAATCTTAAAACTATACAAACTAAATATATACACCTCCTAACGGTGCGGTGCAATAAGGCTATTGTTAAGTTTTGGTTTTTACCAGGTCCAGTAATGTGTTCCCAAGCGGCGATAGGTCGTTATTTAGGAGTTTCCCGTAATATTTCTTCATGTAAATCGCTTCTAAAGTATTAAGGTTGTACCTGGTGCTGTGTTTTTCCAATTTTACGTCATCTAAATTGAAATTATGCCCTGTATTCCAGAAATGTTCGGCTATTGCGGATTTCGTAATATCACGGTTTTTTAAGTGTAATTTATGTTCTTTGAACCTGGTTTCCGCATTCCTTTGAGTTTGACCAATATAACACTTATCGCACTTGCTGCACGATATTTTGTATATTCCTGATTTTTTAAGGGGATGTTCTTTATTGATATTACTGTTTAAATATGATTTTAATGTGTTGTTGTTTGAAAACGCAGGGATTAAGTTAAATTTTTTATACAAATTCGAGAAACAATTTTCCCACATTGAATGGTAGGTTATATTGCAAATTTTTTATCTTTATCGGTCTCCTTTATTGGCAAGAGAGTGGTAGCTGAATTGAGTGTCCGTTTTACGATATATTTATTATAGATTTTGTTAATGAACTGTATGTTATAACCGTTATTCTATCCAATTTCGTAAATGTACTTAAGTTCTTTCCTAAAATTGTCTTCTGATAGTGGAATATTTGTTAGGCGATGAAACAAACTGTGGAACACTGATGCTTTGTATTTGTGGAACGTTGTAGAATTATGTATGTAATTATCTGTATGAGTTTCTTTTCTATAGATATGGAACGTTAAATTATTGTCATTTCTGGCTATTTTTATGTCTAAAAAAGGTAAACTATTTTCCATTTCCATTTCGTGGGTAAATTTTATGGTGGGGTACTGCGAATTTAAAGTGTTCAGAAAAACGTTTACTTTGAAATCTTTATCAATTATGGCAAAAATATCATCCACATATCGGAACCATGTTCCGGGAAACTCTGGAACTGAAGTTTTTAAAGAATTTTCCAAATTATTTAGGAATAAATTCGCAAGGAACGGTGACAAAGGGTTTCCCATAGCTGTTCCGAACGTTTGTTTATAGAATTGACAATTAAAAGTGAAAGTGTTTTGATCCATACATAGTTTAGTAAGCGTGACATATTCATCAATCATATTTTCAGGCACTGTGTTATGTTTTAGGAACGAAACTAGCATATTTAAAGTGATATCTATGGGTACGCTGGGAAATAATGACGTTACATCGAAAGATATGAGCCTGTCCTCCGGATTTACCGTGATTTTTTGTAGTTTTGAAATTAGATCTAGAGAATTGGACACAGTTAAATCTTCTTTAAAATGAAATTTTCTGAATTGTTGTACTAACCACTTAGAAATTTTATATGTTGCCGAGTTTACATTTGATACAATTGGTCGGTACGTATTCCCTGGTTTGTGAATTTTGGGCAGTCCGTACATTTTGGGGATACCGGGATTTTTATTTCTAAGTTTGAATTTTAGGTGTTTGTCTATTAGATTGTTACACTGATTTAGAGTTTTTATAACATTTCTATTATAGCTCTGAGTCGGATTTTTTGCAATATGTATGTATGGGCCTGAATTTAGCATATCGTGTATGGACGAGACATAATCAGATTTTTCTAGAATGACTGTCGCATTACCCTTATCTGCTTTAGTGAATATACATTCTTTCTTTTTCAATGCTGCTACAATCTCATGTTCTCTTGAAGTTTTCTTTTTTGGTTTCTTCAGTTGTTTTTCCATAATTTTCTTTGCTTCGTACCTAAACCTGGTGCCTTGTTCAATTTCGAGAGTTGATGCCGCGTATTCTAAATCGTTTAGAATATCTTCTATTGGAGGTTTTTTCGGTGTGATGCCGAATTTCAAGCCTTTGTTTAACAGATCTCTTTCACAGATCAATGGATGTCTTGTTGTTTACCCAGTTGTGGTTTATTTGTTTTTGTTGTTCTCCATGAGCCGTTCTTTTGACGAGTTGTGTACGTTTTTTGTCCAGTTTGATTTGTTTGTTGATCACTTTTTTACTCACTATGTTATGAAATTTCTGGTCGAACTCTGTCCAGGCGGTAGGCGACATTATTTTCGATAATTTTAGGTGTAGTTCGTATGCCGAAAGTTCCATCTTTTGCAAACTTTTGTAATGGTTACCGATTTCTAACTTTAGCCAGTTTTCTTTCGCTTTCTGTATGATTTTTGTTAAATTTCTGTTGGTTCTGCTTGTATTTATTTGTATGAATTTTGGAAATACCTTGAGTTTCTTGCATTCGTTCAGAAACATGATGTCCACTTTCTTGCACTTAATTTTAGTAATTAGCCGAATCATTTTATTTTGCTCACTAGTCCGTGAAGACACTGTATCCATTCTGTTGATTCTGAGTTGTGAAAATTCTTTAACTATAAATGAAACGTAAGTCACCACTTTTTCACAAAACACATTTATTTTCTAAATGTACATTTCGAATGCGAAGCATTCATCATCAGTAGAATAACAATTCGACTAATCTTAAAACTATACAAACTAAATATATACACCTCCTAACGGTGCGGTGCAATAAGGCTATTGTTAAGTTTTGGTTAGTTAAAGAATTTTCACAGCTCAGAATCAACAGAACAGTAACATTGGGTGGAACTATAAATGAATGCAGCTGAAAATTCGATCAAATCAAAGAAGTAGTTACTAATTTCAAGCGACTCGATAAACAATGCAGTCCAATTCATTTTAAATATATATTTTTTAATTGTTTAGGTTCACTTACATTGGGTTGTTCTAGAAATTCATTGCATTAAATGGATTAATGAATTACCAATCAAGTGAAATCCAATGCTTTAGAAAAAGAACGAATTAGCAAAGGCTGACTAGCTTCGAAAACCCGGATTAATTGCTAAACTAATTAATAGTAAGATATAATTGAAATGTAAATCTAATCAAAGAAGATTTGCTCAACTAGAACCCAACGCAATGGAAAAACGCAAATCAGAGTTAACTTCAATGTTTGTTCTGGTCACCGAGGATGGAAACTCAAGTGAAGTTTAATGTAATTTGTTCTAAATTAAAAAAAAAAAATGAAAAAACCTAAATGTGCACCAACTAAGTTGATTAAAACGAATGTTGTTTGGTTTGGTCAGTTTTAGTTGGGTTGTGTAGGGTCTGGCTGCAGATGCAAACAATTAATTTAATAAATTCAAGCAACAATGTTACCATCGGAATTAATTGCGAAGCAAATTGCCAATTGCCAACACTAAATGAAATTTAATCCAATATTTCATAAAATCAGACCAAATCCAAATGTACACAAACGAACCCAATTATTTTCGATGTTTAACTCGATTAGATCCATTTGAATTGGTCGTGTCGAGTTCAAAAAAAAAAAAAATTCTTGAATCGAAAAATATCAAAACAAACACGACGCAGCTTAATCAACATAAACGTAAATATCAATGTTCAGTCATCTTTTCAATATGCAATAAAATTGTTCAACTCGATTCAATTAAAAGTACCTAACGTTCAAAATCTAGGGGGAATAGTGTAATTCGAACGTACATTTTTCTAATCATCGGAGGGAAACACTTCCATTGTTAAAAACCAACAAATAAATCTGTGCTTCGCTTTAAAATAATATTATTATAATAAATTAATAGGAATTATTAAAACATTCTAAACTTGTTTATCCCATTTAAAAATTAATTTATAAGAATAATATTTTGAGTGATATTAAACGCCATCGAGATGTCGCAGTTAAACTTTAGTTTGAATGTTGTGTGTGCGGATTCTGCAAGGGTGCGGGTACTGTATGTAGGTGGTCACAAGAACGACCTTGCAGGCACAAAATCGATGGTTGTAGATAAATACAGGATGCAGGCTTGCTTCGGTATTTCAGCACAAATAATCTGGCTTCAAGTGGCTCGGACCTGCGGTGCCATAATTTGCCTTGAACTAATGAAAACCATATGTCCCGCTTAGACCCTGGAAATTTCCTTCGAACATGTTTATTTTTAAAGAGAAATGTTTGCGGGCGCATTTAAGTCACTGTACTATTTCAAAGAATTTCTATTGATCGAAATACTTTATTCATATTTTGTTGCTAGTAAATTATTTTTTTTGACTAATGATTTTTAAAGATTGATTAACGAAACTACACATATAAGGGAAACGATTCCTAAATTACGAATTCCCATTATTGTTGTAGTAATATTTACAAACGGTGGTTGTAAATGAAAAATACATCAAACGGTCTCACGTTTCTCAACCGTTTTCGTTTACACATAAACGGGTAATTTTAGTAACTCGAGAGGCGCATGAAAGAAAAAGTGACCTCGTTTCATTATTTTTTATGCCGATAACGGATCTCCCGGGGCACATAAAGCGCCCGCTGGACTGTATAAAAAACGTGGGAGGCGCACTTTTTTATTTCAATTTGGGTCCATTGAAACGATAAAAGAGGTAAAACTCTCTTGAACAGTTAGTTCTGGCAGACGTCATGTGTAGTTCCTCAACTCTTGAATAAATCGCGTTAGCAAGTCCGATTCGGCAATGTCGAATATTTAGAACTGTTTTATTTATGAATTGACATTTTAGAAAACCTTTGTTGTAGAATTTGTGAGAATTTTGACATCGTTTGTAGTTTTGCTGGGTTCGCCTTCTAAATTTTAGTACACATTATTTTAATTATTGTATTGCATTCTTTTAGTCGTCACTACTTCGCTATGTCATTATTATTTTACTTTTGCATTTCCCATTTTTCTCTATTATTTTATTTTTGCTTTACTTATAATTGTACTTGCCTGTTTTTACCATTTTTAAATAATTTTCGTTAATTTTATTAATATTATATCGCTTTTGTACTGTTGCTATTGTTTTCAAAAAAGAGACAAAAATTTAGGTAAAACGTTCGCTACTGATCGAAGAAAGTAAAAACTATAAAAACAATTATCGTTGTAGGAATTAATGCAAAATATGGAGGGCGGGGGCAAAGAGGAAAAGATAAGAAAAGCATAAAAGCGACAAAATTTATTTTAAGAATTAATGTAGAACATAATAATCCATCCAAGGATCGTTAGAAAGCGTTAAACTTACAAAAGCAATTTTTGGAATTAATACAAACACAACCCAACCCACCCTCCACTCCATCCCGCTATATAAAGTATGTTAAATTTGCATTGCTTTAGCTTTAACATCTAGTCAACTCCTAGACCTTAAACAACATACTAAAAATTTAAGTTTTAACAATTCAAAAAATTTTCATTATTTTCAAACGTTCATGATGTCAAATTACAATTTTTACTTATTAAATATCAAAAAAAATTATTTCTTCTAAAAAAATTTTGAATAAACTGTTTGGAATTTTCAAAATGTTTGCCTTTTTTAAGCATTTTTTGACGCTCGTGATACTTTTAGAAAAATTGTCGTAATTGTCAAAAAATCACCGAAACGCAAATACTGTAACGAACACCAACCCACGAACAAAAAAATTGTTATTTTTGTGTATTATAACAATAATATATTATTGTGTGAACTTTGTGATTTATTTTAAATAGCTGCTATTTTTTTAGAACAATTTTCTATTTTATTCAGAATTTTTTTGAAAAATACAAAAAATAGGTTATGCAATTATTTAATTTTAATGTTAAAAGAACTGAATAAATACACACAAAAATGTAATCTTTGGAAAACGTGACATTAAGTGTTGATTTTTTGCTACTTGGCTTTTCGCACTTTGGGATGTTAACTTAAAAAAATCGAAAATGTATGAGAAATGTAATCATTTTTAAACATTTAATAACGAATACAATTATTTTGTAATTTGACTTCTCGACTTTTGTGAGAATTTCTTTGTAATTTGCCATTTGGTGAAAATGTCCAAAATTCAAAAACGTTCAAAAATGTATGATATAAATATAAATAAATATTACCGAATGTATATTGTATTCCAGTAATTATCTCATGTTTTTGCTTTTTTATTTGTATTTCTTTTTTGTTTTTTTCTTATCGTTTGTCATCAGATTTAGTAGGGTAAAATTTATTATTTGAATTAAAGCGTTTTAACCCAAAATTTGAGGAAAAATCCAAGGATCGTTGGAAGTTAAAGCTCCAAAAGCAATTTTGATGAACATCGATGGTTTTCCAAGATTGGTCGTACAGCTCATATAGGTCTTAAAATTTGTAGACCACGAGAGAGCAAACGTTTATATTCACATGCCGCAGTATATGGTGTAAAACGAGCGATAAAAAGAACGGTCGTAACTGCACTTATTTTGCAGCTAATAATTGAACTGGTAAACAGGGTACTTTGTAATTAGTGTGAGGAGTAATGGTGCTTAAACAAATGGTAAAATATGGCATCACCTTAGTTTATGCGAAAATGTGAATGAGTTGTAATCAGTTTCCAGCACCCTTTATACGAATTATAAAGAATATGTGTGTTCTCTGGTGCCCTACAAGTATTCGTAACAGAATCCAAACGGCATTTCAAGCAAAGAATGTCATTTGGAAAACTCATTTTACTTAACATGTTTTAGACACCTGATGGTCACATTTCATGGACAAATTGCAAATGATTGTTTGAACCAGAAATTTTTTTTTTTAAATTCTTAAAGTTTGTCAAAAAATTACCCACAGTCATATCTACCCAATAGCTCCATCTACTATCTATCTCGTTTTACATTCCCCTAATTTTAATTTTGAATGAAACAGTTTGCACAAATTTCACAGCTTCATAGACTTAATAGAATTTATGACTTCATAAACTTAATATTTCATTGAATTTATAGACTTTACGATTTCTCAGATGTCACAGACTTTATAGATGTTGTTGGCTTCATAGATTTGACAGATTTCGTTAGAGATAGGACTTCATACACTTAATAGGGACACAGATTATGAAGTCTAGATATTTTCTAGTTTTCATAGATTTCCATTCCATAGATTTTATAGACTTTATAGATAACATTTCCTACTTACATAACTTATATTAATTACACATATTTTATAGATTGAATAGATTACATGGATGTCATTGATTTGAAAATATTTGTCATGTTGTAGTCTATGAAAAATTCATAGACATTACAGATTTTACATTTTCATGGATTTGTTATTAAATATTGCATAGATTCCATTGATTTGAAAAATGTTCTTTCAAAGGGCTCTTTTAGACGATCACTTACCAATAGTACGAGCTATACTGAGTGGACTGGTACATACAAACATATTTTCTATTCTTATCAGATGCATAAGCAAGCAATGTTAATAGGCTTAATTTGGACTTCACAACGAATTAAGCCTATATTATTACAAAAGTCATTCCAGGTACTGATCCTTATTAATAGTTACCAATAGAAAAAAATGTTTTTTAAATTCAGAAATTAACTCGGAATCAAAATAAATCAAAAAACTTTAACAGTCCTCATTTAAATGCATCAACTTTACGCAGAAGTGAGAATTTCAAATATACTCTGCATGTGGTATTAAATTTTGGTTCGGGGTAGATAACACTAAAGATAATCTTAACCAACTACCCGCAAAAAATAGTTAAATAGCCACCAATCAAATGTGCCGATTGAATTTTGTCGTCGTCTACATGACGACTTCTTATATCAACGGAGTAATTGTTGAAATGAAATTCTCATATTATCGTAATACTCGCGCATGTACTCCACGTATATGCATTTGAATTGCTTTTATCAAACCAAGTATGATAAAAATAACTTACCTTCCACGCCGAGCTCGTTACGCACCACCAAAGACTCCGAAGATCATCCAAAACGCTCCTCCATACACCAACGCATCGCACTCGCTAATAATCACATTGAAAACCGTCGCGAAAAGTGCAATTTTTCACGAGAAACGCGACAAACGAACCGAACGTTGTACGGCGTCCATTCGCCAAAAAACTAAGACCTACTTGGTTTTTTGTCGTTATGCACGTCATCGGGAAGTCGGTCCTACTAATACTATTATGCATCGATAAAACATCGGGAACAAAAAATGTGGACCTGATAAGCTAATGATCGCATGCAAAAGTGGACGCGGCTGGCCAATGTGCACTTTTCGATTTTAACCCGGGCTACAATTGTTGAATTTTTACTTATATTTGCGCTCTAGCGTCCAAAGAATTGAAGTCAATATTATGAAATATACTTCATTGCAAAGCACTGCAGATTAAATGAAATATGTAAATATATTTCTGATATGTTATGTTACGTTTAAGGCTGACGTTGTTGAATTCCTCGGATTCGTCAATTTTTACATTTACGCGACTTTTGCATATGCTGAGTATTTGTACTTTTGACACATTTAACTAGTTTTATAATTTTACTTTGTTTTTAATCAACTGACATTTTGATTCTTTTTATAATTTTCAATTTTTAATAGTTTTGTCAATTTAAGATATTTATTGCTTTTCTATGACAATATTTATAAGTTTGATATTATTTGATATATTGCCAATTTAACCATTTTTTTAATGATGACCTTCTAGAATATTTTCAATGAACTTACTTTAAATATCTAAGAATCAAAATTGATGACATAAAAGAAACTTCTGACTACAGCCTTAACAGAACAGAAAGGTCTTCTCGTACATCTGGAACCAATATGCAAAATACACAATTGAAGATTTACTACACCAACATTTTAACAATTGAACAGGTCGGTACACAGTGGGGGCTGGGGTTTAGCTACGAGAAATAGCTGCTTGGAAACGAATTAGTAAAAATAATAAAACTAACTAAAGCAAACTAAGAATGGGACAAACAAGTAGTTTAAGTGAATTGAATTCCAGTTAAATTAAATTTTGAATATCTCCAGTATGCGTTATTTTACATCTAACAAAATATATCGCAATTATTTTTCATTGTGGTAGTTATTTTTAATCATTTTACTTTAGGAATTAACTTAATTTATTTGTGCATTGAACACCTGGGGTGTGCGTTCTTTCCATCAATTACCCAAGCTTAAATTGCATCGAATTACAGCGCAAATGCACCAAATCCACTGCCGCAAAAAAAACACACACACAAAGAAACCAAGTTCCTTGGAGAAAATCAAACAAAATTTAGAAATCGCATCATCAACATTTCCTTTTCAAAACGAGGGGCAACAATGGAATAATACCGGGGTACGGGTCGGTTGTTACGGTCGAAATAATCCCTCGGGCTACGAATTTCGGTCCCTCGAGAGTTCAACGAACGTGGGTTTTCACAGAAACCACTCATTTCGGTGTATTTAATACCGCCGTAATTCCAAAGTGTAAGACACGTTTAATAGAATGGTGCTTTTGACAGGTATAAAGTTTTGCACTACCCACCACCGATGAACAAAGATAACGTTTCGCTTTGAAGATTAGGTGCAGTAAAAGCGGTGTACGCATCGGAATTAACTCTTTTATGTAAATGGTATTTTACCTGTACGGTACGAGTAATTGTAGAAATTGTACTTTCAGTCCGGCAGCGAGTTTAATCTGAAAATTATAACAGCTGCCACTTGTGAACTAATTAACGCGTGCTGCGGTTAAGTTAGGGTCGCTAACGAAGTTTTATTTTCTATGTAAAATTCATTTAACTTGTGTATGCAAGTTGAAAACAATATTCGTGTTAATACGCCATTATAAAACAATTTAGCCAATTATTGCTATACTAATCAATAGAGTAATAATAAATCAAATCGATATCAATTTTTTAATTGTTAATACATTGTTGTAAGTTCAATAAATGTGGGTGACTTACGAGGGATGGGAAGGGCTCGTAGAGTGGGGATATTAACTTGACCTAGTAACGAAAATGATAACGAAGCTAAATAATACCGATTGAAACACATCGGTGTACTAATAAATAAAAGCACCAAATTCAAATTTTTCATTATCGGAATTAATTTTTTACTTCTTTTCTTAAAGAATTTTTTTATGCACGTTTTTTCGAAACATTCGTTTTCCAGTTGTTAAAGCACAGTGCGCGAGATAACAAGTATGTTTGATCTGGAAATTATTTGTTTTAATAGAGTTAATGTAATCATGAATTTCAATTTATTCACATTTTATTTTTTCGCAGAATGTCACCAACCGCTTCGTCCCATAATTTTCTGGCTTCATCGAGGAAAATCTCAATCTCCGTGGATATCATGTCGTGCCTTGGAGCGACCGGTTTCTCAACCACTTCGACAGCTCTCCCCCTAGCAATACCTTCACATTCATCACCGGAACCAAACAATGTAGATAGTTTTATAAGTGACTTATTACAGGTACTTTTTTCGTACAATAAAGCATTTCTCCTTGATTACATTTTGATAATTTTTTTAGGCTGTGACCAATGATGATGTTGCAGTATGTTCGAGCTGTGAGGAAGGAACAACCGCGTCTTATAAATGCAGGGACTGCAGCGAAATGTTGTGTGACCCATGTGTGAGGGCACACCAACGTGTCCGAATTACCAAAGAACATACAATTGTAAGATTTTCTAACGATGTGAACACAATCACTGCGAATAATGGATCGCTTGGATCATCATCTCTGGTGAGAATTTGCATGTGGAACATAGTTTGATTTTATGAATTGAATGGAACAAAATCTTTATTACCGACAACTTATGTCAATTATTTTTCTCCACTTGGTGTGTAGGTAAAAACGATTTCTAATTTTGTTTTTTTTTCAGGCTAGCAACAGCCCATGCAGTTCCGGTCTTGATACTAGTGTCAACTTTTGTGACTTACACCATGAACCACATAGACTCTATTGTGAAACTTGTCTTTCGGCAGTTTGCACAGAATGTACCCTATCAGACCATAGAGGTCACCAATTGATTTACATCCAAGATGCTATTGACTCAGCCCGAACGACTACTTTGAAACTATGCACAGAAACAAGAAGTGCAATTGCTGCAATTAAAGAAGCCATCGACAATGTCCAACGTGTGTGCGAGAGCGTTGAAATTCAATCTCATCAAGCTGCTGTGGATGTCAGGAGTTTCATGCAAAGGTTCGTTTTTACTTTCATAAATGAAATGTTTCAAAAAAAGTACCATGATCTTATTTTAGTTGGTATTCTTAATTTAATATTGTTCCAAAAACGATTTATTATTTCAGATTTATTGCAACTTTAGAAGAACGTGAACACGACCTATTAGCACGAATAGATCACATAAGGCAACTTAAAAACAAAGCGTTGGTAGCACAAATTGACAATCTGCGTATTGCCTTAAGTAAACTAGCGAGAACGTCTGACATACTAAACGAATGTTTAGCAACCGGAAGTGGAATGGAATTGATAATGACTAACGAGAAAGCTGCCGCCGAATTAAAACAAATTCGTTCAATACGAGCCGACCTCGCACCTTGCGAAAGCGACAGCGTCTTCTTCGTTCAACCAGACGTTTTACTAAAAAGCGCCAACTCAATTGGATACATCAGCACCATACCCATCAGTCTGCAAGTGCGACCTCGAGCAAAAGAAGTCCCCATGACTACATACTCGAGACCCGTTCCTGTCGAATTAAAAACTGAAAACACCGGATTTCAAACCTTCCAGCTGCGTGGCGCTCCTAGAGGACGTCCCATTCATGGTATATCGAGTCCGGTAATTGCGAGAGACTGTTGTGGAACCGCTTCTTCCGTTTTCGGATCGGAAGGTGAAAATGACGGTCAGCTCTGCAGACCGTGGGGTGTCTGTTGCGATCGCAGCGGGAAAATAATAGTGGCGGATCGCAGTAACAATCGCATACAAGTTTTCCACCCAAACGGAAAGTTCTCGCATAAATTTGGAACTCAAGGTGCTGGGCCAGGTCAATTCGATCGCCCCGCCGGCGTTGCCATTGACCCTTTAGGTCGTATCATAGTAGCCGATAAGGATAATCATCGAATCCAAATGTTCACAATAGACGGAGCATTTGTGTTGACTTTCGGAGAAAAAGGATGCCGAAATGGTCAGTTTAATTATCCGTGGGATCTTGCCGCTAATTCACAGGGACACATAGTAGTAACCGATACCAGAAATCATCGCATTCAATTATTCACAAATGAGGGAGTCTTCATAAATAAATACGGCTTCGAAGGTAGTGCAACAATGTGGAAGCATTTTGACTCGCCACGCGGTGTCTGTTTCAATCCTTCTGGACACGTTGTTGTGACAGATTTCAATAACCACCGTTTGGTCATCGTGGATCCGTCTTTTCTTCACGCACAATTTTTGGGGCAAGAAGGTTCCGGCTTCAAACAATTTTTAAGACCACAGGGCATCACATGTGACGACGAAGGCCGCATTATTGTTGCAGATTCAAGAAATAATCGTATTCAGATATTCGAAGGAAATGGAACATTTTTGTGGAAATGTGGACAAGCTGGGAAGAGTTCTGGTGAGTTGGATCGACCAAGTGGCATTTGTCTAAGCCCCGACGGTCGAATAATTGTAGTAGACTTTGGCAATAATAGAGTGCAAATATTTTAATATCATTGAACTATATCAAGGTTCTTGCCTTTTTCGAAAATCTCTGTAAAGTAAAGCGAATATTATTAAATGACTATATGCTTTTATAACAGTAATTTTATAATTAGTGATTATACATTGCTAATGATTTTTAAACACTTGACAGATTTTTTATTAAGGGCGTTTTGAATCCAAAGTTATACGAATTTTTAAACGGGTATTACCTTGCTGAATGTCTCAGGGTGTTTATGGGTACAGACCTCAGGTATTTTTTAAGGAATCTGTGTATGTATTTTTGTAATGAAATGTATTACGTTTATTTTGTGCCAAGCCTAAGGCTTTGTTAGTATAATTTTACAATTTTAATAATTTTATGTAGGTGTAGTAGTCTGTTTTTTTTTTAATGATATAGGGTGTGTATATTTCATATTTTATTAGCAGTGTTTGTTATTTCTTTTACCAAATGATTTTGAGTTACCATAATTTGTATTTTTGCATACAGACTGATATAGGAACTTTAAGACTGAAATCGTTCGATATACTTAATATATGATGTTGCTCAATTACATCCGATTGAAACTGGGGCATTTAATGCATTTAGAGCAATATTAACTTGTTTGTTGACTTATAAACGATATATTGCAAACATAGTCTACTTTAATGATAATAATTCCATTATGCACATATGCATGAACGAATACACCATGTGCGGGTAATAAATAGATTGTGACAACTTATTTTTACAACCAAATGTTTGACTAAGTCATTTATATTAAAATGTATGTAACCACGAATGCGTAAAACTTCAATTCATAATGGAAATACAATTAATAACGTAGACACACGGTACAGTATGATTATCTTTATTTGTAACTCTATAAGATTTAATGTGAACACATGTATACAACTCAAAATGAGTTGTATATTTAAAAAGGACGTTTTACCTGTGATTACTTTAACTTGAGCCTAAGATTACTTACATACACGACTGATTATCTTTTGTATGCTATTTCAATGTTTTCCATGTTTATAATTTTTTGTAAGTAAAAGGCTAGTTTTGAAAACTCAAATGAATCTCGATGATATAAAAGACACCTGTTTTCTTTTGACACTAATTTTGGTGGCCGGTGTTCGAAAGACTTTAATGGTGAATGTAAGACTGATTTTAAATCTTTGTGCTTTGTGAATTTCCTTTAAATATATCAAAATTGATAAGAGTAATTGTAATTCGTATGCGATTAACATCGTAAAAGGTAAATTATTATATTGCATTATAATGTATTTTGTGTTTTGCGGGTAATTGAAAATTATTCGACTTTTGAGTTTAGCATGAATGATATTCAATATTTATATATCTCATGGTGCATATTGTGTCTTGTGGCATCGATGTTAGGTTAAGTAGTTAATATTTAGAACTATTAAAGAAATGGAGATATTTGAGACTGATATGTAAGTTTTTTCTTTGGTGAAAATCGAAATAGGTTCAAGCTACTTAATTGGTTTCCACCGAAACCGTTTTTCATTATGCAATATTTTTATTTCATTAAAAACTAACTTCTAACATTAGATTATATGCCCAAACATGGACGAGGTTTCACACCTGAACGTTTGAAACTGAAGTCTTATTTTAAGGTTAACCTGATTATATTAATGTAGTATTAGTTAAATCGTTTAATGTATACGTAGTTTTTTTTATTTGTTGCTGCCACGTAATTTATGTATAATTTTCGGCCCATTTTAAACAAGTGCACTTCCAAGGAATGTTTTAGAATGAGCCTGAATTAGCAATAGTAAAATTTCATTACACCTTGTAATAATGGTGCAATTTTTGTAATAAACAGTTCCTAATACTTTTTTTTATTCATACCCAAAAAATTAAATTATCCTTGCATCCTCGAACTAATTATAATAAATAAAAGTTCAAAAACTCTTGTTAGTAAACAGTAGAGATAATCAATGGTCAGGAAGTTTCTTGTTGATTAAAAACAACAGTTTCTATCTTGAGATATTTATTGTTCAATAGCCTATTTAAAAAAATCATCTAAAATGCCTACTTGGCACAATTAATAATCTCGCAGATTTATTGCTGCAATACTTATTTATTATATAACATACATCATCTAAAATTTGAACTAATAAATAATAAAACCTGAGAAATCATAACATACAGAGTGAGTCGAGTAAATACATAAAATAGTAAAAAAAGGAATAAAAGGTTTTTATAAATATTTCTCGATTGATATTATAGTAGTGTTGTGAAGAACCACGGCGGAGGTGTTGCGTGTCACTCATGAAAGTTACAAGAGTGGTTTCAAATCTCCATCGAGATTACTAATATTTTATATTTCAGATATAAAGTTCACAATGATTGCAACGTTAAATTTAATCACAAAATAAAAACAACTGACTACGTTTTTACCACAAATAAAGGTTTTAATCGTTTACGGTGAATGCAGTTTCTAAAAACTAATACGGTTGCAAAACATTGTTCAGGTGCCACACTAGTGTAAATAAATAAAATAAAAATCTTGAATAAATAATAAATATTTTAAATATAATTAAAATTCCAAAAATGTTATAATAAACAACGTATTTTACATAACAATTATAGCTATAAGCTTAGAAGTGTTAGCTGCATGACACGTGTACCATTCAACTATTATACTTTGAAACTGTTGTGTCAAATTAATAATAAATGTGTAATTTAATTTTAATGAATTTTTGTCAAAAAGACATTAAAGACAGGCCTTAACTAAATTTTTGCCATTCCCCAAAATATGTAATTCTTTCCAAGTTTTCCTGTGATTTATAAATATAAAATAGTAGTGTCTTATTACACATAACACATCTGAAATCACGATAATTACATTCTGTTGATTCTGAGCTGTGAAATTCTCAACATAAAAAATATAAACGTAAGTCACCACTGTTTCACAAAATAGCATTTATTTCTAAATGTACATTTCGAATGCGATGCATTCATCTTCAGTAGAATAACAATTTGACTACTGTAGAAAATGATTATTGTTTATTTTTTACTATAAGTACAAATTGAAAAAAACAATTTAATACAGTTAATAAGGACAAATAAACTAACAGGATGTTATTACTGTGCGTTATTTGTAAAACGGTTCAATGCATGGGTTTATTAAATGTTATGAAGAATTGGAAATCTTCAGTCGTTAGAACAATGAAGCAACTAGTTTGATATAAAAAATAATAAATTCCTACCAATATGTAATACAAATAATGAGTTCAGTTGAAGTCAATTTCTGGCTTACCCAAATTATGAATATCAAAGGTTCAATTCAACTTTTTTTCTGATACCTTATGTAATTACCAAAAGCTATTACATATAGTTTGAATCTTTAAAAAATTTGTAATATGTGGGCTTCTCATAGATTCTTTGTATTGCGTATTGCTGTGATGCAAAATTTTCTTGGTGACTTGACAATATCAAACGAATATGGTTTAGTTTTCTAGAACTTTCACAAAGAATGTTATATATGCATTCATGCGTTACTTGTTTCCATCCAAATTTAATTTGTGAAAAGACTGCAAGCAATGCTTTCGCAGTGCGAGTATTAACTGATTTCATTTTAATTTATAAACTGTTTCGCTTTAAAGTACTTTACTGGCATCATTGTATTTACTGTTGTTTAGTTCTCACATGTTTGTAGTCAAAGATATTCGATATCTTTCATATCAACAGTCTTTGTTCCCTGCTCTGAGATTTGTAATTAAATTTTGTGCCAGCTGTGCATAAAAATAGAGCTGTACCATATATGAATATCTACTAAGATACTGCAAAACAATGAGAGACTTGTTCTCCGCTGGAATAGTCTTTGACCGGGAAACGAGGGCGCCAGCATTAAAATTACCGTAGTTTTTATGCACGTTGTCTTTAACTGTCTCAAAAATGTAGCATGCAAAATACGCTAACACTACTCTTTTGTAGCATCACAGCACAAGCGAGATGTATTTCAGGAGTGCGCCATCTCTTGTTCAGATCAAAAATATACCATTATTTGCAGTACATTAATGCGGCATCTTATTAGTTATTCATTTATGGCTGTACTCAAGCTTGTACCGAGACCAAATTGGTCATTTTTGTGAATTTGCTGTAAGAGATTATAAATGTAAGAATAAAATATAATTAAAAATAGAACATCTTTTCAAAAGAGGAAGTTAACAAGTTTTTACTAGAAGTTCCAGATTTTTTATGATTAAGGTAAAATAACTGGTTATTACATTCTTTTAAAGGTTGTCCTTTAATTTCCACCCTGCTTTAGTTATAGGTTTTGCAGGGGAAATATATGATAAATTAAAGTACTTTTGAATGTGTTCAAGATCCAGATCAATCTGAATGAAAAGATCATCGACAAACATAATTGTACTAAATAGAAAATATAATTTTCTTAAAACCACAATTTGTACTATTTTTAGTATTTTAATAACAGTACTAGCTACAGTAAACAGGCTACAGTAATAAAAATGATACTGTAGCCTGTTGGAAAGTTTGACATCGATTTACTTCCATAAAATATGACAGATAAAAGCCACTTACTATATCGAAAGTGGTACAAACTAAATTGTGTGTATAAATTAAAATAATATAATAAGAATATAGACAACAACAACATGGAGTAAAATGTTTCCTAAAATGTTATAAAAGTTGACATTTCACGTTTTTTTTTCTTCTTCACATTTTTTACAAGCGTTATTTTAACAACTTGGAAAACGTTTCTTATTTTAATCAACAAAAAATATTAAATGCTGCAAAAACATGATCATTTGCGCAAATTGTTTTAGTGCATCCACTAACACCAAAAATACTATTTGCTCTTATTAAACCCTGATGCATTAGAACCATATTAACCTTTACGCGTCTCACCCTGTACATAATACATCAGAATCAATCAACCTAGACCGTATTATCACCGTGTATATACAAGTGATGCGTAACAACATTCCGGAACTTCTTGATAAATGCAATTGTTAGCAACAAAATATAAAAAGACATTTAGCGCTGAGTATTATAAAGGAAGCTGAAGTATGTACTAATATTACAAAAAAAATTTCTTCGTGATGCGGCTGAATATGTTAAAAATACTGAACATACAATTTGTTTAACTTGTTCGGTGTCGTCCTGCTTGTAAATTACGTTTGATTTTGGCCGGAGGCGGCATCCTCTAAATTCAGACTTTGCTCATCGTTTCTAGGTTCTACGTCGTTACTTACAGCTGCGTCATTGCTCGATCCGGGTTCACCTAAGTAGCAAGTATTAATTGTTCGACTTGTCTTAAGAAAATACAAGCACTTACGACTCATGATGGATGCTGGTCCTTTCACTCGGCACGTGTTGTAAGAACCACATTCATTGCATTTAAGGCCGACCACGTGAAAATTTACGGTGCTTTCCTAAGATAACACTCAGACTTGTACGTTGTTATATTGGTGTAAGACTTAAAAATTAAGTTTTTACCTTATGGCAATCTTTGCAGAGAATGGCCAGCATATAATGTCTGTATTCCGGAGGCATGAGCGTGTGAGCCACTTCATTATCGAGAAATTTCCACAATTCGGTCATATCCATAACCGAAGTTTGACAAATTGGACAAGCGTAATGGCCAGCTTTCAAAAGTTGTTCAAAGCACGTACGATGCAGCAGGTGTCCACACGCTGGAATATGACAAGGTATGCGTGACGTGTGAATATCCTCCAGGCAAACTGGACAATTGGCTCGTGAAACATTCTCCACACACTAAAAATAGATATTTAATGCATTATTAAAAATCTTGAAAATTTACCTTATGTCCATTCTGCAACTGTATGGGTAGACACATGTTGCACGTTCCACAATGAAAAAATTTGTCAGAACCTCCGATTCTACATATCCCACATCCAGAGCAATGGTACTGATTTTTATCATCATCATCAAATAAATTACATTCGAGGCAGGTGTACTGAAAAAATTCGACTAAATTAAATTTTCGGTTAAAGACACTCATGTGCATTTAAACTCAAGTATTTCTTGAAAGGCACAGGTGGTACTTATAATGTAATAATATTTATGTTAAGAGCTCTAATGTAGAATTAGCTAGTTTGCATTATAATTAAGTTTTCTAGTAAAACATTTTACTATATAAATTATCATCTTGATTAATTTAACAGTAATGAGTATACTAAAATATCCACATTTAATGATTAAAACGTAAACAATTGTAATTAATTTGTGTAATGTGAAACTGATTCACGTTCTGGTCACTTTGGTATAATTTAAACGATTATAATTGACTAGTTTTCTGAGCGTATGTAATTTATTGTCTAGTTGTCCTCTTCATAAACTATGAACCTAACTAGATTTTTATTTTAGTCCTAACGTATATGCCACATTTTTCTTTAAAAATAAGTACTACAAACGAAAAACTGAATGAAATGTTTGAATATGAATTAGACAAGTCACACTAATAATTAATTAAACGCATTAACAAACACTAATATAAAACACAAATACACACGCGTACGTCAATATTTACTTTTTTAATGATTACTCAGATAACGAATTACATCATAAAATTAGAAAATAAGTTACTAGGGTACCGAAACAGCCTGCTGAATTTCTCAATCGAACAAATGGAAATTCATTATTAATTTTATAATTAATATAAAATTTATATTTTATTATTATTATTTTTTACAATGTCTTTTCACACTGTACTGGTAAAGAACCTTAAGTGGCAACCATCAGCTCCACAACAACAAAAAACGCTATTCGAATTCCAAAACAAACAACAAAATCTTAATACACAACTACATAGAATTCTGTAATAAATGATCAATAGCTTTCTCAACATAATAATTAAAGACCAGAAGGAGTACGTAAGTGATTTGTTATTTATTATATAAAAGCATATAAAAATTATTACTATACAATTTTGCCATTAAATTATGTTATATTACGATGTTAATTATAAACTTAAACATGTCTATTTGATGCAAAAATGTAATTAAAATACAATAAATACACATTATTAAAGTTCATGATTTCCCGCAAGTAATTAAAACAAAGCAAGGCCAGGATTTTTTGCATACATATATATTAATAAATTTTAAATAAATTATTACTAAAATTACAAGAATAATTTTCTGTTCCAACAATACTGTGGTGTGGCTGTCGTGATTTAATTGGATTAGTATAAAATAATGTAAAAAATGTGAACTATGCATAATTATTAAAATGTCAAAATTTACAATAAATTTCAGCAGAACACAACTGTTCTTCAAGACTCATCACATCACCAACATGCAAACATGAGTTATGAGGAAATTTATGAAAGTACTAATGCCGACTAGACACGTTAATAGCCTCATACTCGACCTGCTATGTGGTTATGTAGGTCTACTTTAACCGACTAACCATTGATACACAGCTTAACGTCTGCTGTCATCGCCTGATACATCCCATGAAATTTATTTTCAACAAAACGGTCTTTCATGCAACCATTGTCCTACTTGTTGCTAATTTATTCCGATTTATAAGATACTTCTACACTGTTACCTATATCAGGATCCATTTCCTTAAGGGCTGTGAGGCAACAGTTTACAATTACTTAGAAAGCTTAAAAGCTCAAAATTAAATTGGAAAACAGTCTACAGTACACACCAAATGCAAGCTTTTCGAGAATATGACGATTAAATTTTTTGCTATGCTTTACATTTAACGAAAAGTTCCACACTTCAATGGAAAATATGTACAGAAGTTTTGGTATGTTTTGAAGTAATTAGGAAATGCCCAAGCGATATACCCAAGCATTTTTTAAAAAACATGAAATAGAAATGTTACTTAGAAAGCTTAAACGCTCAAAAACATTCTATAGTACACACCAAATGCAAGGCTTTTCGAAAATGTGAAGATTAAAATTTTTGTTGTGCCTTACATTTAACCCTCGTCGAGCGGTATAATTTTACAACGTTAAGAGGCGGTATGGGTACAATTGTACCTGCATATACAAACGCACCGTTATAATGGGTGTTTTTTTTAATTTGGCGTCGAAGTTGACCATGAATGTGCAATTGTGAACGAACCACAATTTTGTACATACACTCACACGTCACTTAAGTAACAACTTTTGACAATTAAAAGTGAGGTTAGACCGGTTAGACATAGGTTAAGATGACAAATTAATAATGATTGTTCGTTCGCAGCTAGACATTCACGGCCAGCTTTAACGCCAAATTAAAACAAAACACACCCGTTATATACACAGGTAGTGTATATATAATGGGGAATCCCCGAAAAGGCGCAGTTCGTGTCAATAATTATAAAATTATCGTGTGTTTGTGTGTTGTGTGTATTGTTTTCCGTGAAATTTGATTTATTTATCAACCCTATATGAGTGCTAGTGAAACTGGAGCTACTACACGTCGTACAAAAGTAGTCGTGTTCGTAGGTAAATATATTTTCGATGCAGTTTCCTTGTAGTATAAGCAATATGAAATTTCACAGGTTTGCATCTGAAGAAACAAGGCATGCTCTGAAGATGAGGAAGAACCTTTATTGCATCTGATGAAGATTTATATTTGCCACAGCTTGATAATACATCTATAGAGCATTCGGACATCGAATCACAAAATGTCATAGAGAGTGAAGAAGAATACGACTCGGATGAAAATCTTGAAGACGATCCTGTACTGCAAAACGTAAGTTATATTTAATTTATTTAAAGCTAGTAGAGATGGAACACAATGACATAGTGAACCATTGCCTAACAGACAAACCAGATCACGTAACGTTTTGCGTCAAAGAGGTGGACCTGCAGCAAACAGTATTTTATTTTCGGAAAAAGAACTTTTTAAGTCAATCATAACTACAGAAATATGTGATATTGTATTGAGAGAAACTAATCGAAAAGCCCAGAGAGTTTGTAAAGCTTTCAACAATAAATGGTCTGTACTAATCCCGTCTGTAATGAACACTTACTAAAAGAAACAACATGTGTTTCATGCAAAGAATCTCAGTAAACATTTTATTATTTATGTTCATTTTTGCACATAGTTTACTATCTTTTCTAATTTAAAAAAATCATCATAAAATCGTTTTATTTTGTTTTCTTGCTTCTTTTCACATAAAATATGCGTACAATTGTTAAGGGTTTTAAATTAACGAGGCCCTATTATTAGGAAAAATTTCAAGAAATGTAGTCTGTATTATAAGTGTGGAGATGTCACAGAATTTTAGGCATCTGATGATTAAGGAAAAAAAGTTATAGCATATCAAAAATGAAAAAGGGTACAATTGTACCCATTCCGCTCAACGAGGGTTAATGAAAGTTCCACCTTTCGATGGAAAATCTGTATAGAAGTTTTTGTATGTTTTGATGAAATTAGAAAATGCCTGTTTCAAAAACCAAACGATATACCCAAGTATTTAAAAAAAAAATAGAATAGAAATGTTATTGCATACTTTCATAAAACTCCATATACTATAGAAACTTATTCTCGTGCAGAAGAGCCACTGCATTGTTAGTACTTCATATCTACAACAAATTTGCACAATTTGTTGAAAAATACACACGGACAAAAGCACACATATCAACAACATTATCTTTACAGTTATAGTGGCAAATATTGATGTTTTTGCTTTAGTTATATATGATTATATTCTTTACCATCCATATACCATATCTGATATAGAGGAGAAGGCATGAATCGTCTACGTAGTTTAAGCAATCCTGAAGCAATGAAAGAAATCACCCCGTTAAAGCAACCAACCAATGAATTTAAAACTTTCTGCACAACTTCAGGGCAAGGTTATAACATAATATTCAAATGATTTCTGGATGAACGGTCAGAATCAATTGATAATTGATGACCGGAACTGAGTTTTCAGATGAAACAAAAGTGTATCTTAGATCGCATGGCGGTATTGAACGTGTTTGGAGATCATGAGAATAGTTACAATAGCTGTCCAGGAATCCCCTTTGTTGGTGGAGCATGTTCTGGGAAGGACTTTAATTTTAATGCTGCACATTTGCGACCTATTCGTAGGGGATGCACGACTTCAAATTTTTGTGTCAAACACATCACACATCGTAGAAGTTACTTGGTATGGCTCTAAGATGGCTGTAAGGCAACTGCAGGAGCAGGGGCTGGGGTTTTCTGCCGCAAACCAAAGACTGACTTAGAATATAGCCTTGGCAAGCTCGCAATAATTCTACAGGCAGAAGTGTATGCCACTGAAATGTGCGCGACAGAGCTATTAAAAGCCCTCGGCAGCACAGGACAATAAACATTTTCTTTGACAGCAACAACTGCAGTGCAAGTCCTTGCTGACAATCAATGTACGTTGATGTCAACCAGGGACTACCACGCAGTGCTCTCTCAATTAGGGAGAGCCAACAAGGTTATCCTGGTCTGGATACCCGGACATGCTGGAATAGAGGGAAATGAAGCAGCCGATTCTCTGGTAAAGAGCGGAGCTAACCGTGAATTTATTGGGAATGAGACATTCCAAGATAGTATTGAAGGGCCCATCTGCTGCACGTACCAGTTAGACAGTTAGGTTTGGGCAGGAAAGTCTTGTGCACTCAAACAGCCCTGGCTACTGGTCGTAGCCGACTAAGGCATCACATGCATAGGATGGGAGTGGCTGACACCACCGAATGCCGACTATGCCTTGAAACTGATGAGACAGCAGAGCATGTCATGTATGCCTGCCCCGCTGGGGACCAAATCAAGTTCACAGTCTTTGGCGAGATAAAACTTGAGCTGGGCGAACTTGACAAAATCTCATACTCTAAAATCTAAAGACAATGGGAATTGAGGGTGAACTATAAATAGTTGTGAGCCACAATGGATCCTTGCGGTCGCAGTGGATGGACGATAAACGCCCCACTTCCATGTTTTTCAAATTTTCAGATAATTATTTGTTACTGTTTCCCTATATTACTTTTAAAATTTAATTTATTTTTGACATTCTTATTAAGAGTAATAGCGAAACGTTAATTTTGTCCAGGAGTTTATGTTTGCTTTGCAGTTGACTAATCTAAGTATTTCAGAAAATGTTTCGAAACTACAAATTATATCATTCAAACACCGAACAATCGTCCAATCTGACAATCATTGACTTGCAGTACATTAAAATATTGATCACGCATTGGAAAATATGGAAAAGGAAGTATAAGACAAAGGTAAACTTAACATCAGATTATCCCTTAGTTTGTAACTTGCTTGAAGATAAGTACCAAGCTTACAAGAGCTCTGAGAGGGCTTGTATGGGGGAGCTGCATGTTTAGAAAGTACATTCAGGTCCAAAGGTATTTCGGCGGGAAATTTAAATTAGACGAAATAACATTTTATTAAATCGTAATCTAGTAGAATCAACTTCAACAAAATATCATGTTTGATGAAATAAAATAGTTTGTTTTTATTGTTATGCAAATATGCATAGTAGGAAGATTTTAACACATAAATGTCAAAACGAAAACAAATCACTGTTTGGTTTGTGAATGTACATAAAGGAAATATCGCACGTGATTGGTCCGCATCGTTTGTTTACGAAATTAGTTCACATATTTTCCGGGGCTTTTGTAAGCTTGGTGGCACTGTACAGCTCACCTTAGCAAAACATGACAGCTGAGGGGGCGTGGCGAGAGCAGCACTGCGTTTTAACGTATATTCAGGTTAAAAAGATTTCGGCGGCAAATTTAAAAGGTAGTGTTGCAATAAAGCTTTGTCACAATTTAAAGTTTAATAACGAAATTAAGAAATTAACTATGCTATTATAAAATAAGCATATAAAAAATACATAACATACAATCTGTCAACTACTGTCTAGTGCAGATTTTATTGCCATTACTTCTGATTCAGAATGTACCAAACCAGTATACTTGAGCGTGATTGGTTGAATATTTTCCCGCCTAAAATATTTTAAATAAAATTTTTGTAGTTCGCATATTTTCCGCCTCTCATGTTTGCTAAGGGGAGCTGCACCTACAGCTGCAGGGTTCTGATGTTTTATGAAAAATATTTTGTTTCCTATTAAATCTACGCTTTGCCGAAGAAAGGTTTATGTTTAAATGATCCTTTCTACTTATAACTAGTCAGAGGCTTTGAATTATAAAAATACTGAATTTTACAATTTTGCAACCTAATTGTTCGTCTTGCAAGATTTTAAACCTAAAACAACAGACGATATGAGTTTCCGGCCAATAACAAAAACATAAAATGTTATTAATTCAAATACAAAGATTTTGATAAATCAGGTAAATAACATTTAGCGAGATCGATTCATTTAATTACAAAATCTAAAAATTCTTACGCATTTCAGTTATCAGCACAATCCGCAAACGTTAAAAATTTAAATCTCCATAATTTCCTTGTCCTTGTCACCTGTAAATTTACAAGTTAATCGTTTAATCACACTTGCTTTCTCGAAATCAGTTACAAAGTTTGCACCTAATCTACAACTACAACATTTTACTGGTGCCATATCAATGTTTATTCAAATGTCAATTGATACATATCTCAAATAAATACACAACGTACACCGATAATTTGTTCAATTTACTTACAAACAATTCCTTTATTTTTAAACGAACGCTAACGCAGCGCAATTCAATCATAACAAAGCAAGTCATTTGAGGCAATTAAGTGATCAAGTAACTCAATAATCAAATTATTGATGATCTCACTTGTACGCATCTCAATGTCTTACGTATTAATAATATGTAGCTACATGACACTGTAATTTGGTAAATTTACCTTTCCAAAACGTATTCCACATGTTTGACATTCCGCTTGCACCGGCTGTCTGGTTTCGCACATGGTGCAAATAAGTTCGGTTACCTCTTTCCGATTGACCGTGTGATCTTCTTTTTCATCGTGACAAAATCGACAAGTGTATACTCGATTGCAGCAGGGTGTCTGCAATTAAAAAGTATATTGTTACAGTCAATTATCAACAAACCAGTTAATACTGAAATTGTCAAGCACAGAGAAACAAAGTGGCGATGGATCCAAATTGCTCTGGATACGGTACAAAGAATCCAGAAATAACCCAGATGAATTGAGACTTTCTACACAACGAAACTTTTAAATTTATTGATGTTATGTTTTTGTAATTAATATTAACTCACCACAAATTTTGATTTTCGCTTGTAATGGGCACAACCAATCGGTTTTATGACATCTTCTGGTGGGCCTTCTGCTCCTGGTGTAGCTGCCATAATTTCTAATTAGAGCAATCCGACGAAATCATGAACCTTCACTCATGTATTGCAGGGACAACTGCTGGCTCACGCTGTCTGCATTTTCTCCGAATCAATGACTTGAATATAGCCACGTTTCTTCTATGGACGCGTACGGATGAAAGTTCAATAAATTTACATATTACAAACAGTGAATTCCAGAATAATTTATTATTCTAGAGTAATTAACAGTACCGCGTTATTCAATTAATTAACTGATTTGAACGTAGGTAATTTGATATAATTATAATCAGTGGCGTAATTGCATAATTACAATACGGCAATATTACGCGTTTCCCTGACGTCCCCCAACGTATTTGCGTACGCTTCCTATATAGGTTGGAAAAACCATTATATCATTTGGTTTGTAATAGCAGAAGCCCAATAATATAATAAGTTTCCTCACGTGCCAAGCCCCCTAACACGCCGCTGGATTCCTAGATCTTAAGATGGTCGCACGTAAATACTAAATAACTGATTCTATTTTAATCAGACGCGTGTTTGATTAAAGTATATGAATTCGTTGATAATTACTTCGAGATAAATAAATCTTACCTCATCGAAATTAAAATGAAAAAATATCCCATTCAAGACGAGCCCCATTTGCGGCAGTTTATACTAGGACAAGAACACTCGCGTTTTACAAGTATGTTAGAAGTATCCCTGGAATATAATGTTAAAATTCTTCAGTTAACAGTTGCGCACGCGCAAATCATATCACTAGATGCAATTTGCAGGTTAGGTCTCGCATGTTCGTTTTTGGCAGAAATGCAATTCAATAATACAATTTCAACGGTATCAATAATACAACCGAACTTACCTTCTTCGAAATCATTTCGGACGACGCTTTCGTGGAATATTTCCCTTCATCTAATTCAAAAATCGGAATATCAACGTTAGCCATTTTGTTTTACCTTTTTAAAAGAACTGTCAGATAGTGCACATGAATGCACGCAGTGTTTCTGCGTCAACTAACGACCAGTCACAGCCGTAGCATAAAAGCTCCGATATTGACGGATACACCATGCTTATTCTATAGTTTATGGTATTCGGTGCTCATAAAATGTTTAATACTACAGCGCCACCAAGCAAATAAGTCCATCGGAAAATATGCCAACTAATTTTAAAAATTCGTGGCGGGAAAAGTTTAAGCCAATACCTGTAGCTCGTGCCGGCGTTGTACCTTCCGTGACAAAAGTGAAAGTTGCTGGCTTTATTTATTTCCTTCTCAAATCTAATATTAGTACTTGCTTACTACAGTTTGTTTTAACAGTTCTAGCAAATTTATATAAGAACGTATGTACATATTAAAAATTAATAAATTTACAAATAGACATATTGCACGTTTAAATTTACCGCCAAATAATATTGACGCTGAGTATACCTCTAAAATACAGCGACACCACGCCACGCCTACCCAAAGGACTTGTTTGCTTGGTGGCACTGTACCACTTAAGCCGAAGTGGGAGAAACTACACCAACGCCGGGACCTTGGACGACCCTGAAAACGCCACGACAGTAACTATGGCGCCCTCTATGTCCTCTGAAATACGAGAAGCGACTGAGGAAGCAAATTTGAAGGAAATGATGCATGTGATATTTGAAGATATTAGGAAAATCGAGAAAAAAAAGATTTTAAGAAAAGATTTAAAGAATGTAAATGTACACGTCTACTAATTCACTAAATAACCCACAGTCCAGTTACCGACTTTGACACTGAATGTTACGTTCGATACAATTCCAAAGTAAATTGGAAAATCTGGTCACAGATATAGAGAGAGACTGAGATTGTACAGTTCCGGTCACGGAATTTCGAGCAGTACGTACGTCAATTTGACTGACATGAGGTGTGAAATAGGCTTTGCGCATCCTAACCTAACTTTAAACTGTCACTGTTACTGCGAGAGTTGAAGAAGTGACATATGCTGTTTTAAGAATTGACTGTGGATTGTTATTTAAACTATATTAAGCAAAGAACAATGACAATAAGTAAGAAGAATTTGCATTTTGAAAGCCTAAGCTACATCGGTTTTTGTCAATGTGTCAGAAAATTGCTGCCCGAAATTTCGTGCCCGCGACTGTAACTGGCTGGTTGAACCCAAGAAGTTTCGGATGCCAAAAAAACATTCCAAAGAATCTTGGTGCAGCATTCAAGCACCTTCACCAGAGCCACAACACTACATGACGTGTTGCAATTGTTAAATATATATTGCAAGCATGTCACAACTTTATGACATATGGGTATGTTTCTCTCATTTAAGTTCATTACAACGTTCATTCTCCAGCGGCATGATTGGGGTTGCAAATGATTTGGTGCGTTCTGCATCTTAGACGGCTTTATCTAATATCCCTCTAACCCGGTGTTTCCCAACGTGGGGCACCATTGTTAAGGGGGGCAATTCGAAAATGGACTCGACACAAGTTTAACCCTTTTTTCTCCGGGCCATTTAAATGCAATGCTAAAATGCCAAAAAGTGAACGAAAAAAGCTTTCATAATTGCGACCAATAAATATTATAAATTCGTTTGACGAGACCAAAATATCAACTGGGTTTTTGGCGTCGTCAAGTTAACCTCCCTGCGGCAGACGGCAGGCTCCGCGGGGAACCACGGACGCTTTAGAATCTCCCTAAGCAGTTGTTCGCATCTGAATGGCCCGTCGCAACTTCTGTAGTGTTTCGCAGCATTCAGTTGGTGTTAATTTGAAATAGGCGTCCGTAAACACTGTTGTAAAAGTCTCGTTGATTAAAAAAATACATATATACATTGTATAGATATAGTTGGTAATATAGACGAAATGAGTGAAGATATTGAAAAACACTTGTTGAAAAGCTGAAAACAAGAACATTCTCGGTGCAAATGGATGAATGGTATTGATAACTTACGTAAGATATATTGATTCAGCATTTTGCTGAAGAAATGTTGTTCTGTAAAAGATTAGAAAGCACCACTACCTCCAAAGATATATACAATGAGCTAAAAAAACTACTTAGATGTCAATAACATAAAAATGAAAAATATAACATCTTGTGCTGCAGAATCGTGCTCCTAATATGATGGGCAAGAAAATTGCTGCTTAAAATTGATGAAGATGAGAATCCAGAAATGATTATTGTGCTACATTCAGTAATAAAATGTATCAATGGTATTAAAGCTAACGCCAAATGTGAGCGTCTCGTCAAGCTATTTTGTGAAGAACAAAATGCAGATCATGTGAGACTTTTACTTCACACTGAAGTACGATGGCTCTCTAAAGGGAACGGCTTGAAAAGATTTATTGGACTGTTGAATACTCTTAGTGATTTTTTAAGCGACAAACCTGAAATGAAGCATCTCTTAACAGACGATGGTAAAGCATTTGTGAGTTATGTAGCCGATATCTTTGAAAAGGAGACTATATTACATAAATTGAATTACAAATCGTGCACGCACCACTCACGTAGCTGGCCACTAAACTAAACTCCTGCTAAAAACATTTCGAGATGATTCCCAATTAATTTTATCAAATACATATTTAACGCTGACGATAAAAAAGTTCCATTATGGACACCTTACGTATGCTGTTTAATGTACACGCATCAAATAAAATTTATAAACACTTTATTAAACCTAAAGACCAATGGTTAACAGTTAATGGTTAACTTATGCACAAATTAAGGCATGCCATATGCAAATTTGGCGCTCTAATTATTTGGAATGTTATAATTTTCTAAGGAAATACATATACGTGCAGGTACACATATTTACGAACATTTAAAACGATTAAGGGTGATTATCGATTTCACCAATGTACAAGATGCGTGGTGTGTGCCAATTTATTTTTGTTGATGTTTAAAAAATATTTGTAACATTCAGGCTCAATTGTACAAACACAGCCTAAGCTTTAAGCATTAGAAAATATTTGTAACATTAAGGCTCAATTGTACAAACACAGCATAAGCTTGAAGCATTAGAAAACTTGGTTTGGAAGATGCAACCCCACTTTGTCCAGTAAACCGGGTTTAAATTAAAACCCATGTTAAACTCGTATTGTGCAACTGGTCCCAAGTCGTTATGCTTTGGTTCTGGTAGTATTTCAACCAAGATGATCATATTATGTTGCCCCTTTCTGCTTCTGTTGGTACCAAAAGGTAAATGTTACATAACAAGCAATTAAATTTAATTATAATTAAGAGCGGTGTAAAACAAGGGCCTGTATTGAGTCCTCTTTTTTATGCTAGCAGCTCTATCCCATATTAATGACGATTTAACATCTCTTGCTTTATTTGCTGCAAAAACATCATTTTTTCATATTTCTCCCAAATTACATAAACGCGATAAATTAGAACCGGCGAAAAAAAGACTTCGTTTTAGTTAATAGATCGTTGATTGCTTGGGGCTGTCGTGGTTTACTTTTGCTTGTTTTTTGGGTTACTCTATGTGTTTACTTGTATCTATTGGTTTAGGAAGGGCAGCATAAAAACGTACCCAAAGTATTGGGAACATTTTTCGTATTATTTTTTTTTCTATTAAAAATAAAGCAATCAACTTGTTGCTTGTTCATTGGATATTGAGAATCTATCAAGTTTTTCCTGCAGTTTGGCAGTTTTTCCTGCAGATTTCACATTTCCCATATGACAACCAAAATAGCGTAATTAGCAAAAATAATTTAAAATAGAGAACGCTACAAAAATGTCCAAAATACATCGCTGCTCAATTAGAGAGGTTTCCAAGATGTTGCAGACAATTTAAGATTTGAATATTTGAGAAACAACGCCGCGATAATTTTAGCCGACGAAATATATTTTACATTATTTAGCTCCGAAATAAAAGGAAACGAAGGTTTTTATACAATAAGGACGTTCCTAATGACGTAAGGTATATGAAAAAAGTTTGAGGACAAAATACTAGTGTGGTGGTAAAGAGGATAACCTCCCGAATGTTCCACGAGCACTTTCTATAGAAGAGTTTTGAGCTTTATTCGGTAGAAAAGTTTACTATGGTGGCTGGGAAGGTATTTTCCCAAAACTTTTGTTACATACGTTATGTGTTAATACTATTATATATATTATTGTTATTATATTAAAGGCGATTTAAACTTACCGGTATATCCATAAGGTAAGGTGGTTGACTTTGGAATACCAATAGCTATTGAGTTCGCGGCTGTATACTAGGTAAGCAACGAATATTTAAATATTCGCTAAATGAGCTAGAAACGACTATAAAAGGATTCTACTACATATAATAAACCATTGTTAATCGTTGTAGGTAAACACGTACCTACATTTATTAAAGAAAAAAAAGAAAGTTACACAAATATGAGATATGATTCGACGAAAAACAGATGACAATAACGTTTAGAATGCGGCAAATACAAGCTGTATGAAATTACATAGCAAACTCCCATGGACTTCGGCACGACGGGCAGGCATGCAGAGATTGTTTTTTTAACGCCTCAAAACACCTTTCGTGTATGTAATGGCCACATTTTGGAATTTTCAACACATCTCTCGACGTATGTAAACATTCCAAGCATACAGTACAGTCGTTTTTCCCTGCACCTTGAATGCACTACAAATAATTACAAATTAACTAGAACTATTCTTTTAGGTATAATACTACAAAAACATAGATCAACCTTTGAATAATCAATCATCTTCATAAGCGGACGGTGTGTCATCAGCTACTTATAGCTGGCGACAGAATGGAAAACAACTTACCTTATGATTCCCCTGCAAATTTATATTGAGACACAAGTTGCAAGTGTTGCAATGGTAGAAATTGTCTCTTCCACCAATTCTGCACAATCCGCACTCATCGCAGTGAAACTGTTGTTTGTCTTCGTTGTCGTACAACTTGCATATTAAGCAGTAGTACTAAAAATCAAATGTTTTTCTATTTACTTGTCAACGTTAATTAACGACTCACGTAGCCGAAAACTGTTCGACATCCAGTGCAGGTTTGTCGAACTCCTTGGCGTTTGTTGCACACCAAACAAACCAGTTGCTTCACCGATCTTCTATCAAGCGTGTGGCTTTTTTCGTTCTCATCGTGGCAAAAACGACACACATACTCTTTGTTACAACAGGGAGTCTAATAAAAGATAAACACAATAAGGAAAGCAAGACAAACTCGTTCGAAAAATTCGTGATCTCGTGTTATAGGTGGTTTGATCGGTAAAGAATAATCAGATTGTTCGCAGAAGGACAGCTAATTACATTGTAACTAAAACGTAAAGCTGAAGCCAAGCTAAATTCAAACGTGACGTCCAGTATATAACATTTAACCATTAAATTACTGTAAATATGTTACACATGTTCTGGTTATACGTTTCGCGTTTTTGTTACTGTTGCTATTGTTTTAGTGTTTGTGTTATTTTTTTGACATAAATAGCCCTACAATCTTCCATTTAACTTTATTTCGAATAGGTCTTTCGTATATAGTACGTATAGAGTTGGCGTTAGATTCCCTCCTTGGGGTATTCCGTACTCTGCATATTGTGGTCTACTTTCTATTTTTTCATTGGTGTTGTTTGTGATTGATCGGTAATGTAGGTTCGTATTTAAGGTTTATGTTTTTTTATCGTATTCCTACCACCTATACTTTTTCAATTAACTTTGTGTTTGAAATTGTGTCGAAAGCTTTTTTCATATCTATAAATATGCCTATGCACTTTGATCTAGTTTTGTTTGTATCAGGCGAATGAGATCGTATATCGCTGATGTGGTGTCGGATTGTAATTGGAATGCATACTGTTGTTGAGTTATTATGTAACTTTCATTTATGTGCTGTATTATACTTTTTTGTATTAACTTTTCTAGTATCTTGTTTATCGTCAAAAAGAGGTGGGCTTATCAATAACAATGCAGTAAAATAAATATTTGTTTCCGTGTAAATTAAAACCTCTTAATTATGATGTTACCAATAATAACATCTTCTTTGTAATAATCTCTATTTGTCAGTTTCTCGCATTATACAACGGTGTAATATAAATATTTTTTATTTTGCTATTTCTATCTAATTTTATAGCTCTTCACACTATGCACACGACACATAGTTGACTTTAAGTCGATTTTAACGATTTTTGTTTAAAGAAAGTAAAGTTTCCAATAAATGCAAACACGTATTTGTTTGTAGTTAAAAATATTTCTTTTCATTCTCCTGGTCTAGAACGTATTTGTAATTTATATTGCATCAGAGTAGCGGCCAACGCAATATTTGCATTTTATGATCGGTGCCCGGTACCTGATTTTTGAAAGTCATACTAAATGCGTCGTTTTTGTTATCACGAGACATTTCTTATGTACGCGATGTAGCTACATGTCGTATAATTACAAGTTATTCTGAGAAAGATGAGAAGAAATTTTATAATACGGTCCTGTGTCATTTGCGATGAATAATTTTTATCATTATCAGTCAAGTCAGGGGAAGTCGATAAAACGTTTCCTAAAATCCTAGTCTGAAAGGATATTTATTTTAACGCAATTATACAGTTCTAGAAAACAACGGTTTATTTAATTGATATCATTCCAATATAATTCAACCATGACAGTGGCGATAAATGGAAAGAAACACAAAATGTGGATAGATGGAAGACAAATAGTCAACAAGTCAAGAGCTTCAACAACCTAAACACAATCACAAAAGAAAGTGTAAAAGTAGATAAAGAAGTACCAGACAAAATAGGGAAGGCATGATTTACAATATACTGAAAGGCACGTTCTTCGGGGAAAGGAAATATCAAAAAAATAAAAACACATATACAAAAAAGTAGTGAGACCTTCATTACTATAAGGCAGTGAATCTTGGACGGTTACAGACAGCCATGAAAATAGAATAACAGCAATTGAAATGAGATTCCTGAGAAAGATCGAAGGAATCGCAAGAAAAGATAAAATTAGGAATCATACGGTAATACAAAAGAGAAGATGGAAACAGAGTAATTGAGAAGTGAGACAACTTGAGTGCTTAGGGCACCTTCGCCGAATCAAGGAAGTACGGTATCCAAACAAATATTCGAAGCTAGAGTACCATGAAATAATACAGCAGGACCTCGAATGCGATGAGGACAAGTACGACGAGTAGCAAAAAAACGAAAAATGCAATGGTGTGAGCTTAGCACAAATGGCAATTGAAAATAAATGATAATTATGATAATAAATGTAATTTATAATCAGACACCTAACGATAAAAAAGATATTTAGTTAAAAAAAAAAAATACTCGAGTTGCGTGGAATGTGTGAGAGAGAAAGCAATTATTAACGATGCAATACTTTTGATCGACGGGTGCTTTCTAGTATTGTAGCTATATTGTGAATTATATAATAATTTATGTTCTACAACTAGGGGGTTCCCCGAATATGTTTATCGGCTGCTATTTTACATAAATTCACAAAAAAGTTATAACGAAGAAGTGTAACTACTTATACATGTGATACAATACCTAACTAACAAAAATAGTTACATATTGTGACCGTCGTTATATGAATACAATTAAGTCAAATCAATGCCGGCAGTTTTATCATCAGTTCTCATTTATTTCAGCCGAAATATTGCAACGGTCAATGAATATAAGTAAACATGTAAATTATCAATAATACAATATTGGAAAAACTCACCACTAATTTAACTTTCCTCTTGTAATGTTTACAACCTAACGTATCATCCATTTTCACGTTGTAAGTGACACTAACCTAAGACACTAACTACTAACCCATCAACTATATAATCTGTTGTTGAGCCAATCAAACTCCTTCAGATTCTCCCCGCCACAACGAATAATCTGCAACGCGAAAATAATCGCGCAAAAATTGTCTATATGAATCACATGTTTTTATTTGGTTTATCGCAAAAATAATAGTCGTGAGCACAGGGAACTGCGTAGTCGTATTTGAGGTGGTTTTAATCTCCGCCGTTGGGCACAAACCATGGTTGTCCACATATTATCATTTCAAGTTCTACTTGTTATTTTAAATAAAGCGTGATTTGCTGCGAACACTAATTTTCTTATGCAACTTGATATTATTTATAGATAAAAACGAACTATAAAGTATGCCTGCGAACGACAAACACAACAAAAAGTCTAAAAGATTATCTACTTACAATGGAACATCGAAATAATGATGGGTTAAGAACAAAATAAAAAGTTAAAGAAAACCAAATTATCAATTTGACGAAAAGAAATTACTGTAAAATTAATAACAGATTATCACAAACAGAAATAAAAATAATAATAGGTAAGCAAACGATAGCATAAGTAAAATTACCTAAAGAAAAAATCTTTCTTATACTAGTCCATTTTTTAAAAGAGCTTTTCAAATAAAAGTTGTTCAAAATTTCAATATCTTTAGCTTCTATAAGAATATATTTTTCGGTAACACAGTTTTCGAGATTTTTGAGAAATTGTTTGTGTGGTTTGTTTTCAATGTTGCGTTCTGACGTTATAAACATTATATTTATTACGGTTTAATATTTATCTATATTTCTTGTTCATGATATATTTTATAACAAAGTAAAAACAAAACACTAAAATATATCATATAATATTAAACTGAAAGAAATATGTTTATGACCTCAGAACGCAACATTGAGAACAAACCAAAACGTAAATGGCATAAAATTGAATAAAAAGAACATCAAATAGATTAAAATAAGAAGCTAAAGAACATAAACTAACGTAAGAAATGCAACTAAGGTAAAAACAATTCAAATAAATATTCATCAAAATGACGACCAACTTGTTCAAAAAAGGGCAATCTAAAAGTTAAGGACAGGAGTTATATAGGAAAAAAGAGAACAAGGCCAAAACAAATTATTAAACCATTTACTGTTTGATATTTTTCTTGCTTTAAAAAACCACCCATCCACCATTACCACAGTTTATGGTTACTACAGGACCTCGTTTTAGTGAAATAAATTGCAAATTTTCAATTAAGAACCCACTAGATAAATATCACACACATAATATTACAGAAGGAATTATACATATTTACTTTACATTCTTCCGATCATCAGAAAATTTTATACAATACAAAAACTGCTTTAAGACGAGTGGTCTCTTCCATACGTTTGTCTTATAAAAATTTACATAAGAATTCTATAGCAACAGAAAGTAGTAATACTTACTTATGTAGTCTTCAATACGTCTACAGTTTCAATTCAATATAAGTACACATTTTGCATAAATTATTACTGGATACTTGACATTGAAATTATTGTTTTCTGACCATTTGGAAATAATAGCAAACTAGTTATTGAATTGGAGTTAGTAAAATTATTCCGAAATGTCAGCTCTTCTCCACTTCGTTACAGTTACTCTTATTTGGATGGATTGGTATGGATTATGCAAAAAACTTTAGAACAAGAAAAAGCAGTCTTAGATCACTTTAATTTGTCGTTGTTTTAAATATAAGATCATTACAGACGTCATACTGTTTATAGATAAATGAACATACAAAGTGGTGAGTATTTTCAATGATAAAAGGTGTGTATACGTGTTAGCAATATATTTATTTAAACATAATATATACTATTCAAGAAATATAAATATGTATCTAACAATTTATAAAATAACTATTTGAACTTGTGAACAGGTTTTGTTAATGGAAGTTAACAGCCTTAGATTGTGAATTACCACGTTGACGCAAAGTTTCGTCCATTCGTAACTGTTCCTTTTGCAGCTGCATTCTGATCGCACCCAATTGAGTTAATATGCTTCGCCCGTGGCCCTCGGTAAGCATATCTCCATGATTCATGATGTTTTTCTGTACAGCTGGAACCTACAACATATTAAGACGACGTAGTTTTCAACGTTCTCTGAGGTGGTGAAACCTCATTAGATCTTTTCATCATTATTAATATATCAGATTACATAATTATTCAACAAATATACCTATCATCTGTCTCAAACCCGATTAAGTAATATGTTAGTGGTTACTCAGATATAATAATTAGCATCATTACTGATATTTCTATTCATTGATGTTTATTTCAAATTAGCTTGGTTACCTTTAAATGTTAATTTACATATAAGCAATTAAAAAGTTACCAACTCTCTAATGCAATTGCACTTGTGTATGCTGCAAAGCCAGACACGCCAATTCTTGTTATTTCAGTTGCATATGGTGGCGTGACTCCAAAATAAGTACATTATAATCAAACGGATTCGCTAAGACAATGAGTGCACATTCGAATACTTAAATACATACAATATTTGAACCTATCAATTATTAATTTAGGATAGATCATCGCAATTAACTTATGGTTCTTAGATTCAGTGTTGAGTATTTACACTGTAATGTGACAGATTATAGTGTACAGCCCTCGGAGTAAGCTATCCAAGTCAGTGGACACATTTGCACGGTACATTAGGTTAATCCTAATCATAAATAATTCAACTTGCCTAAATTGAAGTGTCTACGTCAACAGGACACTGTAAAAATTTCAATTGATGTACATTGAAGTGTTTACAGGGTTAGATTGTAGTCAGGATTGTAAAAGTAGCAATTGCAGCCTGAGACACTTATGCCCGGTTTCACAAACGCTAATCGATCGTTAACGGCTTGTTAACGAATCGTCAAAAGTTCGCCGAATGTTCGTTATCGAGATGGATTAAAATCCATTGTCAAATATTTGACGACGGACAGGTCAAAAACATTTGATATTTGACGATGGATTAAAGACTCGATAATGAATCGGCAAACTTTTGACGATTCGTTAACAAGCCGTTAACGACAGATTAGCGTTTGTGAAACCGGGCACTAATCTGATGTCACTGTCATGTAACTCTACCATCGGCCAGCTTTGTTCTAACTGTGGAACTTAACTAACTACTACTAACCATATCAAAACATAATAATATACCTCTTGTAAAAATAATTCTAGTCATTGGTCAAGGTAATAGGAAAAATTACCATACCTGCCACTTATCTTCCAGTTTCCTTACAGCATCGGAAGTGTACCGGCCAGAGTTAACAGCGATTGAATTTTTTAATTCTCTAGCAACCGGCGAATGAGCTTTAAGTACCGGAATTGGCAGAGGATCGTCCAGTCGGCTCGAACTACTCCGTCTCTGCATTTTAGGACTCTTTCTTATCATACTCAGGTCTTGCTGTGTTGCGCTGTGTCTACGTTGCACTCTACTCAAATTGTCATTAATGCTCAATGTTTCTAACCTATTCATAGTGTCTTGTTTCAACGAGTCTATTCTACTTAACGAATCGTAACGACTAAATTTACCGTAATCACGTGTGATAGATGTATCGCGAACGTTTAACGAATCCATTCGATTTAGGGTGTCTTTGCGGGTCAAGGAATCAAAACGGTTAGCGTTGCTACTGTACCTGGATGACGGTTCCGGATAGGAGGACGAGGATGAAGGAACACTGTAGGAGTAGTGATTTCGACGAGACACGGGTGGTGAATAATGGGACAGTTTTGAGGCCACGTTGGTGTTTCGAAGACTTAATGTGCTGTTTTCTGATTCCAAGTGCTTGCGGTAGGGTCTACTTTGTAGTTCTTGTTTACGTCTCAAGAAATCTTCTCCGTTTCTTCTAGCCTGATGACATAAATCGTGAATTATGAAAGTATTTTCATAGTGAACCTTGTTATTATTTTAACATTTTACCTGTTCTTCCCTTCGATTTCTCCTCTGCTCTTCTCTCATTTGTTCTTCTTGCATACGCATCAATTGCTGCTCGAATCTTCGATTTTCTCTTTCCTGTTCTCTCCTCTCTTGTTCTTCCCTCATTTCCGATATTCTTCTTTTTTCTTCTATCTGCATGAGAAGTTCCTGTTGGTAACTTTCTCGTTTCTGGCGTTCCTAAAAATTTGTATGCAATAAATCCAAATGATTCCTGATCGTATAGTTACCCTTTGAAGTTCATCTGATCGATCATGGTAACTAAAACCATCTAAACAACTTGGCACATATCCGTGTTTTAAATCAGTTAATAAACGATCTACGGGTATTAAAAAAAACTATTAGAATACATACGATATAGCAAAATGAATGATCTTCTTTTGTGAGCTTTTTGTTATTAGCGATGGCGATTATATAATTTAATCTTGATTTATGTTCTTTATTTAATTTCATTTTATGTAAAGTCTCACAAAAGAGATCAGTGCATTGCCAAGAAATATACAGGCATTATTTATATTCACCTCTAGGACTCGCTGTTCTTCTGTTTGACAAAATACTTCTAGGTTTGTCCATATCTGATGGCACTAAACCGTTCTCAACGCTTGTTAATCTTTGGTCTATTCGTTGTACATCCAAACTTTTATTACCATAGACGCAGTAATTTTCTTTGTCAGAATTGGCACTATCGGAACAGATTTCTTCGTGTAAATTGTCCAATTTTGAAGTATATTGAACCTGAAAATTACAGTGTATTAATGTATCCTTAGTAAACAATTATAATGTTAAATAAATGTCAGAATAATTATATAATAGCGTATACATATAGTAAAGACTAGTATTGCACAGTGATTCCCAAACTTCGACTCGTCCACCACCCCCTTTGTTCGAAAACTCGGCGTTACCACCCCCACAATGCATGGGTCATTGTATTTCAAAATAGTGGTTTGCACCACCCACTAAAAGATAATAACACAATACAATTTAAAACATTAAATCTGCGCACTACGTGAACATAACGCCTCCCAGGGGGTGGTATCCTACTTTGGGTATCACTGATGTAGAGCTATAGTAGTATAAGTAAAATGTGTTTGTAAACTTGCTGTATTTGTGCTGTTTCTACTCATTTGATGCCAAATAGCTAATAGTTCCATTCCGAGAAAACTAAGTTATGGAGCACAATTAATAAAGTTACAAAAAAAGAATCAGATAAAAAATTAAAGTGTAAACGTCCAAACAGTAAGTTCATTCTGTAGAATTACAAAATAAGTATAAATCGGAAAATGAAGAGATCACTTAGAAGGAAATTTAAAAGTTTAAAACTGCCGTAAAGAATAAGTGTAAGCAACTACTTACGCAGTGTTATTATGTATCAGTAGTTTGTTGTATTTGAGAGATTAGGAATTTGTATGATTACTTTTGTTAATATTTACAAAATTAAGAGTATATAAGTTTTACTTTAAAAAGAATCCACCTCAAAAGCCAATGGTTCCTTCAACATTGAACTTACCAATTTATTATCAATATTTTGAATATCAGTCTGTACAGATTTATTTTGACACGTAGAAATCGGTCTAGTCTCAACGAAAAAACTCTTTGCGGTGTTTTTTATCTGTTCGTTTTTCTGTAATTTTACAATTCGCATTACGCAAACTGAAACAATCGTAACATTTCTTTACCTTGTTTATGTGTTCCTTATAATCTGCTTGCCGTTGTTTCGACAAAAAGTCCCTCCTCTGTTCGTATTCCCCCAAACCCAAATAAGGAGCAGTAGTTACACGTAACTGAGGATTATTAGGGCTATATTCCCCGTAACGAAACATTGTACAGCGACTTGTATCATTCTATTAAAATGATTGAATAACTACACCAAATATCGACACCATATCAAACTTGATCTACTTACATGTTACTACGTAAACTAATTAATTTAACTTGAACAATGAAAGGAGCTTATTAAAATATTCAAGCATAATGACACTACAATGAATAGTATAAGCAACGTGTTTACATTCCGAATGGGTATTGATTATATGTGTAATGAACGGGTACTTTTAAAAGTTGTGGCGTAATTATACAACTTGTAATTTCTGATTAATTTATATTTCATAGCAACACTATTATTATTAATATTATTTATACACAAATCAATAAGAATTGAATAAACAATAATATACAAAATGGACCATAAAAAACAGGCAATTTTGATTTGTTTCTAGTAATCTGAGCAAATGTCTCCGGGACTTATTTATGGTGAGTCAATTCAAAAATTTTAAATGTACTAATAAGATACTTCTATTAAATCTAAAATCATTATAATGAAGTTAATGAATAGCTTAATAATTGGGTCATAGCAATAGCATAGGCGGTATGGCCCACTTTGTAATCTAGGTACCGCTCTATAAAATGTACTCCTTACTTAATTTGTTATATGAACTACACCCACCAACTTTAATAAAACTAAGCGAAATAAAACAGGAATAGAGAAAATTCTATTGAAATAATTCTACGAAAAACTTCATGCTTACCGATCTAAATGTTAAGGGATTTTCGGAATTAATAAGTTTATCGATAAAGGCTTGCTTTTCCTTTTCTAACGAGGCTTCATTGCAACTTAAATTAAGCTGATCGACTAAAGGAGCATTCTAAAAATGAAACTAATAAGACACGACAAAATTACACTACAAACTACTACATACACCTAATCAAAATATTAGGTTACGAATGCTTTAAAACAAAAATGTGAAATTAAAGTTAGATTCAAAAGCAGGCCATACTTGCTCCGGCTTGTCAACTGGAGAAAATCCGTTACGCTGTCCAGTATCTAAAAAGTAATTCTCATTATCTTCTCGACTGGCGTGTTGTTCGACCGACGTACCATTCTTTTCTTCGCAATTGTTGGTTTGGTGTTCATTCTTATCAATATCTGGATGCTAAAATAAATCCACTTAGTCAAAAACGATTTTTAAGGAGGTGCTGAAATTACAACTCACTCAATCGAAACAAACTCAAATTATACAATTTCATTTGTTAACATAATTTGTAATAAGTGAAACAAACCGGGATGAAACACATTCTAGGAATAACAAGGGTGAAATAACAGATTAAGACAGATTCACCCTCTCATGTTGGGGGGATGAAAATAATCAATAAATAACAAGGTCATCTAATATGGGCACTCCTATTTCCTAAAAAGTTACAGTTGCTCACAGTTTATAAAAAAATTAACAAAAATAAATGTTTTAAATAAACATTCATTATAATTTGAAATACATATACCAAGTAAGTATTACAAATGAACATATAAATTTGTATTTCCTTAAGCAATATTATTAACAAATACATTAACATACATTTCTGTATTTGTTAATAATTTTATCCAATGTAAATATCGTAATAATCTAGTACCGTTCAGTAGCCAGCACAATATTTAAATGCAATTTATTGGCAAAGCAAATTTTCATTAATAATAAAACTGCTGAATTGCTAAGAACATACTTAATTTTCAAGTGAAACGCTTCGCATTGAAAACAGGGCACAAGAAAAACGACTATAACCTTCGACTAAAAATATCTAAGCATATAGATTCTCAAGCACTGAATGATTAGTGAGGAATCTTTAACATACTTTAAATTTTACGGTACCACTCGACTGATACACATTTTGTACCTGAACTGTAGTATCTTGTAAAATTCCTAACCTCCTTCCTTCTTCGTATATTAAGTTCTTCTGATATTCTGCAAATTTGTGAGTGTCAAGAGACATCTTATCTATAAAATGTTACCATACAGGTAGTCAATACAGTTGCGGCGTTAGTGCAAATCGAAACACTTTAAAATGTAAATATAAAAAGTTAAAATTTAAAAGTGACAGTTACTATGCGTATAACAAACAAACCTGTTGATTCGAACTACTTGTTCGGTAAAGGTTCTAATATTTAAAAAATCTGCACTGAACTTTCTTATACTTAGTTTTACTCCATTTTTCGAAAAAAACTTTTGAAATAAAAGTTGTTTAAAATTTCAATATCTTTCAAAATTTTTTCGATAACTCGTAATATTTTCGAGATATTGAAAAGGGTGATAAAGGTAAACCATCAATACTTACAATATAGGACTTTTTTTCTCATACAAATCTTAAGAGGGAGACGTCATTACGAAAATAGTCAGAATATGCTTAGGGAAAGCCAAAACGTTTATTTCCGTTAAAATCTCGAGTTCGAAAATTTTCATGATTACTCGACTTTTTATACATCGTCGTCGTTCTTATATATAATAGCAAACCAAACAAAAACCCAGTAATAGTGTAATTAAAATAAAAGATGAAAGTAAAAATTATGACGAAAAATCAGAAAATGATATAGAATCAAAGTGAGAAAAAATGGCTTTTTGTTATGTAGTAAAAATGGTAGAACACCATAATTAATGAAAATACATAATAAATAAATAATAAACCAAGTTATATAAATACTACAAAACTAAATTACAGCAAAAAAATTAAACTAGAAAAAGAAAAGAGAAAATAAGCCAAGTTAACCCAACCCAAGCCAACTCACTTCAACCCATCCCAACCCAATCCAACTCAATTCAACCCACCCAACCCAACACAACTCAATCCAAGCCAACTCGACCCAATTCAGCTCATTGCATTTGCTGTTCACTCAATTTCATTTAAATGTATCATTTATATTATTTTTTTTGTTCAACCTGTTGGGTTGATTCAAATTTTTATGTTTTAATATATTTTTGATATAGTGTTCAGTTATTTCAGATCGGTAAGTATTTGGACTATATTTACAAGAATGTGTTTTGGGTTTTGCCTGGTTTTAATTATGTCTCGTTCGTGTCTTTTGTTGTCGGTACCTTTGTATGTTTGTATTGCAATAATTTTATTGTTATTCTCATATTTAACAAGGGTTTAAAATTGTTGTTGTGTTTGATCACATAAAACCCACAAGTTAGCTTCTTATTAAATAGAGACTAGGAAGTAGGAACTAATAACAAATCTACATCGACAGAAAAGCCCATTAATAAAAATATGAAAGCAATTGGTCTGTGAGATCTTTTCACGAATAACAATTTCGAAGAAAAATTTTATTTGTCATTGCAACAAATATTCAATTACATTGATTTTCGTATACGAAAACCCGAAGAGTTCTGGGTGACTTTCAATAGAATTAAGCAGCGAATAATGAAAACAATTACTGAGCAATCATGGCAACCAAAATGGCCAGGATAACTGTTAAGTTAATTGTCACGTATGTCTTTAGCAATATTTAGGATCTGTACTCACAACGATTTAACGACAACCAATTTCGTAGAGAAATGTTATTTATCACTGAAAAGGAAGGAGAGAGAACCTAAAAGTACGAACAGAAGAGAGGTAGAAACACTCAAGAATATTGTATAGGACATAGGAAAATATAAAAGTAGAGAACAGCGTAAATATTAAGAACACAGCAAAAACCAAAGAACGCAGAAAATCAACCCAAGTGGATACATGGAACTACAAGGAGCATGTGAAGAAGGCGTGATAAATGATTTATTGAAACAATCAATAAATATGTAAAAAGTAGCAGTACTACAGTACAACACACCTAAGAGGAAGTAGTAAAGTTCACTGAACACACAACATTCCTGCATTTTATAAATTATTTTTATCAGCCTACACAGAGTATTAGGATTATTTATTGTCCAGAATTTTTCATTTATACTTGGTGTTGGTGGATGGAAGGTGTACTCAAAAATGTATATACGTTGAAATTTTACCCGTATAGTGTATTTGGTATTTTATTTGAACAAGAAATGACAAGGGCACTTTAAAGTGTTTAAAGTTAGATACCACCCACATCCAATAAATTTCCTTGCAAATTCAGGAAGGTGTAATGCCGACAAAGGCAAATATAAACTCGATATGAATTACAAATATTTTAATTTATCATAAAAATAATCATAAATTATTCATACACACAGACAGACTGAATGCAATGATTGCAGTTATTTTAACAAATAATGACCTAAGTTATTTTTTTGGCAATATGTACAATGTATTCTAATTTACACAAAAAACACAACACAACAATTAATTTTACAAACTTATTTCACTGGAATGGAACAAACCAATTTGGCCATGTTAATTAATATTTACAAATTTCTTTATTTAAACCTAAATGTACATAAAAAATAACATCTTACAATGTAAGTAAACAAATTTTCAAACAAAATTTCACATCAGATTAGAAACTGGCAAAGAAACAGAACACAAATATAACAGCAATGGTAAACTGTTGAATCACAGATTTAAAATAAATTGTATTTTACGTTTTTATCACTGGCTGAATGGAAATTTGTATATAAATATCATTACTGTATTTTAGGGTCGCAAACAATTAAAATCGAACTTATAAATATCTAGTGAATTCAATCGTCAAGCAAAACGTACTTGAAAACAAATCTATTGTTGAATAATTTAATTTGATTCTGTAGTTCAATACCCTTGTCACACAAAAAATTCAGTCAATATTTGCCAAGTTCAATCAACATTACGATAACCTTACAGGGCTCAATCAATACTGCAACAGTTAGCGCGATAATTAAATATTTATCTTCTACTTTAATATAAATTATCAATGTCTTTTTTGTTAATTCTGTGAAATACATGCAAATATATTATTTTCAAGCGTCGCTATTTATATTAATTACAACTTCTTTTTGATTATGTGATTCCATGCAATTGAAATTATTGTAATGTAGATTGTTTCAGCAAAAAATAAATACAGTCACAAGGTCACCTTAAACAGTTCGGAGAGGTAGCTTACGGAATGAAAAAGCTGACAAATTATGCCAGCTTGGTCGACTGTTTAATGTTATTTTGTACTTATAGATATACTGTATTATATAACAGGAAGCATTTACCTTGTAAATATTTGACAAGACTTACATTTCATGATTCAAATATTCTTTCAATATATAAAAATGGCTAAATAAATTTGTTTATAGAAGCAAGGGTAATTACAAGGTTTGTACGAACATGTTAATAATCACAATAGAAAAAGTACACACAACTCATTCGCAAAAATTAGAAATTTCTTAATAAATCAAAAAAATGTATTCTTGTCAATATGATGTGTGGAGATACTATTCATATCACTCAGTATATTTACATAAATACTATACAAACAACAATCTTTGGTAAAACAAATATAAACAACATCGACGAAATCAATTAAAAACTAAATACAGGACGAAATAATAATACAATTACGTAAAATAAGAGTTTTTACAATGACATTACTAATTTTAATTGTCCTAATTGTTAAATTACTAGGTATGATCTACATGGAAATAATACTTAAAAGTAATATGAGATCGCAATATATGTTTTATTTTACAAAAGCAGTAAAATTCAGGCTAAGATATACATTTTTAATCATTAAATATAAAATATACACACGTTACAGGCTTATGAATACACCTTAGCCTCAATGTTTATTGCAAATTGCATCAGTATAATAAATCAGTCTGCAAACAAGAAACGAAAGAAATTATATAGTCAAAAATTAACTTACCTAACAAAATCTCATATCTAATATTGTCCGTTGATTATTCTAAAATAAACAGTAACTGTCAATTCAGCTACACTCAATTTACAAGTTCCCTAGATTTTGTTTGTCACAACAAAAAGATGTCGATAAAAGTATAAATATCGATATTGGACAAAGCTGTTGATTGAAGCCGACTGGTTCATAGCAAAAATAAAATTAACAGTAATCGTAATTAAATACAACTGTATATGTGTACAAACTAAAAATAGTATTTCTTTAAAAAGTATCAGCCAAACCGCTCCTTAACAAGAAACATCAACTTCTTTTTTCCTTTGTAAGCTACTTTCATATTTTCTATCAACTGAGTAAACTGAGCGTGTCCATCATGGGCCAATATAAAAGTATCCCTTGCTTTCGTTAAGAAATCTATGAAGTCTCCGTAATGTCTCGGAGAGATATGTGTTAGTCGTGAATGTGTGGTGTTTATATATGCAGCTACTGCAGCTTCAAGCAACTGTCTCAGAGGTGGTCTATCATACGACAGAGTTTTGATCCCTGGCGTGCATCCTCTACCTCTGTGCGGATGCGTATGATGCTTTCCTGTATCGAGAGGAGGTGGTGGATGAGGGCAAGACATTCCAGGGGCTGTCATGCTGCAACGACGTAAAATATCCGACAATACCGTTGCACATTGGACATTTTTAACTAGAAGAGGAATCATGTTTGTTAATTCCGTTTTTCCTAGGGAATGACTTAATGCACATGCCCAGTGGATATCATTTATTGCTGGGTGAGTATCCTAAAACAAACGTTTATTATCATGGAACATATTCAAAAATATTTCGAAAAAGTACGAGCAAATCAATTATTTCACGTACCTGATTGTATGCAAGATGAACGTTCTTCATCGCCAACATCGCTAATTTATAAGCCCTAGTTGGATAACCACGATGCTCCATATACCTTGCAATGGTGAACAGTTGTGAGGAAGTCATTATATGTGAGGCTGCATCTACCACTATTTGATACGCTGTTTCGAAAGCTAACGCCTCATTTTCACATAGTGTTAAAGCGTTCAAGGCACAGTTTGGAGGGTCCTAAGAATTATGAGTAGTACATAAAAATATTTTTTAAATAAACTTGTTCGTACCTTAGTGGCACACTGTAATGCTAAAGTCCTAGCACAGCCAGATAGTTCTTCCTGCTGAGTGAATGATAAGTTAAGTCTCATAATAGTGCTGTGAGACATTATAGTTGTAGCTACGGGACCCGTGGCTTCTGTAGCTGTGAAGAACTGGTACCAATTTTGCATAATCGAGATTAAAGCATCAACTCCAACTTCCGTTGCACAAGTTACCAACCATCTTACCATTTCACGTCTTCGCCAATTCAGTGATGATAAAGTCATTCTCATAACCTGGAAGAGGAACAAGACAAATTTCTAGTTATTATCACTGTTCAAATTAATACAATAAATAAATTATAATTGTAGACAGCACAAGTATCAGTTACATCTAACCCAACCGAACTGAATGAGCAGTTAAGCTGTCAAAGTAAGTTGTTTGTCTCGACATAATTTATGTGAACGGTTGATGAAAAGCATCAATACTACTACCCAGGAAATCATAACATGTTTAATTAAGGATTCGGACTGTAATATTTTAGGTAATAGGTACTTGCTGTGCAATATTATAACAAAGATACTTACTTGTAATCCTAATTCGAAAGCAACACTTAGTAATGTTGGGTGTCTGGGACCATTCTCAGGTGTAGCAAATCGAAAAGCATCCTGAGCCAGTTTGAATAGATGAGAGGAACTGTGTATGTGTCTTTGTGACGATTCAAGAACTGTCCTTAATCGCATAACTTCACCTGCAAAATTACATGCAATACATTAACTGTCTGACTCAACGTCTGACACATAAACACAAACGGCATCCCTTACTACAGTCAATTCGTTTTACAAATTTTGTAAAAAAATTCAAGAACCATAGTGCCGAAGAGAATTTTTAAATTTTCTCAATGATTTGTAGATATCAACTACTAGAAAATGTTGAATATTTATTGCAATTACAGTATTAAAATTGATAAAAGCACTAACCTTTTGCCGCACTGAGCATTGTTGAACTTAAAGTGCACTGTTGCGTTTCAATGTGTCCCAATGTGAACCATCGAGGAGACCGACTCATCATAAGAGAACTGGACGCATTCCCAGTCATGGGATCATCAGAATCTTCGTGCTCTTCAAGTAGTGGTAATCTCATCGCTCTTAAACCCACTTCGTACGCAAGATCGGGATAATAATTTAGCAGCGAGAGGAATAAAAATCTCGCAAATGTGTGCATTGGAATGCTCTCTGGGTGAATACCGATGCCTAAGCCACTAGTTGGTCCACCTTCAAGAAGGATTATCGATTGTCTTCGTAAAACCGCTACCAAGCTGTTGTCCAGTTCGATTTCTTGGAGTTTTGCGATTAAACGGTCCTCTTGCTTACACGACTTTTCCTATAATGTAAAAATTTGGTTTTATTTTGTATTTTGAGATTGTATTTAAAATTGTGGCTGAAATGATGTATGTTTACAAAATTATCTAAATAGTATTTATAATTATTATATACTTTTGAATAAAAATATAAAACAAATTTAATAATTGGCAATAAATAAAACTATAAATAATCATGTGGTGCTTTGTTTTGGTTTATTTCAGAAGACACTTTCACTTTTTTTAATTTGATTAGAAATAAATACTTACTTGGGCATATAGACCAATGGGCATTATTCTCTGTTGCCCTAACCCAATTAATGCAATTTCAAATGCCAGTGTTAAGTATGTTTCTGATCTGTCTCTTGATCCAACAACAGGCACGTGATGATACCTAGGCCTAATGTTATTATGTTGATCTTCCATTCCTACTAAATCTAAAAATATAAATATTAATGTTTTAATGAGTTTCGCATTGGGAGTGACTTTGATTTATTTTACCTAAATAACTAGGTGTTCTAGGCCGTTGATCTTCAGGAATAATAGATGCGTCCGTTAATGTATCAAACAGGCATCCAACAGGATCAAGTGGATGCCCAACCCATCCGTCGGTATTTGCCGGTGCATTAACAGAGGTGGTGGAACAAGATGTAGTACATTGACCGTTACACCGCGATGTACACGGTTTGCATGGTGGTGGTTTACTACTAGAACTGGCCGCTTGTTGACTTTCATGCCACTGTCTTTGAGCGGTCAGTTGTTGTTGCTTCATTGTTCGAACAACGGACACAGCTAATCGTAAAGCTGCTTCCATGTGGCCGTGAGATCTCAACGAATCAACGCGTGCAGCACACAGAGGTATTGATTCTGAAATAACCAGTAAAATGCATTTATACTTTGTGTTTTGTTGGGTGGTTGTCATTTCATCCATAAATTAGTTTGATGGCTGAATGCGCAACAAATGTAAGTAGTATGCGTTGTTCAAAACTCACCATGCCAAAGTGGTTGTCCTTGAGAATTAAAACTTCCTGAACTTGAATTATCAGGAACATGGGAGCAATAGGTGTCACTTGATAAAATATTTTTTAAATGCATGTTGTCCCATGACATGCTGACTGCGTCTAAAGCTCTGAAAAGTACACATACAAATATGAAAGGCATGCCCTAAAATAATTTGATTTCAATATTGAATTAATAAAACTGCCGTGAATACACTAATTTAAATTTCCTTACCTATGGAATACTGTTCTAGGCAAAGCTGGTGCATATGACTTAGAATGATTTCCTGACAATCTCAACCGTTTACTACTTCTGTGACTGTATGAATTGGAATCCCCGTCGTCATCTTCTGAACTACTCGAAGAGTCGTATACAGGTCTACCTCTGTCTCTATCTCTCTCCCTTCTTTCTCTCCTCTCCCTATCCCTATCAGAATACCTATCTCTATCCCGGTCCCTATCATTATAGTACCTATCCCTGTCTCGATCCCTGCTTCCATACTAAAAGAAAGATTTAACAATATTAATTGTGTAACCTACACCCTGCAAATTATCAACATTAACACAAACAATACTAACACAATACCAAATATAAATGTGTGACATACCGAGTCTCTTTGTGATGGGTGACCGGATTGTTGCAATCGAAAATCGGGATCTTCTGGTGGACAAACATCAATCCTCGTCCATTTTTCTAACAAAGTTTTCCATTGCTGCTTCTCATGATGCGTGCAATTTGGATTCAAAACAATGCATACCCATAAGGAACCTAAATGTTAAAGATATGTTGCTGATCATGTCACACCAATGCATGCTGTAGTTAGTTCTTACCTAACTGATCCCATAACTGCCTACATTTGTCAGTCATGGGTGTACCTTGATTCTTCCACATTTGTAACCTAGGATCGGATAGGAACTGTTCTGTAATGAGGGTCAACATTCTCGCTCCGTTTGAATCCTGAGCTCTTAACATTTCTCTGACCTAAAGAACGAACCACATAACGTATGTTAATGGGGAATTTGGTCCCTAAATGACTTGTTTCGATATGACAAATTGAATAAATCGCAGTTGGGCAGCCAAACTTTTTTAATTTGGTGAAGATGACTTGGTTAGAGCTTGTCATGGAAATCGGTTCGTGTCATTTAAGGACTCTGGAGTAAATTCTACCGCCTTACCTTCGAAAATAACGAATTTAACTGTTTATTCGCATTATAATAAGTTCCTTGCGATAAATATGATTTGACTTGTTCACATACTTGTTCTTCGTCTAAATGCCATGAATGATCGTCGTCTGCTGATGCCCCAGCTGTAGGGTCTGGGGCTCCAGGAATTTGATTTATTTCCGAACGCTGCTGGAGAATTTCATCCGCAAGTTTTTGGGCAGTCGGCAATACTTCCGTATGGTGTTCTGATATCAGGTACTGAACGAATTTTTGTAACTGTTGCCTGTCCATTTGTAAAAGCGTTTCTAATAACAAAAAAAATGTATTAGTCGTCGGCGAGCCACAATTAAGTTTTGGCGAACTTTCATAAATTGAATATAATAATTTGAATTTAAGTCTGTATGTGTACAGTTAAGGTTTCAGTAGAATTAAGTTTTAAAACGTAGTAAAATGACGTAAAATGCAGCATTTATGAAAAATTACTCATCTTAGAAATTTTAGGACCGTCAAACCAACATTGCAAGACCCGTTTGTATTGATTTATTTAATATTGATTGCACCTCCAAATTCAACAAAGAATTCAAATTCAAAATTTCATTGCATTATAGAAACACGTAGGTATAATTAATATAATATAATGAAGCGTTAAATTCTCATATATATTTATTTTGCCAATAATTAAAGTTTTAAAAGAAATAATTAACTTTCATTTTACTTCGGATTTCTTTTATTCAATATCAAAAAGAATGCAAATTATAAATGATTACGAAAATACAGAAAATGAGCAATGGAAACATAAACAATAAAACTTTAAATAAGATGAACGAAAAATAATCAAGTCAATGAAAAATTTATGAAAAATAAAATCAAATACAATTGAACTGAATAACGGGCACCACGAAACTCTCCTCTACGAGTATTGCTGCTCTATTAGATCTGTGTTGGAATTCTATTTTTTATAATTATATCACCAGTTAATTTCTCGAATTGTTCTATGTAAGAGCATATTCAGAATATCAATAGTAATTTCAATAACGATTTTTTGTGAAACAGCGAAGTAATTTGTTTTATAATTAATTAATTAGACTTAAATTAAACTTGATAAATTATTTACGTCTTTTATCGCCTATAACACTGTAGCTGGTACTCGAAAAAACAGTATCACAGATATAATCGACCGTACGATACAAAAGTTTCGCTTGCATATGCAGAATAAGGCCGGATCTCCTTCAACGGATTAATACATTGCAGCAACTCGACGTCTGCAAATAAAACGGCCTGTTCTGCATTGCAAATGCAAATCATGCCTTTGCTGGTTCAATAATGTAATTAGCATATTTTTTGTTGCAAATTTATTTAAATGACAAATATACAGAGATTTTAAATTGAAGAGAAACTTGCATGCATTTGTGACAGCGTATAATCATTATAATGATCGAAATATAAAGCAGAACACGTGCAGAAATATCACAGGTCAATAATTACAGTGTGTGTGGAACTGGATGTTGATTTTGAAAAGTGTATCTTTGTTGGTTGAATGCTTCAATATCAGATTATGCTATAGTTGGTTGTGTAATAAATTGTTATTTGTACCAGGGACACACGCTTATGTAGTGCGGAGACTACTTATGGAATAAATTCAGTAATTTCAGAACGAATGATGTTTTTGTAAAACGTTAAATCACGTCAACTTCTATTTTAAATTGGGGATGTTTTAAATTACTGCATATTTATGACGTCATCTTTATAATAATTTTTATAAATTTGAAGTTAGTACTATTAAAATCTTTTCAATTAATCCAGACTCTATTTTCAACAGCTCTTAAGACTTTTAGATTTTTACGTTCCAACTACAACAACAAAAACGTAAAAGTTTACTGTTTTTCATAAAGCAAAATTACTACTTTCATGTATTCTAATATCAATTTTGTCATACATTTTAACCGTTATTAGTTAAATTACTTGCTGCGATCAGTGGCAATCCGTCATTTGATTAAAATCGACATTTTTGATTGAAAGATTGTAACGAAAATGAAATATTTAACGGAATGATTGGATATGGAGACTGATGTAGGAAGCAATTCGAGGTAGTGCAACTGTTCCAAGAGAAGCACCCTGAAGAACCACCCCATTTCGCAAGTAAGTAATCCTGTAATTAGGCACAGTTTCGAAAACTTAGTCATGTAAACATTTTGCAGAGACAGCATACTTTTGTTCCTGACGACACCGACATAAACGTTCTCCTCAATATTGCAGAAAATTCAACATCTAAATTACGTCAAGTAGTTCTGGATAATGACATACAATCGTATTAAAGTGTTTTAAAAAAGACAAGCTTTATCCCATCAATTTTATAAGCAAATGATGAATTCGTTGGATAGAAATGAAATTCATTTAGAGAATACAATGTTTTCTGATGACTCTGCATTTACAGTCAGAATTGTAGATATTGGACTTCCAACAATCCTCACTTGATCCCCGAAAATTACATCCAATGCCCAGAAAAAGTAAATGTTTGGGCAGACATACTCAATCATCGCATATTAGGTCCCATTTTTATTGATGGCAATCGTACTGGAGAAAAATATCTAAATCTTCTAGGGACAAACTTGTTCCAGCTTTAGTAGCTTTATACCCACATCCCCAAGATCCACATATTCACACATTATGGATTCAGCAAGATGGAGCACCAGCTACCATTCCCTTTCAAATAGATGGATTGGAAGGAGAGGATTAGTGGAATAGCCACCCAGATCGTCTGATTTAAGTAGTGCAGGGAGGGCACACACGCATTATTAAAAGTAAAAATATAATAATAATAAATAAAGTGGAGTGGAGTGGAGGATTGTCAGAAACGAAAGAAAAATGTGAAATGGTGTGAGACTAGAAAATAAGGATTAAGAAGGGGCTATAAGGCCGGTTAGTGCTTTGATATATGCTATTCATGATAATGTTACAGACATAACTTGGGTACCACTAACCCATTAATTAAATTCCAAACGTTAAAAAAAAACACAATTTCTGATGGATACCCTAATTTCTGATTGATACCCTAAAGAACTGAAAATCACTTTTAATCTGAATCAACGTATTCTATGTGCCCCAGAACCAAAAATCGTACTATTGCAGTAATCCTTTGCAATAATTCCATTTTGAATGTATTTCAGTGGCTAATTGTCTATCTACATGCCCCGCGTTAGATCATCGTCTTTTAAATGCATTTAAATCTTTGCAATATGTACTGTGTTTTGTGTGTACAAAACACAGTGAACGTAGGTTAAACTTTCTTAATTATCAACGTTATAGTAATCCAAACCAAAGTAGCTAGTGGTAACGAATCTTAAAATTGTTATAACTAAACTTAGTTTCTCTTGTATTTCATTGATGGTATTTTAGATTTTGATTATTACTGTGCGCAGTAGCTTGTTAAATCGTCGCTGTGATTCACGTATGCAATCGTTGGCATTCGGACGTCATCGTTGAACTGAAAATTTGTTTTGTTTTCACTAATTGCGTGATAATCAGTTGTAGATTAACGTGATGTTTCGGTTCTTGTTGATTTTTTGATCTTTATTCTCCTAACGTGACTGGTTCTTTACTACGCATGCGCTAATGTATTTACGGTTGCGAGATTATATCCGCTTTACATATTTTAAAATTAACTTTTCTTCTATGTTGTATGCCCGTAGATATGTTTGTGATTTTTATGTTACCGAATTAATTCTTCTCTCTACCTCTTACTTCCTTTGCCAGTGGGGACTAGAGGACTGTTTGCCCAATTTACATACTAGAGGACTGTTTTGCCCAATTTACACCCAGAGACAAAATGGTTTTGGTGGCGTCTCTTGAAAATCTGAATCGCACTTTCCTGCTATGGAGCCAGCCTCCTTTAACGAAGTTAAGACCGTACTGAGACGGGTGAATATTTCAACAACCCCTCTTGGCAAATTGTCCCTCTAAACTAAGGATATGATCGGTGTTGGGGAGGAATATATTGAAATGGTATGAATAAGATCCTCATTGTAAAAGGAAATGTCTGGGCAATCTGATTTATAACGACCTTTGTCATCAATGTTTAAAAAATCTTTAAATTATACAATGACTCTCATTGTCGTTATATAGATGACTCTCGTCATCATTGAAAATCAAAATTGCCATTTTCCATCTCATAATAATTAATCAAATAAGGATTTAAGTTAAAAAAAAACCATGAACCCTCAAAGTTCCCATTACAGGAACTCTATTTTAAGCTTTAGGGTTCCCTTTAAATTTGCAATTTAAAATATTTTATTTAGATTATAAGATTTGATAAAGGAAAATTAATTTAATAAATAAATTTACAGTTTATTGCTTTTTATCGGCCACTTTAACTGAATATATGATTATTTTCAAAAAATTATAAAAAAAAATATTTTATATTTTTTATTTGAATCTAGTCTGAACTATTTATCCACCTTTATCTGCAATTATTACCCATATAGGAGCTTCTATTGATCTAGCTATTTTTAGTCTTCACCTAGCAGGAATTTCTTCTATTAGGTGCAGTAAATTTGAGTGCTACCGTTATTAATATACGATCAACAGGAATAACTTTTCATCGAGCATCTAGTTGTTTAAGCTGTAGTATAAACAGCTTTATTAATCATATTGTCTTTACCTGCACCAGCAGGAACTATTACCATACTTTTAACTGATTGACATTTAAATATTCCATTTTTTGATCCACCAGGAGCAGACCCAATTTTATACCAACATTTAAAACATCCTGAAGCTTATATTTTAATATTACTTGGATTTGGAATAATATCTCATATTATTAGTCAAGAAAGAAGAAAAAAGGAAACTTTATGAATTAATTTATGCGATAATAGCAATTTGATTACTCTGATTTATTATATGAGTACATACAATTTACAGTACAAGCCAAATTTACTTCAGCAACTATTATGCTTGCTGTTCCTACAGGAATCAAAATTTTTAGTTCACTTGTTACTCTTCATGGTACTTAAATAAATTATTCTCCTTCAATACTTTGAGCACTTGGATTTGCTTTATTATTCACCGTAGGTGGGATTAACAGGAGTAATTCTTTCAGATTCTAGAATCTATGATACGTATTATGTTGTAACAGATTTTTATTGCTCTACCATCTTTACAATTATTATATTTACTTGATGAGTTAAATAACCCTTTAATTGGTCACCAATGATATTGACCATATGAATACAAAGATTTCAAAAATATAGAATATTATTATTATGCAATACTTTGGCACGCTTGTAGAAAAATGTTCATTTCGATCATAATTTGGATTTAGTATTTGAAATCCATTCTACTTCATTCATGCAAATTAAGAATTTTACTGCTTACTATTTTTATGCTAATCCTTAAGAATGTCTTAATTATTTTCAATTATTAAACAATTGTTTACATATTTAGGGTGTTCATTATAAATATTGGCACGTTATTATAAACAGTTGCAAACCAGTGTTAAATTAATTGATGTGAGATTGTGAGATGTGCAAATAGAGGACATAATTTAGAGAGATATAGATTTAAATATCTTGGAACAGTGCTCAACAATAAATGAGGCGTGGAAGATGAAGTAACTGACAGAATAAAGGCAAAAAATAAGATGTACCATCCAATATACAAGAAAATTATCGACCTTAAAGAAATATCGAGGAAAACAAACACAACAATATAACACGATTTACCAACCAGTTACCAGTTACATGGAATCGAGAATTGGAACTTAACAGAGACAAGAAAAAGATTAAATCAGTGGAAGAAAATACCCGGAAAAGTAGTAGGAGCAAGAACAAGTGATATAAGGAAGTGAAGGTATAAGAAAGGTATTAAATCCACAAAAGAAATAATGGAATAGATAAAATTAAACTGGGCATCTAGTAAGGATTGGGGACGAGCGAGCAAATTAAGATCATCTGGGAGGCGAAACCTATGGGGAAAACAAAACAGAAAGTGGAACAGCATAGTAGAAGATATTCTTAAGAGTGGGAGAAAACTGGAACCTAGTGAGAAAAATGACAAGAGATATGAAGAAATGGAAGAAGTTTGTAAAAGATAATAAGATGTATGTATATTGTACTGTCAGACTTCTGTTTGTTATCAATGACAACCATACATCATGCAAAGCATGTGTCGGACATTAAAATCAAAGAGACATCATTTGCCGATCAGTACAATTCGAAGAAACGTCCATGATTGTGCCTTTGTATATGTTTATAACTTGTCCTCTGTAATTTATCAGGGTCAATACATTGTAACCAGTTAAAACATGACTACAAAATAGACTACAATAAAAGCAATTTAATTGCTATTTAATTTCATTTTAAAAGCAACCACCGTTAAAAAATTGAAAATCGACATTAACTTTTCACAGTTCTAATTTACATTTGTAAGATAAATTCTACAAATAAAAATTGTTCAGTCTACATTAAAAGATTTTGGGATTAAATGGGAAATGCGAACGAGAAGTAAAGTCTATAATGAACAAAAACGAGAGTTTGTTGTATAAGGCGAGAATAGCATGAAGGGTTGGTGATGAGGCAGAAAACTATAGAAGATAAATGACTAGTGAAGATGGGTAATGGGAAGAGAGGAAAATACATTGAAGAGTAAAATATTTGATGAAGTGGAATTAAATATTTATTAATTGAAATAAATTTCAACGTACGTAACAGGCGATGGCCTCCGTTTCGCTCTTTATGGGCTCATCATACATTCGTTCAAAGTACATCAAGTGAAAAGTTTGTGTGTGAGTACTAACGCCATGTAGACGTCAATAACCCCACATTTGTGCTACTACGCAATTACAGAAGTCTTATTCGACCGACAAAGGCTGTACTGTCCATATTTGCCTACATCGCAGCCATAATACTCGTACACAGTTTTTGTCACTCATGCTTGCATGACTAGATACACCTTCAGCACTGTGATGGTCTGATGAGCCCGTGGAGGGCGAAACGGCCGTTATCATTTCTTGCATTCCCAGATATTTAAAAGCGGTCTTTCATACCGACGGCTGTCAAGTAGTTAAAAGTCTACACAATACTTAGCGGCACGAGTGATTATTGACATCTAGATGGCATTTGATCACCCACTAACTTTTTGTTTCTTTGATTTTTTTTCGTTAATTTTTCATTTGTTAAGAAGCAACCGTAACTTTAATGACTACTTGTTTTGTATTTATTTTAGTTTATTTACATTAATTTTCTTTATTTGAAACATGTACAGCAAAAAAATGTTAACCCAATCCTGACTTATTTGAAATTTTTTCGTGAAAAAGTAAAGCAACAGTAAAAAAAACGGATAAATCCTTTTTTCTTCGTGTTCGTGCGTTTCATTGTCATCGTTTTATTCAAATTTAAAAACTATTCTCGCGTCATAGACGCCGACTTTTTAAGAAGGGGTCCCAACCACCATAAACCAAGTAAGTACATCCATGGAGGACACATGCGCCCAGATCAATCAGTGGTTCAACTTTTGTAGAAAAAATCTCCACTGTTTTAGTTTGTTTGACGGAAATTAAGTTCGCCGTTTTACGTAAACACAAGGCGTGGAAATTCGCTTAAAAGAAGCGGATTTCAATTTGACCAGTGCCAAGATTCGGCGTCGACCCGAGCGAAGCCGACGCGGTCCGATCGATACGTACCCCTCATCTCAACCTGTGTAGTGTAATATTACAATTTTATGGCAAAACTTTATAGTTTTTTGCTCTCCGGGGGCGTTAGAGGTCCCCTGCGCGCGAGGAGCCCAATAATATGAAATCGTTAGAGCGCGGAGAGCAGGCTCAGCCCGCTCTCGGCTCCGCGAGGTGCGGTTTCGCTGTTGGATGATGAATACGGACAGAAATTAATATTTTGCGGATCTCCGTCGTCGGCGCAAGAAATTCCCGTCACGTCCGTTGTCAGTGGGCAACCGCGAACAGAGATGAAACTAAAAACCGCGGTCGAACATTTAAAAAAATATTGTTAAAGTTTTACGATCCATAAGAATCGACCGGTTTGATCTGCAAGGGTGATTTAATTGGCAGTTAACTGTAAATATCGGTCCTGTCCTCGAGTGTAAAATATTATTTTACAATCCTGTGCTTCTTTTGTATGTCGCGAATCGGATCGACGAGGGACACGAGTTAAAATCTGGAAAATCAGTGGCCCAATAAATAGTGCTTTGTAAGACAAAGCTGTGTATTTTACACAAAATAATTACTGCAAAATTGACTCAACATTGTGATGAAAAATAATGTAATTTTTTGTGCCATACATATGCTTTGGTATAATATGGTTTATTCGTTATACTGAAAATAAATCAAGACTTGCATTAAGTTTAATATATGCTGTGGAATATTCTTGCTACTCACAAAGAATGTAGACTAAATTAATTATGAACTATATAGTAATCGCAAAATAAAGTAGTTCCGTCTAAACAAAATCTTAAAATTATCTTATAACCAAACTCGCCGCTCTTGAATTTCCGAGATGTTGGTATTTTAGATCCTAGGAATCTCGCTTCCATTAGATTGATGGTTTTGATAAGGTCGTGAAGTGGGGGTGTGGATTCTGAGTCTTAGTTCTAGTCTCAAAGCAATGTATCCAATAGAATCCCCACGACGTGGAAAGTATTATCAAGATTTTAAGATTTAATTTATATAAACAACATTTTATAATAACATATAAAATGATTTATTTTTGTTTTGCATTTTAAATGCAACGTTGGATATTTAAATTTATATTTATTTAAAGGAAGTAAAAGGTTTTAAGTAAAAATTACAACACGAGAATGTTGTAACGCAGAGAAATTTCAGCTTGTAAACTTTTTGGAAATATTTTTTTAGTTTTTAAATACGAACTGAAGTAATCAAAATTTTAAATGTTGTGTTAATGAGATATTATGTCCTTTGTTTAAGCGAAATTTCAGTTCTATTACTACTGTTATGTTTAGAGCAAAGTTAAAGCTATGGTTAAATCAGAAACTTTACAAATTAATATGAACCATCCAAAAACCTTAAATAAACTACAATGAGCATAATAACAGTAGAGTCAAATATTTCTTTTTTATAAGTGAGATAAAGTGAACGAGCTGTTGCCATAATTACTTTACTATTTCGGGTCACTATTTTATATGTATTTGTGCATGTACAGATATTACATTTTATTTATTTTAATATTGATTACACATTAAAATGTGTCCATTATTATGATACAATAAATGTTTGTTATTGGTTTGTCATTGTTTTTCAAATTATATTGACATCATTGCTATCTGTGCTTTAATTTACAGAATTTCCAATTTATTTGTTATTAAATAAGTCACATTAATATTATCATATTACATAGACGAGAAGTATTACAATAACCTTACAAACGTATTTGCGAACATGACGAACAGATTTGGCGAAGATTTGGAAACGGTTTGTGTGAGACAAGGGTGGATTGGAAATGCAATGGAAATTAAATTGCCCGAAGGGTGCTATAAATGCTAGGGAAAGAATGTAGAAGTTTGGAAAGAAAATAAAGGAATTATGACGGTGCAGACATGATGGGAAAATCCATTCTTTTGTCTCCTCCGATATCACATTCACTTTCTGGTCACTGGATATCGTATAAATCCGCCACCACGTCACCTCCTTTATTATAGTCCTTTCCCGCGCATTTTCTGAACTCTACTTCTCCTCCTCCTCTTACTCATTTCTCCCTTACGCGTATTATAATTACAATATTTGCTCTTCTCTTTTTATTTTTATTTATCTCTTCCGGGGTACTTAATCAAAATCCCTCGTGTATGTTCTCTTTTTTACTTTCCCCATGTGGCTGCCTCCACCAGTTAGTCATACACAATCGAATAGTTCTTCATATTGATATGCGCCCCTTCCATGATTCATTTTTTTGCCACGAGTTTTCCTTCCTCGCTATTCCACGAACGAACCACCTGATTGCCCACTGTTAATTTTCTATACACTGTCCTTACCCTTCTTCCTTCCTTCCTCTGCTTTTCTGTGTACCATACTCCCCTATGTACATCCCATTCGTTTCCATCAGATCTTAATCAATGTGCCCTTTCGCCTTCCTAACTTCGCCTTATTCGTCATAGCTCTCTTTGACTGCCCTTTCGGGAAAGTATTGTTCTTGAAAATTTGATTTTAAGAACACTGCTACGTGATCTCAATCGACACTTGCATGTTCCTAAATATTTTACAAAACTCTGTGTTTCCCGTAAATCTGCATAGACACGTAAACCTACAAAGTGAGGTCATCCGATTACCCCTACCAATCCAAACCAACCCAACCCAACCCAATCCAACCCAACCGAATCCAATCCAAGTCCAATCGAACCCGACCCAACCCAACCCAACCGAATCCAATCCAAGTCAACCGAACCCGAGTCAACTCTACCCAACCCAACCCAACCGAATCCAATCCAAGTCCAATCGAACCCGACCCAACCCAACCCAACCGAATCCAATCCAAGTCAACCGAACATGAGTCAACTCTACCCAACCCAACATAATCTTAAGTGTGAGTATTAATGTCCGATTTATCGGAAGTCTGGACAAACACACAGGAAGCTGTATTATAGATAGATAGATAAATTATTACTATTATTACTATACAATAGAGCGTAGAATACAAGTACTTATTCATTGTAATTTTCTATACATTCTTCACAAAAATCAAATTTAAGAACTTAAGAGTAAGCCGATAATGGCTTTTAACAAAAGTGACGATGGGACTGAAAATATGTCTTCAGATTCATATTCAATTGTGAACTGAATGTTTTAAAAATTTGAGGAACTTGGTGTACTGAATAATTCTAATCACCATTCCCTACTATCCGCTACTACTATAACCCACTACACAAATATTTTTGCAGAAAATGAATTTATAAAAATTGAAAAAAAAATATTTCCTAATATTGTTCATTATTATGATTAGTTGCTGGATGATAAATTTAAACAGAAATTACGCCTTACTATTAAACAGGTCAATTTGACGTAATATTTATATGAGGGGTTTCTAATTTGTGCAGAAGGGTAGTAGAGGCACCTTACAAAATGTCAACCACAAACATTTAGCTTGTAATAGACGGTGTACGTTCGTGATGATGAAATTTATAAGGCCCCAAAACGATGGACAATAACCATGCATGTATGTCGAAAAGGGGTGAAACGTTGAAATAATGATTGACACAGTACCGAACTACCTACCGACAGTATTTAGTCGGGCAAATTGTAATAGTCCACAATGAATAGAGCAATGTTTGAATTAACTAGATTGGCATGCACTTTTAAAATTTAAAGTTCAGTGGATTTAAACGGGAAACTGATTCTAAATAGTGGTAGAATAATATCAATGGATTGTGTCTCATATATATTATATAATATTAAAAATAACTATATAGCGATTAAACACACAAAAGAGGAATTGTAGTATTGTAGTATTGTAGTAGGAGAATTTGACAAATGCGAAGGAAAATTTGGAATATAATAAAGAAGCAGTTGAACTAAAAACGGCAACGCAATAATGAAAATTAAGAAATAGAAAGAGAAAATAAAACAAAAACAAGAAATGCAAAAGATATAGTAAAATAAGTCAACTATTACGTCGCAAATATAGGAAAAAAGCTGACACAGAAACAATTATAAAACACCAAACAACGAAAACAAAAAGACAAATTGAAAATGAAAAGTGATAAAGCACCAGGATTAGACAAAATAATAAATAATGTTAAAAGAAAACAGGACAACATTAACAGCGATAATTGTGAAACGACCAACAACGTATTAGAACAAGGAATAATAACAAAAGCTGAAAATTATAGAGTAATATCGCTGCTGTCCACGATAAACAACATTAGAAAATGTAATAAAAAAGCATCAAAATGAATTAGTAATCCGTAAATCTGCAGTGGTCCGACGTCATTCCGAAAATAGTCAGAATAGATTCAGGAGACCTCAAAACGCGTATATCCGTTAAAATCTCCAGTTCGAAATTTTTCATGATTCTTATACATAAAGTATAAGAAAGTAAAACAGCTTTCGACGCAATATCGAAAACGAAGTTAATTGAAAAACTAGAGGCGGAAGGAATACGAGACAAAAACTTAAATCTAATACGAACCTACATTACCGATCAACCATAAACAGCACAAATGAAAGAAATAGAAAGTAGCTCCCAATATGCAGAGTTTGGAATACTTCAAGGAGGAAATCTAACGCCAACACTATATACTGTATACGAACGACCTATTCGAAATTAAATTATAAGTTAAATGGAAGATTGTATGGTTAGGTAGACGACATCAGCGTAATATATTCCGGGAAACATAAAAAAGGCATACAGATACAAATTAATGACGATATAAAACAAAGTGAATCATGGATGTAGAACCTACTTACCACAAGTGAACATAAAACCGAATATATAATCTTTAATAACAAGAAACAAAAAGTGGAAATGTGCATAAAAATTAAAAGGAAAACGATTAAACAAGTAGATACAGTATAGTATCTAGGATTAACACTACAGAATAATCTCAAATGGGACAATCACGTCAAGAGAATAATATCGAAAAACACTAAAACAACGAACGTTAACATTATATAACATAATTCTGAAGACGACAATATACCACCCTCTTTTTTCCTCAAATGTTAATTATCTAATTTACATATGGGGAGACACAAGCCAAGCAAACCTATCTAAACTAGAACGACACGAAAAGAAGATACTTAAAATATTATATACTTTAAACCGAAGAACACCCTCTATAGAAATATACTAAAAAACACAGGAACTTGATATAAAAAACGTAATAATTCTAAATGGCAAAATGAAAATAAATATAAAACTAAAAAGAAGTAAAGACATTCATAACCATAAAACAAGAATAATGCTATATATCATAACACAGAAGTTTAAAACTACACAATTCACGCAGACACTAACAACAGAAATAATTACGAAATACAACGAAATAGATCAAAATATAAGAAACCTAAAACATAACAACTCAAACCAAAAATCAGAAACGAACGACTAAAATAAACATTATAAATTTAATGAGATAATAAAGAAGAAAAGGGCAGTAATTACGAAATTGACATAACAACAGGAAAACAACCGTGTAAGTGATCTGTACGCACACGCATCTAAAATAAAATATTTCAATAACGAAATCCGAAGAACTCTTAAAGATATTTTAAATTACGTTATATTATTCGTCAAACAAATCCACGCGATTTATTTTAAAAATGATTTTAATATTTAAAAGAACCCAGAGATGAAATTTAAATTCAATAAAATTCTACTGTTGAGCCCAATTTTTGTAAAATTGAAATTTATCAATTTTGTTTGTGTAATTTTTTTTGAAAGTTAATAACAATATAATGTTTGTGTTTTGGTATTTAAACTTTTCCATCCTTTGATTTCATTAATCAAGGCAATTAAAAAGCACAATTTGAATAATAAATTAAACTAATTACATATATAAGCTACGGATAACCATGTAAAGCAATGTTATATGATTTGGCGTTACTTTCGATAATAACGTATCAATATACACACAAAATAAAATAAAAAATAAAGATAACATACGGACACTCTGTGTCATCGATCCAGGATGTGGTATTTGCATGATGTGCAAAGGCAAAGCATTTTACATTTTAACATACATATAGAGTAAAATTCCTAAAATGTAGATCGATGTAAATGAATACGACTGTCTGAACGATTTCTGGTTTATTAACTCGCCTTTCCGCCCCTATTTTATATCAAATAAAACTTAAATATAGATTGTAGAATAATCGATAATCATGACGTGACCAACTTAAATGGTTCCTTGACCTTATTATTTGTTTATATTCTCACCATTCGTGAGTTGATCAACACAATACTTGGTTTTAATCTGTTTTTTATCTTGGGCCATCGCCATTTCGGATTTATGTATATTTTCACTGGTCGAAACATGAAAAAATTTAAGTTTTAAGGGGTTACTTTTTAAGATAATGTTTTGTATTATATTTGGACAATTGGATTTAAATATAACAAATGAAATTTAGCAAAATTGCTATCTTTAGATACAAGGGCACCGAGGAAGGGCTGAAAATCACACACTGATTTTTCAAATCAACTCCACGAAGAGAGCATTCCATGTTTTGACCCCGTTCATAATTTTTCCTAACCTTAAATTAACAGAAACTTAAAAAAAAATATTGCTAAATAGCAAATTTGACATTTATGGTCACAATTTTCTACGAACCGCCTCAAAGGTCGTCCGCATTATGTGTCATATATTTACCTAAGTAAATTATGTTCTCTGGACATTTCTTATTGAAAAAAAAAACAAAGATCCCAATTTAATATCTGACCTCGAAGCACTTAATTTGTGGAAATTTGACAGGTTTAGACTTAGAAATTAGGGAAGGGTTGAAAATTATGACTTTCAGGCTGCCGCACATATAGCTCCTTCAAAATAGCATTCAGGAAATGCATTTGTTGTTTTGTCCCACTTACACAAAAAGTAATCTTAACTTCATCTTAAAGATCAACAACAATTCGTTTAGGTATATCAAATAGTTAAAAAGTTACAGCAATTTCAGTTCATGTCATTAGATCAGTATCTTTTGTATGACGACCTATTTATTCATTTTCAATGAAGTATATATGACCTTTGTCACACCTTTGAACTGGAATAAGTGCGCCTTTAATTTTTTAAAATTGGGTTGTCTGGCAATATAGAAGTTTTTGAAGATTAATAATTTTTTGTAAATTGATCTAAGCAGTTCTCTGTGCACCAATTTTTCAACTATGTCTACGTCCCACTTTCTTCACAATCTACATCTCATTTAAAACCCCCTGCCACCCCTTTGTCTTTTCTTTAGTTCTTTATTCGTACTGTTGTTGCATTGCCCTCCTTTTCCTGCTCTCCTCCTTCTTCCCCTTTATTTTATTTAATCTATCTAGTTCTCCCATATTTCTCTGCATTCTCCTACCCAATGTTCCCATTCGTCCCACCTTTCTCAACAGAAATTACACCTCCCGTACTTCTGTTCCATCCAGTACTTATTGGCTTTCCCTCGCTTCCGCACATGTACCTTGCCAGTCTTTTTCGTCTTCTATCGATCCCCCTCACCATAAGTATCTTGGTATCCTCCCCTCCGCCTTTATTTTTTTGAATTTTGCGTTGTACCTCGCATTACTGATTTTATTTTACCAGCTTCCACTTCTCCACTATCTCCGTTTCCACTTGTTTCCCGCCCCTTTTCTCCTTTCTGACTCTTCTACTACTGATTTTATTTTACCAGCTTCCACTTTTCCACTATCTCCCTTTCCACTTGTTTCCCGCCCCCTTTTCTCCTTTCTGACTCTTCTACTAATAATCCTGTAATTTCGAATATGTTTGCCCTACATTCTTCCCATTTGGATAGTTCTGTTCTCTCAATCCCCCTTTTCGTTTCCCTCCTCCAAAACCGAGCCTCTGTTCTGCCCCTACTCCTCGTTGTGATTGGATACCTCACTGCCCTTTTCCCTGCCTCTTCTGCCAACCTTTTGCTCTTTGTCTCTTGCCTAACTATATATTCTTGTGTTGACATCTTCAAGTGGAGTATCCTTTTTAGTGTATCCTTTCGAATATTTCATTTTCTTTCCAACCCCACTCTTCCGCCCCGTACATCAGAATGGTCTTTATACATGTATTCCATAACTTCAAGTGTTTCTTGAAAATTCCCTCTCTTTCACCACAGATTCTAATCATCCTTCCTCCGCTATCTTCGCCTTTTTGCACACACTCGTTTACCAGCTCCATTATATCTCCTTTCCATGTCACCTTTACTTTCGGTCTTTTGTGTTAAGCTCCAACCCTCTTCTAACCTTGTTTTTTTAACCAATAACACTATGTTATCTGCGAATGCCAACGACCACGTCTTTGCATTTCCTAATTTTACCCCCTCGTCTTGTCCTTGCCTTAGCATTTCTAAATCTAAATCCTGGTTCTAAATCTTTGTCATTACCCACCCTTACTTTGCACCACGATATAAAAACAATTTCGCTTCGATTTCCCAAGTGTGATTTAATCCACTAAAATGATAATATCCAGGTGCCATAGAAATTTAACTAATAATGATTGCATGTACCAAAAGTCTGCAATAAATCAAAGTGAGCTACATTGATGCAATGTGTAGTTCGTTTTATTGATACCCACTTAGTCGAACCTCGTACAATATAATATATATATTCTTACAATCGTACTAGTACGATTGTAAGAAACAGTATTACAGCGTTCACTTTAAAGGATGAAGGACGTCTTGGATAATCATATCATAGTTATCGGGTAGGTCAAAGTTCAAGAATATGTATATGTGCATTTCAATGCCATGAACTGAGATTTGAACCCTATGCCTCTACCTTAGCATTGATAGCTTGGGAGTCTAGTCCCCTAGACAGGAACCCCAGTCTTTCAGTTTGTTGGAAATCTAGCAGTTGTGTATATATTTAGATATATCAATAGTATAGTGATATAAATATCTACGCATATCAGAATACTTTGGATGGACTTAACAATAAATGATTGTGGTTATAAAAGTTTTATGTAACATAAACTACGATTGCAGTGAAAATATTGACTGACAATGTGACTAGAGATCATCAATTATTTGTTTATAATTTTACGATTGATTCAGAGAACAGGTATTTGAACATCTGACCCCGAATCTCGTTTAACTATGCTTATTATGCTTATTATCTGGTTATACAAATATTACTTGGAGTAATTACATTCCCAAACTGCACAATTATTAACTAATAAAGATTTATCGAATTAACTCATAAATTATTTTTACGAGTATTATTATATAAAGCTGCAATTTTATTAGTTTTATGTGAATATCATCGTGCTATTATTATTTGTGAAGATAGGAATTTCACGAACACAAAGAAGTCACACAATATATAATACGAAATTATAATCAGCCACATGTTGCCTCGTATTAACAATATTTCTAATTCTCCTTTCAATTTTTTTCACATACGGATTAATTCCTTTCAGTGGTTCCACAATTCCGAGAACGATCCAACCTCCAGAAATAAACCCTGGCTGGCCAAGGAGGCCCGGGCTGCAGACATCAAAGGAGGGCTGGCATTGTGTAGGTAATTCAATCAGTCTATTCACGGTATTGAATGGTTTCGTAGCCGCGGGACAGAAATTAATTTATCATTTAAACCGCACATTATTCAGATAGCGTTTGTATCGCCTCAATATTTTATTGCATTACCGGCGACCGCTGCTACGCCATTATTCATGTTCAAGGACTCGGATTTTGCGAAGTAAAATGATCGGCGTCGAATCGGAAATTTCTGATACGAACGAGGAAAAAATGCGAGCGCGCGAAGCAACAACAAGGAAGGATCGTAATTGACGGCAGGTTGCGGGGGTTCAAAACCGGAACCCCTATAATACACAGTTCGGGTCAAAGAACGGAGGGACACCTGTTTCAAAACGACTGCACGTGCGACACATGCAGGACACCTGTAGGCAATCAACCGTTTCTTACCGGAAAAATATTTTTATATTAACAGGTCATGGCAGATGTTACTGTTGAATGTTTTCATTCAAGGGTACGTATTTTTTAGAAGCTACGAAACAAAAATAGTTATCCGAGTTCGTAATAGATGAGAGCGACTCGAGCTTATCGTTTCTTGGTTAGATTCACTTCAACTCGATTAACTAGAAGCCACTTTATTTCATATCGTGGATTTCAAATCGAAGATATTATCTAACGATAGGAACGATAACTTCCATACTTTTAAATATTACAGGCACCAACTTGACGCATTAGAATTAAGAAAAAACCGCAAGCCAGTGAAGCTTGGTAATGAAAATGGTCGCCATCGAATAAGATTTGAAAAATCTGTTCTCAATTGCAATCAATAGCTGATTAAACATAATTACGGTTTGTTAAGAAAGTTACGTTGATTAGCTAATTAAAGTACAGATGCTTCCACGTATGAGTTTTTATTTTATCTTATTATATGCGATTGTACTAAAAATCGTTGCAATTTTATAATCACCTGTCACTGGTGGGATAATCCACATATACAGCTTTTTTGATTCCGACAATTATATGAATAAAATAAAATTGAAGTGAATACATGTGGGTTTGGAATAAAATATAAATGAAATATTTATTGCCCCACCTTTCCAAAGTAAAGGGGTGTTTCGAAATAAAAAAATGTCAGCGATAAATACCCCAATAACGGAGTAATTTGCAGTAATCAATTCTAGTGCCATGCAACCGAATATCTACATAAATACGAAAGTACTTATTCATGTAGAAAGTCGGCCATTAAACAGCAACAGTTTCATTTACAGTTACAATACCCAATGTTGGCAATATATAATGTTGATTTGAATTTTGGAAAATCGTTATCAGTTTTGAGACGACACGATTTACAAACAACAGAAATCTTTATACAGCAGCTGTTCGATCTTCTTCATGGTCGAAATAGGTATACAAAATAAGAAATAAAACGACAAAGCAAGCAATTCAACAAAGATCTGACGTCAAAATAATTACTCTTGAGAAACCGCGTCCAAATGATGTTGTTGGTAAGACAAAGCAAAAAATAAAATAAAATAACAGTGCTTTCGGAAAATATTACACAAGTTGACGAAGCTGAAGGATATGATAAGCAAATTAGCATATATCTAATGGCAATATCCCAAAGAAGATGTTAAATAGTCTCAGACTATTGAAATGGGATACCAATGGGCTTATACAGTATCAATAAGAAGTGTTTGGTATAAAGATATACATTTATATCTTATTTCTGAAACTTATTTCACTAATGAGGTGAAAGGACTAAGATACCACAGCAATGATCCACCAAGGAGGAAACGTAATGTCCAAATCAAAACGTATAATAATAATTTCTTCAGTCTATAAATAAGAACAGCTATAGATTTTCAAGAGCATACTCAGTTCGAGGAAGCTCTTGACTAATAATAACTAAGGAGTAAAAAACATGGAGCACATTCACATACTCAGCAAAGACACAAACATCAAAATAGCATACAAAACAACCAACAACGTAAAAAAACAAAACAGTAACGAAAATGGAAAACACAGACAAATACGCACGGAGCGGCATATACAAAATAGAATGCCACACATGCAAAACAACTATATTGGATAAACGAGCAGAAGTTCAAAGACCGATACAATAACTCCCAGACGTTAGCGACCCACTTAAACGAAACCTTTCCAAATTGCTGGATTGGTCGAAAGAATATTTGCATTCATTCAAAACAGGAAAAACAGACAGCAACTATGCAGAACACCTCATCAAAGACAACCACGAACCCAGGACAATAGACGGAAAAATGAAAATACTTCACACCCAACAAAAACGTAAGAAGCTCAACATTACAGAAAATCTCGAAATATTTAAAGAACAATCAAAATCTAACAATCACATCATCAACATACAAATTAATAGCACATCCGACTCGATATTCACCTCCACCCTCCTACTGGCAACAGCCGGAACGCGTCGTGGTCAAACTGACAAAGAAAATATTCGGCAGAACAAGGGAAATCAAGAAACCAATGAAAAAAGGATAAAGAGCTATTAAGACTAAAGAAGCAGCTAAAATACGAGTTGATTCCAACAGGAAAGCGAACATAGAAACATTCATATTGAAAAGGCATGGGGCATGAACTCTGATCATTTTCCATTTCTTCTTATTCTTAACAACACCTTTATTCAACTGAAACGTCCCTAGATTAATTAATAGTTGGCAGAAGTTCAAAATCGTCAGTTGTAGGAAAGAGTAATTAGCAAGCTTGAAGCAACACTCCACCTTTGTTCAAAATATATCGATTATCTGAAAGATAATAAGAAAATAAGAGAGTTCATTTCTGAAAAGGAGACAATGTGCTGACAAATTATAGTAGCGTGGACTACTCAGTTGCAGTTGGCAAGCCACATTCTACAAAAAGCAACCTTGAAACCACTTTCCAACCAATTCAAGGAGATGATTTGACTGGGGAAATCACAAGATGGTAATAAAATATCAACCCCAAGAATGATATTGGGTTCGACCTTATCATTGGAGAAGTTTTTAAACAATTTTAGCATAAAATCATAGCAACACAATTTATTTATATTTCATTCAGATCAATGTATGGTCCTGGGAAGTTAAAAAGTCGCAGATGCCACGGTGACCAATAAACTAGGTAGCCACCTCATAATGTTTCATCTTATAGCTCTATATCATTTCATCCTGTAATCACGAAAGTGTTCGAAAAATACTATTGAAAAGCTATCATCGATACGAAGAATTTATTCGTAATTTCATCAGTTTGACTTTTCAGATAGCCACTCAACTATAGGTCAAGTTCACAGAATAAGTAATGGAATCAAATGGTTAGAAAATAGAAACATTTGTTTGACAATCTTCCTTGATGCTGCACAGGTTTTCGACAAAGGGTGTTCTAAAGGGTGACATGAAGCATAAACTGAACATGTGCCTATACAAACAATAAACCACAATACTGGAATCATATAAGAGTATATCATAGAGATTCGTCAAGATAAGACGAAAAGAAGACCCAAAGATATATCAGCGATATTCATAAACTGCAATAACACGATTTTGCAGACGATACTGCTGCCGTTGCTGTAGGTAAAGACCATGTAAGATACACACACATAGTAGTTACTAAATTGTTAATGATGCATTAAAATATCATGAATAAATAATTTACATCCGCAAGAACAACTGATTTTGATTATTTAAAGACATTTTATTTAAAAATTAGTCAGCAACTTACCATTCGCGTAGCTTGAAAGATTAACTTTTACGTATTATATACATAATGTAAAATTTGTTTGCCCTTGTCATTCTTTTTGAAGCCTTTTCAAATGTGTGTTTCATTTTCTCTTTTTTCGAATTTGCAATTTTCTTTTCTTTTTTACTTTTATTAAATACATTCCATGTCGTTACATTTGTTTCCAAATTTCAGAGTTTCTTTTTTGTATCGCTCCTGTTGTGTTTAGTATTTTCGTTCGTGTTCATTAGGCTTCTTGTCTTCTGTCTTATATGTCCTTGATTTTTTACGTTTATGTTTAATATTTCATATTACCCACATTTACATTTATTACTGAATTTTGTCTCTTTGCTAATAATTTTTAACAAATATGTCCTTTTATTCTTATTCGTTATTTTTGTTTGCACTACATTTGCTTTTTTCTTTCGTTAGCTATGATTGACATCCCCTTTATTATTGTGGGTGTCACTTGGTTTGCTTTCAAAATGAAATGAGTTAGTTTTTGTGTTCATTTTGATATTTTGATTTCTTTTAATACGATTTATTTCATTAGTTAATTATGTAATTGCGAAGTTGATTAACAATGAGTGAAAGCGTCGAATTATCTCATTTACACTTTAAGAGTAAACACCCATTGGGTCAACATCGAAATCATATTGCATAAGATAATGCAATTAACGGGACGTCAGTGGAGTCGGTTACATTAGATTTCCATCGAGATAAAAGTGAAATGAATTAAATATTAACCTATTTACATGTATATGGATGGCAATTTAGCGGCGTGACGTTGCGTTATTTCGAATTTAAATTAAGGTGCCCCCATGATTCATCTGCTTCGGCGTTTATTAATGTTGCAAGCAAAAGTACCGTTGCGCTTTCGCACGAATGTATGGTCTGCCTCTATCGATTTTAACCAACTTCAAATGCACACTGTAGGAAATCCGAAGACAAATAGTTCAATCTTCAAATGATATTGCTTGAAGTACGAAAACTGCGCAGTTGCATTGAGCTAGACTAGGGATTGCAAATATCGATAGGATCAAAAAAAAAATTGTATGGGGGTGTCAAGTAAATATAGAATACCAATCATAAAATAATCTAACTAATTTAGTAAAGTACAATGATTTATTTACACAAAATTATAAACAATATTTTTTTGATATCGTGTAAATTGTCCATGTTTGCTTTCTCTTTAATTTCTTTTGCTTCTCTCTTGTAATTATTTTTGATTATTTCATGTTCTTTTCTTCGTATTAATTTTAATTTACATATTGCATTTGCAGTAGATATTTTTTATTTGTTTCCTCACTTCTACAGTATTTCTTTAAACAATGTTTTGTGAGTTGTCTACATTTTGATTTAATTTTCCATTTCCCGATTATCCTTTGACTTTTATTTTAATTTTAATAACCACAACTATATAGCAGTTGCACAATTCACACTTATTCGTTAATAAAAAAACCTTTTTCATACAACTTGTACAAATTATATGGCGGAAGTCGATTTTAATTAAGTTAATCGTAATTAAATTAATTAAAGGCGTGCTTTCTACATCTTGAAAAAAAACGCGCATGCCATTTCATTCACATGCATTCTGAACGTGGACGGTCTCTTTCCCGAGTGCGGTGTATTCATCTTCATCTCTGAGTCACGTACGCGGTATGTGACAGGGCAGTAAAAAAAGAGTAATAGAACGCGAGTGTGGAGTTGTGACTTGTTATAATTCAGAAGGCGACAGGTAGACATGTCATATTAGGGGAAACCTGACTACATCACGAACTGGACACCGCCACTGTTCGTTAACCAACAACAAGAAATATTGTTGTAACTATTCGTGAACTTTTATGTTCGCTGCGCTCTCATGGTGTCAAGTTTAAACTAGAAAGGTAACATTGACGGATAGCATTGGTCGCGATGCATGGACGTCGTAATCATACCTCAAATATCAAACCGGACGATTACGTTTTAAACTTTGGGCGAACGTCGATTGAAATTAAACATCATCGAAATAAGTTTAGAAAGCGTGTAAATTAATATGCCCTGAGCGAATATTTTTGATTTCAATTTCGATAACCTGGAAGATCTGCAGTTGCAAACTTGTCCAATGTTGAAATAATAATTAACGTAGCAGAATAATAAATCTTTTTTTGCAGTTGCCATTCTGTGAGTAATACATTTAATTCCAAATATAGATAACCAATGGAGTACCTTTGCGGCGCATTTCACGCATATTATTTTCTTACACTCATTGCTCTCGTAAGTTTAGAAGAGGCAAAGATATAATTTTGATAGGTTTTACTAATATTTGGTTCTATTTAACTAATGCAACTGTACCACAACAACGTATTTAGTTACATGTATACATTGTCATGTCTTGTGAATCTGTAAATTAAACCAAAGCCGACCAATGGTCCTACCGGACTTGGCTGTTAATTTCACCCATCTACATACCTAGTTATTTGTAATAATTCTGTTACAAATCCGAATCATTTCAATTTAGAGAATCGTTAATTTAAAAACATTAAAACAAATACACATGACAGTATGGGTAGCATTGCCACATGGCGATATAGTTTACGTGTTTTCCATAAGTTAATTCAACAGTCATTCATCAATACTTTAGGAGACCAGATAATATAACGACAGACAGAATTCTTACCTGATATAGGTACCCGCAATCTGACTATTTCTGCGTTCCTTATGCGGTATAAAGATAGTGCGACCACATGCTGGCACCAAAATATATCCTTCGTTTCGCAGCTGCATGTTACTGAAGTTATCTTGCACCTGAAAGAAGAACGTTCACATTTATTTGCCGAATGATTTGTTTTCGGAAAAATATTTGAAATCAAAAGTATTTTTAAAACTCTGGTAATGGTTCTTTCTTTGAGATTTTCATTAGGAATCATTTGAAAATACTGAAAATTACAAAAAAACATGATTTGAGGATTGAAACAACGAGAAGGCTCCGACAAGGGTGTCCGCTACGCCCGCGTTATTTAACATTTACATAGTAGGAGGAAATAATAAGAAAATGGCAGGAAAGTGGGGTGATATGTAAATATATGATCAGAGGAGATATGGAGAGAGACGCTAAGGTGGCTCAATGATATATGGATGGGAAGGAGGGAGACGCGTGGAAGGTGGAGGGCAGTGATAGGATACAAGATGTATGTAGGATTGATAGGCGCAAGTAGAAGACAGGGAGTCACTGCGGGAAGGAAAAGCTGGATTTAGGGTAGGAAGGGGTACAAGAGACAACTTATACGTAATAAATTACATTATGGAGAGGGAATTGGCAAGAAAGGGGGGAAAGTATACACAATGTTCATCGATTTAAAGGGAGCGTTTGACGAAGTCGACAGAATAACAATGATGAAGGCATTGGAAGAGCCAGGGATATCGGAGGGAGTTGTGATAAGAATAGGGCAAATATACGAGGAGACGTGGTGCAGGGTCAGAGTGGGTAAGGGGTTACCAGAAAGATTTAGGATAACAAGAGGATTGAGACAGGAGTGCCCACTACGCCTGCAGTTATTTAAAGTGCATATAGCAAAGCTAGAGGAGGTACTAATGAAAGGACAAGGTGGGGGATGAAACTAGGGAAGGAAATCATACGGACATAGGCTTTAGCAAACCAGGTCATCCTGGCGGAGACAGAGAAAGGGCTAAAGGAGATGGCAAGAAGGTAAGGAGTATAATGTTGTATGGGGCAGAAGTATGCGATGTTAAGGAGCAGAAAAAGTTGGACAGGGCATACATAAAACAGTTGACAAGGTTTATTATCATTATGTAGTCGCTAGCCTATCAATCAGCCTATCATATTCTCGTACAGAGCACAGCTATAACTAAAATCTAAGAGGGTGGCATTGTGAGGGGAGTAAAAGTAAGATGGGATGGGGAGGGTACATGAATGAGAAATTTCAAGAAAAGGTGATAGTATGGAAGACATGCGTGAGGAGTATATTGATGTATGGACTGGTTGTGTAGGCAGTGAAAGAACAAAAGTGATTATAAACTACTGTAGATAATTCAACAAGGAGATTGAAGAGGATGCTAAATTTTGAAAAGTCAGCGGTGGAATATATAGAGCAACAGACCAGAAATGAAAGCATATGGAGGCAGAGGTGTGGTTTGAATTTCGAGAGAATAGTTGGATTGCGAAACCTTAGCGAAAATGGTATTGCGGAGAGAAATCGCGGGGGGGCAGAAGAAGAGACACATTATTTCGTCAATTTTGGATTGAATAATATTTTTAATTTGGTCTCAGCTGTGTAATTATTTTTTTAAAAAACTATCTTCGCGATTGAAAATTCAGTATAAAAAATGTTCGTTAACGATCTGAAAGACTAGGGTGAAGAACAATTTCAGTCCACAAAAAAGACATTTGTTTGCGCTTTGGTATACATAGGTACCGTTTCAACCATTGGATATATAATGCGTTCAGTTCCCTGTAATAAAGGAAGAAAGAACCTGAATACTAGGGAACAATGATCACATCATAGCGCAGATGGAAAAACGATCAAGGTCTAAGGATTTGGTGGACACAACACATCGGCCAGTCTATGCGTAGATAATTGTGTATACGAATTTGAGTTTCGTTCGAGTATAAAAGTTGTGGATAGTCAGTTAGAAGGTGGAAACAGTTCTAACGGAAATGACAAAGGACTCGTTTCGCAAACATCAAAGAAGAGGGCCTGACTACGTACTGAGGCACGAGACGGGGAGCGAGAGGTTAGTGGTTGAGGCAGAGAGGAGAGTGGTGAGGCACGAGATGGCAGTGAAGTCTGGTGAAAATTGTGGCTGAGAAACTAGAGAAGAAGGAGAAGATGGGGATTAGCAGAATAGGAAATAGAAGAAGCATATGAATGAGGTGGCGGAGACGTCACTGGGAGAGGCGGACTGGAGGAGATGGGAGGGCAAGCAGATATAGAGAGAGATGGAAACGCAGGAGAGAGAGAAAGGAGAAAATAAAAGTGGCAAGATACAACGACAGATACAAACAGGCGAAGGTTATAACCAGGTTTAGATGCGGAAATGAAGAGAAGGCGAAAGTGTGGGATGGGGGAAGAGTATAAGAGTGTGGGGCATGTGGAAAAGGAAAAGATGAATGGAAGCACTGGAGGGAAGAGTGTAAAGAAATGGGGTGGAGCAAGGAGGACGATGGGAAGGTCAGGGATTGCAGATGGGTATTGGGAGATAAGGGGGAGTGAACAGAGTTATTACACCGAATGTGGATAACATGTATGTAGAACACAACCAATGTAGGGGCTAAGGGAGGTAATACTGATGAAAAAAATGTAAAAAGGAAGATGCAAAATAAAGATTATTATATACCCAGTGAAACTTTTATAAGCTGTAGCTTTGTCGGCACAAAGGCGTAGGAGTAAAAAACCCACACTGACGGAACGATGAACCTGAGTTCGTTTACGTACAGAGTAAAAACAAATTACCCATTTCGGATCGTACCTGCCTGTATAAAGGTCTTCTACGAGAACTGACCGAGAAGTGGCCCATATCTGCTTAAACGTTTCATTTAGTTCTCAGTACCTGTAAAAGCCAATTATTCCCTAATTGTGTGAATACTAGAAGCACGAAAACGAAAAGTTGGAGTCACTAAAATTTACGGCCTTTATACAGACAAGTACGTCACGAAAAAAATCATTTGTTTTTACTCTAAGTACATGATGGTGATCCTGAGTTTGTTTACTCAGGATCACCCTTGCCTCAGAGTAGGGTTTTCTTCTCCTAGATATTTGTACTTTCAGCACAGTAACAGGCGCCATAAATTGAATAATGAAACTAAGTCCCATCATTCACTGAAATATACTGAAAAAAATATTTACACCTGTTTCTCAATATATCAAACTTGTGGTCAGTGCACAAACATCCCAACAACCAAGTTTCCTATGACTGTTGCAGGGGCATATTTAATTTCTCATGTTGCTACGGTAAATATACGTGTATTACTTATGACTCTAAGAAGTACAAGAACTGCCTTCGAACAATTGCTACTGCAACTAAGAAGGAAAAGTCTGATCTTGAAAAATACTTAAATAAGTTGGTAATTGAGGAAAACCTTCACTTATGAGTGCTAAATTCTAAGAGTTGAAATCAATATACAAAAAGAAAGCAAGGAAGATTCATAACATGAATCCATTAATAAGGATTATGAAAAAAATGCATACTCAACGTCACCATAAATGATGTTTATTACAGGCTCTGTTCTCTGTGATCAAAAAATAGTTTTTCGCCTATGATTAGAATGTAGATAAAAATGAAGCTGAAATATCCTCGATGATTAACCATTTCGTGACCCATTCTGCCTACAAATGTAAACTAGCAATATTCTGCGATCATTGTGCCAAGCAGAATAAAAATTATGTCGAACGTTATCTCCATTGGCAAAACAGAGGTCACAATTATAAGACTGTGACCGTGACATGGGTCTCATTAAATAAAAGTCCTAGTTTGAGTTTGAAGAGGAATGAAGGGCAGTTTTAAGCAATGTTTAAAACTTGGAGACATTTTTTAAACCCTATGTACCAAACAAAATGCCCTCAGTTACTTTATCAGCGTTCGAGTTACGATAGTTACTCTAACTATGTAGTTACTGTTAAGAACAAGAAGAAAAAAGTAAAAAGGATATGCTTTTCGAAGAACTGAAAGTTTTGTACAAGGCCCCAACACCAATCTTTAGTCAATATGTACAATGACTGCATCTTTTAACAAGGTTAACAAGGACGTGGGGGCTGAGACCAAATTTTAAAGTTGAATATAACATGTACTATGATATAAAATTAAAATTACTTTTCAGTGTAATTAAATCGGATTTTTGAACTTTTTTACCGTCCTGTTTTTGTTCAATGCTAGTGTTTCCCCCCTGACCCCTCAATTGATATGTTGAAACATACATGAAATTGAAATAGGATTAATAGAATCGAAAAACAATAAAAATAATAAAACAAACAGTTTTTTTTCATTGTTATTACATTATGTATTTCATTATGTTTAACATTAAAATCGTCACAAGCACACAATCGAAAAGCACTGAATATAAATTGACGTCAGATTAATGAGTATTCAAGAACAGCATCCAAAAATGCAATAACATGTGTTTCAACTGATTATCTCGTTACATTTAATAAGAAATACCGAGAACGTGCTTCGTACCAGCACTGGAGTAGCTGCATATTGCAGAATGTCATACGTACAAATTTAAACACAACGCTATAACTGAACAATTTCATTATTGCAGAAGGTAGAGTGACATCATTTTTAAGTTATATTTTGCGCAAAGGTGCACGAAAATGCTTCAGTAATTTACAACTGAAAACATCGCTCGCCAAAATCGATACTAGACAGTAGCGCAGCTCATAAATACATCAGGAAACAAGTAAAAATGTACATAGTTGCCATTAGTGCGGCATGCAAGGATACATTTAAACTTTGAAATCGTTTGAACAGAAGAAGTATCGCCAAGATCAAACTTAAATTGTATCGGAGCTGCGAGTTTTATCGTCCGTAAATTAAATGGAATTCCTCAGTCGATCTACTTTTGTATAAGTCTGCGTGATAAACGAAAGATATCTTACCTGTCAAAACTAACAGATACTTTAAACTTTTGGGGGGGTTCTGGAGCGCCGCAAGGTAGCGTTGGCGGGGGAGACGTTCGACACGCTGTTACAACCCCACTCAAATGGAAGCCTGCAAACACAAAAAAAATACGTTACCGGACGACCAACGTTCAAGAACATACATTTATTAACGTCTAAAGATTGACGTGGTGATTTTTTGTGCGTTCGGAATATGTTTCGTTTACAAAATGATTATTTCTTGACGCTACACGCAGCGTGCTGCACGAAATCGCAATGATTAAAATTGTGCGTATGTAAATAAATAAATTGCTTTGCGAAATCAAATTAAAACAATGCAAATTTGGCTGACGCAAAGATTGAATAGAAAAATTAAAAATTAATTTCATGAGTTGAACTTTACTACGTGTTTTTCTCGTTTGGAAAAGTCAATAGAACTAAAACAAGCAAACGTTCTTATTGTTCATGTACGTTTATCACATGCATAATAAATCGAGCAAAATTGCTCCACTGAAAAACAATCAAAATGTTGTAGAATTCATTTAGACGACGTCATTGTTTCCCCGCACAGAATTTAGCATAATTGTTTGTTACATGAGCCATTGTTTAGTGTATTTGCTTCAGTTTTCATAAAAGTCTCGGTCGTAGACGTATGAGCACAAAAGGCCACTTTTACAATATCTGCTGACGCGAATTATTCATTAGCGCCCGTGACAATTACGGAAAGGAATCGCAATTGTGCGGTTATAGCAGCGGGCTTTTAATACAACCAATTCATGCGTTTATATTCACACGTACCGCCGAGTAAATAAATACACGTTTGGAGAATACCAAGTGCGAACGGGCTGCGCAAACTAGTTTCTTGTTTCGGATTTATTTACTAATGCGTTGGAATGCTTGCTTCATGGAGATAAGTGAGGTGATTTATGGTGCGCTTCAGGTGGTTGATTCAAATTCCTGGTGAAAATTAAATTATAAAAAAGCAGATCTCGACAATTGGATGTCGCCTTTAGATAAGTTTACTGAATTTGTATGAATCGTTACAATGGGACGATTATAGATAAATCCGTTAGATATGCTGGCGCCACAAGGAAAGAGTGCAATTTACAATGACAGCGGACACGCCTATTTGATGTAATGTAAAATACACAAAACGAAATGGTTTATGGGGAGTTTTTAAATTAAGGTACTGGTAAAACACCGATTATCCCTGCCGAGGATACCAGTACCTCAATTTTCCATCGGTTCTGGCTATTCATCACCTGTTTGGTAATTCCATTGCCGAAGTTTAGAACTCGTCGAATTTACTTACTCAGACGTGATTCATACTTTCGCATTGTGGTGGTATTATTTTTCATCAAATTAGCGAAATAACTTGAACTTATGACCGAAAATAAGTGACTCACGTGTGCATTTTGTGTGTTACAATTTCTTTATTATTATTGCGTGATCGAGAACTGTAACAGAATAAAATTGCCCAAAAGTCAAGTCGCCGATACTTTGTTTCTATACCAAAATAATTAATTGATATTAAATGTACACAACTATTTACAAATATTTACAATGCGACAATTTATAAACAAAACAATTTCAATGTGCTGAATTAAAATTGCTTGCAATATGAAATAAATACAAATTAACGACTTAGCATGTTTGCAATTTAATAAAATGTCGAAATGTTTGGAACAAATGAATAAAATATGCACGTACTGACAAATTTATAAATTGACATGTACTAATGGCTTCATTATAAAACTGAAAATCTTATTTTATATTTATTTTGAACTTTACTAACATATTTGTTGGGAATACAATATATAAATTAAATACAAACAATTCATAGTTAAATAATGATATTTTTAATTAAATGAAAATATCAACCCAACCCTACCGAATCTGATATAATTTATTTTCTCGTTGTGTTTCCGTAGCTTCTCTTATACAAGATGAATTGCTGAAACCTCTTCATTCGTTTGATTGTATTTCGAAATTCCTCGTTCTTGGCCAGAGAATCGTCTCACACTTATTTTTTAAGTATAAAATATTTTTATTTCTTTTTTAAATATAAAATAAGCATAGCAGTACACGATTTTTCAAATAATTCAATTCTTACAAGGAACTATACTCCTTCCTGTTGTGAACTTTGAATATTGGTTGATTGATATTACTCTCATCAATGTGTCTTGTTCGGCCACTTTGATTGGGAAGTTACCAGACGTTCTAATATGTACACATAACGCAATTTATCGAAGAAAACATAAATTTGTCGATTCGGAGACAGCGAAGGTAATATCATATCAATACGCACTGTGTAATAATACAAACAATAATTTAAGAAGATCATTTCAAAATAGAAACAAAGTGAAATAAGCAATAGCAATAAGTAAAAATAATCACGATGACAATAATAAAAAACCTGATTTAAATGCAATAACGAAAGTCGCAGATTATAACGATTCACAATGTTAAATATGTTGAAAATAAATTTCGGCTAAAGGTGTTAAGGTGACGGCAACTGTTTCGCCCTCTATCCGCTCATCAAACCACCAACATTCGCTGAAGGTGCATCAGGTCATGTAAACCTGAGTGATAATCAGTTTGTGTGTGAATATTACCGCCATCTAAACGTGAATACCCACACACTTTTACTGCTACGTAAATGCAAAGGTCTTTTCGACCAACAACGTTGGTACTATGCAACTTACAATTACTCCGCAGCCGGCAAGAGTCTCAAATAAATTAAGTAAAGTAGGGTGTTTAAAATCTAACCGCGTTGCGAATAAAAATGGTAAGAAACTTAACTATTTTTACCCTCGTCGTCGATACAGCTTTCGAATCAACAGAATTGTAATTTTGAGTCAAGAAGTGTACTTAAATTAATGACAATTTTAAATAAAGACAATATATGGAACCACATATGAGTAGGTTGAAGTGATCTAGATCACTGCACAGGCCTGAGCACAATTGGACACAAACTTATACCAAATAACAGTTGGGGTTGGGTTGGGTTGGGTTGGGTTAAAATAATGAATAAAAAACGTTCACAATTAAATACACATTAACGGCTAATAATTGCATAATTGCAATAATAAAATCATGTTAATCATTAAATAAGGATAGAATATATAACAAATGCGATATCGACGTTAAACCGGTTGGAATTGCTTGGATTCCTGGATGAACGTTTTGCTTTTTTAGCTCATCAGCACAAAATATGCGCTGTAAATTTAATGTGAAGACAAATTAGACAAATTTGAAAATTGACAAAAATTATAACATTTAAAAAAAATAATACTTGTAAATTAAAAAAAAAAGAAAACATTTGATAATTAATATGAAAACATTATATGTATTAAATGAAAAAAATTGTTAAATTTGAAAAAATTTAGACAATTTAAAAATTTGTAAAGCTTTGAATTTTTTTAAACAATTTTTAAAGAAATGGTAAATTTGAAAAAATTGAAAAAATAAAGAAAATTTGAAAAAAATTGTAAAATACGAAAAAATAATACATTTGGAAAAATTACAATTTGAGAAACAAATTGGAAAATTGTAGAGTCATTTTGTCTATAATCATTTTAATAAAAGACATCATAACAGAAAACCACATTCCTATGTACCCCTACGTATTATACAGATCCAGTGTCGAATTCCAAAAAAAGCATCCTGCAATTACGCTCAAATAGATATAATTCAATTACTTGATCCTTTTTGTGATTGCACTTACCACTTTACAGTTGACTTTTATTTTATATATCGGTTAAGTAAAATAAATATTACCCCTACCCCAACTAGCAGAAATCTCAAAATTATGTAAGTAAATGTGAAACGTTAAATTAAAAATAAAATGGATGCCAACCCAACCCAACTTAACATTATTTAAACGTCTAAGAATTTAAATAATAGTTAATGAGTAAAAATTCGCTAAATAAACAAAAAATTCTAAAAAAATTAACGAACATTTTTCAAAAATGCAAAAAAATTAAAATGTCGAAATTAAAAAATTCAAATATATATATACAAGATTTTATACAATGCTTCAAAATTTAAAAAAAGTTGATAAATGCGTAAATTTTACCTCGAACAAACCCAGCAACATGAAAAAAGTCCAAAAATATAATAAATAAAAATTGGCAGAAAACTAAAAACAAAAGGTAAAATTAAAAAAAAATCGCCAAATATGCAAAAAATATTAATAAAAAATTAATAAAAATTCAGAAATTAAAAATAAATTGCCAGCTATCTAAAACGTACAAATATTGAAAAATAAAAAAATACATTTAAAACGCGTAACAAACAAATACTATCAATAATCTTAAATTTGTCAAAACCGTCAAAAGATAATATTGCAAAAATAATAACAAAGTAAATAAATTGTACAAACATGTCAAAATAACCAAAATTGTCAAAACACTTTGATTGTGATGATGGCTCCTTTGGCTAGGATCACCATGTTCTGTAGTGGTGCTTGGCGAAATTGTGGGTCGAATCAACTCGTGCCATGTTCCGTTAATTGGAATAAATCACTTAATGAAAATTTTATGTAGTTTATTGTTATATGTATTTATTTAATTTTTCCAACCACAGTCTCCGATATATTTTTACATAGCGATACGCAAGATTGGTTTCTGCTGTTACAATGCCTTGCGATTTTAATAATTGACAAGCTGTGCGAATGGCGAGTCTCTTATTAAATGTGTACAAAATATATTCAAGAACTACCGTTAGGTTTACATCGTGTGGCAATCCCTGCTCATTATGTAGAAACCCACAATCTGCATATGCACGATTATAAGTCGTTTGTCAAAAAAATAACGTTTTACATTATCACAATTTGAATACAATAATGCTAAACGCTAGAGCTTTAAGAATAGGAAAAAACTATCAATATCAGAAACGGCTAAAATTGTTTAATGTATTTTTTCTACCATTCATTGTTTATTGTATTTCTTTTTCTGAGGAAAATGGAAAAATAAATTACAATGATTAAAAGAAGCGACGATAATACGTCTACAAAACTACTACTAAACTACAAAATAATCGATAAAATAGAAAAATATAGAGACAGCAATTGAAGATACCAAATAAAACGAGGAACCACTGGGGGGTTTCATTGGGGGAAAGGTACAGAAGGAACCTCGGCTGATCAAGGAAGCAGAGGTGTTGAAGGAACACCATACATGTCACCTAATTCAAAATATCATTTTTCAAGAAACAAAAATATTTAGGAAGCTAATCCAATAATATGAACCCAATTAAAAAACTAGAGGAGAACGTACAAATAGACGAATTGACATATTAGGAATTAATTCGAAGGAAATAAATTGAGTTTTATTTTAATTACTCGACAACCTTATGATCGCATTTTAAAAAGGATTATATGGAAAGATGATTGGATACGAATGCACAAAAATATTGAAATATGAGGAACCTGGGAGGCATGGCAGGATGTGGAAAATATAATGCGTATTGCCTCGAAATGGTGAATAATTTTTAGTTTCAAATATAACACAATGTCAACACTATATCTGTGTGTATATCATTGTTGCTTCATCAGGTGACGAAATGAAGTTTAAACAGCTCCACAATCAATCAACTATTCCAAATTGTAAAATAATAATTATTATTATTATTAAAATTATATATCGTGGTTCTAAGAAATAGTTAGGATTCAGGAAAAGAACAGAAACATTATTGAAACATTCAAGGAACACGAAGACTTGAGTTGGATTCATTGGAGCACAATATTTCGTTACAAGAAACGGAGAAGGATAGAAACATTTGTTTCTGAATTCTTCAAAATTACATCATCCCTATCGGTTATATTCTCGAAGCTCTCGTTGTCTATCCCTTTTCCCATTCAAAATATGTAGTTTTACATTTTTGTTTAAAAAAGAACTGAAAACTGTGTAACCGTTATAGGAAAATAAGCTACTATTCAAATAGGTTATCCCTTTACAAGAAGACACAGAAAAAGAGCGGAGATAAGGGACGCTGCTAATGTGGAAGAAGGTTATTGTGGAAAGTCCACGAGGAAAAAACACAGTAGGAAAAGATTAACAGACAGTGAACGGTGAATTTATAACATGAAGGCTGGAAGAAAAAACTAAATGGGTTATGATTGGGCCAATAAACATATTAACGAAGTGCTAAAAAATAACCGAAAATACATACGAGCGAAGTTGGTCGATGGTCTTAAGAGAAATTCGAAAAGGATTGAAATATATCGATGAAATATGGAAAAGTTTTTTCAATATCTGTTTATGAAGTTTTAATAACCACTTAGTATGAGAGCTTCGTACAAATTGCGCTTTTCTTATAACAACTTGGATGCTGTAAATGGTTATATTTCCTATAAGCCAGCAGCACATCCGCCACGTGAATAATCACCAAGCCTACGTCTAACATATTTTAATGTGTCGCCCGTATGTAAATGCCGCATCGATTTGGTCTTTGCGCGAGTGCGTGAAGCGGCGATTCGTAATTAGTTTGCTCCGCGTCGACGGAAACAAAATTTCCTTCCCATCTAAACATGGGCACTTTGATCGAGCAACTAGAGAGGATAAAAATGCGACGATTAATAACTATGTCCATTGCATTAATGCATAAATTTCAGAGCCGAACGTGCAAACCGCCGTCATATTTTAAGCGTCAAGCACAAATCATGCAACTATTTATTAGTCAGTTTTATATTTTGACAGGGTGATTATTAACAGTGCACGAATCGAGGCCGTTTTTGAAATTACTGCGTTTAATATTTATTGCGTACGCCGTGACGCGTGTAAAATGGTAATTTCTACATTTCCCAAATTGGGGGTAATTTGGTAAATAGGCATCGACGACATATACGGAAATTCTAAAGAAGTGAAATAAGTAGATACCACTTTGTTTTTTGTACTTATTTTTTTCAGATTCAGAGCTATTATTAATAATTTAAGACGTGTCGAGATAACGATTAGTGAATTATGAAGAAAAAAAAATACCTTAGATGGTACATCATACACAACCAGATTTTATGGACATTAATTAAACAGCTATGCAATGAGAAAGCAGTCGAACTGTTATTATTTATTCATATTGTACCATTGTATTTTAATTTTTCTTCTTCCTTTTTCTCAAAATTATTTTCATCTCTCATCTATCATTTGGAGCATCGAACTGCCTCTTCCACATTTTCACATTTCCGAGCACTGATTAAAACATTAAAAGACAAACTAAAAACTGTTGCAGGCTCATAAACATTTTCAACGCTAACCTGATGCAGATACTATTTCATTAATTCCGTAAGTAATTGCACGTAATTTTTTGAGTGCGGAATAAATCGATCGTAACTACACTTAAATCAATCATCCGTTGCAATCTTCAATCGCAATAGATGTAAAACATAAACCGTAAAATATCATAAATCGAGAGGAATAATTACCAACACAAAAATAAAACCAAACGCAAATGGAAAACAAGTCAAGAATTGCAAAAGGTTTCTGCGTGAAAGTAGGTAACTAAGTCTAACAAGTGAGTGGTGTTAATATTCCTGTACATCTTAAAATCGCACGAAACAAATTTTATCTAATTAGCAGAAGCGAAAATGTTATTAATAGGAACAAATTTAAACCCGTTTCCTGGAAAAAACCACTTCCAGCGACAATCTTCCTCGATTGTTGTCAGTGATGGTAACGAGTTTATCGTGGCCAGTGTTAAAATTGTAAGAGACAAAAACCACATTTTTGTTGTAAATTTTTTGTTGAATAACTTAACTTTTAAGAAGTAAAATAAATTTATTTAAACGACGTGGCTAATAACATAATTTCATAAACTTGTTCCGGTTAGTCATTAACGATGCATTAATATGCTACCGGTGGTAGAGAACCGCTACGAAACGACGTATATAATAAGTCCATGCATTATCGATAATTATCTCCGACAAACTTAATAAACATCGATTATTTTTTGCGGAAACAACGTATAACCGTTTATGATGAGGATATGTATATCGACCTATTTCGTTAATATTGGATACTAATTATTTATCAGTTTCATGCCTGTCGCCATAACGGTTGCATTAATTAGATTTGAAATTTATTCCTTGATCATATATATTAGTTATGTGCTAATAAATATCGATACGTTCTCGGATCATTGGCTACCGCATACATATTAGCGATAATAGGACCACTCGTGTCCCCACAGGACATTTCCTTGTTTGCAAAATTGATGGCCTTGAACAATATATGGAAGTTTTATAAGTGATCGATTTGATATACATGTGTTGGTGAATTGCATGTCCCTATTCATGTTTTTGCATCGTCCTATAAACATTCATCTTTCTCAGTTTTTCCATTAAAATAACAGTACTTTTTGTGTTTTTCCTTGCGTTAAGTTTTACTATTAAATAATGTATCCTTATCCTATTCTCCTCCTCCCAATTTGTTGTCTAGCTAAAACATAATTCTTATTATTTTATTTCTCCACTATAAAATATTGTATATTTCTCCTTATTTATATTTTGTAAGAGCTGACAATCTGACCATATTTGGGTAGAAAGTACTTGCGCACAAATAACATAAGATAAACCTTCTTTTCCTTTATAGCGATAGCTACCGTGTAATTGTACATATCTTTGTAGCCGTTCCCATCAACTTAAAGATAGCACCGTGTATTTTTTTTGCAGGTCAAAGTCCCTCAAGGCTAAAATAAAGTGAACTATCATTGCTATGAGATGCAATAAGCAGCGCGGTGCAATATTTTAACAATGAATCAATGTGAATCAACGTGCATCGTGTCGCTTGTCACATCGCATCGCACGTAACGTTCACTCTCTTTTCAACCTCAGGCTTAGTCGTCTTAATTCACGGAAAGTCCAGTGGGTAGAAAAGATGATGTTAGAAACGATTAAATAATGATAAAGATGACAAAGAAATCTTCTCGGACTAAGTGATAAAATAAAGTACCTAAAGTCACGTAAAATAATCTCATCACCATTAAGTGACACGACATAGCATAAAAAGCCCAAAATGCGGCGCGAGGGATAATAAAAAACGATTCCGATCTGCTTGGAACGATAATAACAGAGAGCTGGCGAGTAAATGCGGACAGCTCTTCAAGGAAATCAGAATGTTGCCGAGACAAAGAAACCACGACAGAATCCATCATTGAGGACCCGTTGGCGTGACTCGTTACTCGTTCAAACAGTGACGATCGTGAGGAAGTAGTAATTTGAAAAGTATCGAAAAGGGTGATTGTACACCCCCCTTCACGAGAAATAAATGAGTACTATTCATGTACAGTAAAATATACAAGAAGAAAAAATCAAGGCGTGTGATGATAAGCTACAGAATTAACAATAGTCGTAATAAATTAAATATAAATATTACTTCCGAGGACATCGACTGGTGTCATTGGCTAGGAAGCACCGAGTGTGCCTCTAAACTGCTAACTCAACCCAGTCCACCAGAATTACTAATACGTCATCCTTATTCGATTTAATAACTATTAAAGACGATTCTAATATTATCACTCAGGTATTGATTATGATCTTTCAGACCATGGCTTGATATTCTCTCGTTCATGCATTTTTCATCATATGTTTCATCTAAATAAGTAGCATTCTTAAATTTCAATAAACTTGATATGTTCCTTTAATTGCCCGAAGGTTTATAAAAAATATATCCCATGGTTAACAGGTGGCAATTTACAGCTCATGTCCCTAAGAAATGAAGCTAAAATTAAATACATGAAAACGAAAGCACTACTACGAACTGCTAAGAAATTTTATAGCATACACGTTTAAACAAGAAAGGAAAGGTTATTTTAATTTTATATTTAAATCATCTGGGATTTAATAAAAAAAGCTGTGATACCTAAAAATGTATCCGATGTAAATACTCATCAAAAGCACTCCTAATAGCGCTAATAACCCTCAACTTGTCCCTAATGTAAATAGTAACCTTGAACAACTGTTGACATTTAAAAATGTTGATACTTTAGTTATACATAAAATAATAAATGATGCGAAATCTACTGTAACTGGGTAAGCATGCAATTTTACGACCACTTCCAAAAAATACAAAACCAAGCGATTTTAAAGGTTTGCGTCCAAACGTCCAGAATTATCAAAAAATTCTTAAACGTATAGTTATTTCAAAGATATTGGATGTTAGAGGAGTACAAAAGATGCGAGATATGTGGTAAAGGAAGGGATGAGTTGAAACATTGGTGGGAGGAGTGCGAAGAGCCGGGATGGAGCAAGGAGGAGAGAGAGGAATAGAATGGAGGAAGGTGTTGGGAGAGAAGGGTAGAGGTGGATTTACTGGAAAAACTAAAGAAAAAGAGTGAAAAGGGGGAAAGTAGGATAAGGGCAATTAATTAAAATATGATGAAAGAGATGGTTGGAGAGGAGTCAAAAGGCAGAAAGAAAGGACGGCGAAATGGGAAAGTAAATTTAAAGAATAAATATTATGTTACGTACAAATATGCCAATAAGATTTTTTTATATCAATGAACACAACATGTAATGGATAATGACTCTCAGCCATGCAGTCAGGCTGCAGAGCCGGATGATATCTTAACTGCTACAGATGAGGGACTACTGACCACATTCGTGTTGCTAGATTATAGTAAAGCTTTGAACACACTTAATCACTATATTCTCTTAAACGTGTGTGTGACTTTCCCTCTATAGAAAGCCAATTATGCGATATCCTTACCGCTACCTGTCTTATAGGGGGTTCCTCAGGGGTTTATTGTTAGCCCAATATTATTTTCCATTTGCTCCTTTAAATTGACAGAGATTATTAAACATTGTAGCGCACACGTGTGTGCCGATGACACGCAGCTGTATTACTCCTTTGAACCCATGTAATGTCACGAAGTTATTGATAAGATTAATGACGACTTGGCTCTTACAATGTATCTGGCAATCATTCATTAAATATTAATCCAAACAAATCGAAAGTTTTGATATTCGATACTATTAATATACACATATATAAGATAAAATGACATGTCAACAAAGCTTAAAAAAATTTCATGATTACTATACTTCCTTATACATAAAGTATTCATCATTAGACTGTGTTCCAGTTTGTCTACAGAAAATTCAAAATGCCTGCTTGAGGTACATTTACGGAATAAGGAACTTTAACCACATTTCTTACAAGTTACGTTGTGCGTTGAACATGGTAAACAGGAGAGAGCTGCAAGCACAGTCATCGTATCAACAAATTCTATGCACACCGTGTCCGCCATACTTGTACAATAAAATTCGCTTTAGATTAGACGTCCATAATTATTTCACCATACCCACATAAAACAAATCTGTTTTTCAAGATCTTTTTCTTATTCGATCTATAAAAAATATAATGATATACCTGATGAATATAAACGTCTAAGTTGCGTCAATTTTGTACGTGAAGCAAAATAGTTTAAATGAATTCTGTTTTTATATTAATTCCGTTTCGAATACAATAATCAAATACTTATTTTATTTCACTTGTCGTATATGTATAATGATCACAACGCATCTTAGATATCAGGTATTTTCTATTTCCAACTATTTTTGTCTTTATTATCTTATTGTATTTCTTTTGTTTTCGTTAGCTTACATATATTTATTCGAGTTACTGTTTTATCCTTTCTGTAACTGGCTTACTTAGTTTTCGTAAGCCAGTTACAGAAAGGATAAAACAGTAACTCGAATAAATATATGTAAGCTAACGAAAACAAAAGATTTTTGCATTTCTGCTCCTGGTTCCACTTTTATTTCCCTCGCATCTTCTTTTAATTCTGTTACTATGTAGTCTATGATACCACTTGCTTGTATCTCCTGCGCGACGAAAGTTTGTCTGTTTTCTTGTTTTTGCTTCCAGAAAGAGTTTCCAATTTTTAGTTCGTTTACTATAAAGGATTGTATCATTTTGTGCTAATTCCTATTTATTTCCCTTTCTCTATAGGGTCATCTGCCGCCAAGTCTCTTAAGCATGTCTGTACCCATTTTGACATTTATTTTATCTCAGATACTAGGTTGTTTCTGTTTCCAGTGTGTTTTTGTCTCTATTATCTTTTTTCCATTTGTTTTTGTTTCGTCGTTCGATAGTTTATTTATATTTATTCGAGTACATTGTTTTATCTTCTCGGTGGCTGGCTCACAAATAATTTACAATTAGTTTTTTTACTTTTAGCTATTAGGCATTTATTGTAATTTGAATTTGTTCTTTTTTGTTAGCAAGGTTATATCTAAGAACAGAATTAGGATAAGGCCTGAATTTCGCCTTGCGATTGTGTTTAAAATAAAACTTGCTATACTTACATTTTCTGTTATGCTTACATTTTTTGTTTATCTGGATATATTTATATTTTCTACACTGTTTATTTTTTAACACAAGACATTTATTATTATCTTCTTCTTTCGCGTTTCCAAAAAAATTATTGTATCATAAAATACCTGTTTTTGTTACATTTTTCTGGTTTGCCAACATTGTTCGGGGCTCCTGATCCTGTTCGTTGTATTTTTAATCGTTTGTCTTTTCATCGGAACATTTTCATGCACATTTACATTTTCTCTGACTACCCTGCAGAATTAATTGTTCTTTTCAATTAAATTTTTCATCTACGTTAATTCTTAGAATACCACAAAAATTGTTTTTCGTTTTTTTACCTTTTGCAATATCATTCAGTATAGGCCCTTTTAATTTCTTTCTTCATTATTAATTCATTACTTTCCCAATTATCTACGTTTAGTCTAATATATTTTCATTTTTCTGCGTCATAGCTTCAACATCTATTTTGTCCTGCAGAAATTTCTGTACTTTCCCATTTGTCGCTCTATCCTAACATTTTACATCTTTTACAACGACGTTCTTTGTTTTATTTTTTTAGCACATTAAGATTCTTGCATAGTTCTTTGTTCCTCTTTTTATGTACGCGATTTCTTGTTTTATATTTTTTATCATTTTTTTTCCTTGAGGTACCTAGAGTTATATAACATAAAATGTATGTAGTATCAATTCCTGGCTAAAAACACACGTTTTCACTTTTCGCAAATATTATGTGTCTTAACACGAATAATTTCTCGGAAATTTAAAGGTTTATCGGTGGATATTGAACTCCACTTCGTAACAACACCACACATGTCCATATTAAAGATAACAACATTATATATCGCAAATAAAAAAGAAAAAAGTTACGATACATAGTTTCCATTAAAAAATATATATATTTAATCCGTAAAGCGCCAAATATTATTTCATTTAAGTCGTGAATAACTTGTTATGATTGCTTGAAGAGTTAACAAGTTCTCAAAGTGGAATGCCCCATTAAAAAGTTATGAACATTTTAAACTCTAAATGGTTTCACGAATTGTGCAAATATGTTTAAACTTATAAACGTTCAATTAAATATTTTTGGAAAGGTGCCGAAATGTTAAATTATTAGTGATTATTTATTTTATGGTTTCATGGTTTCATAGAAAAAAAGCTGACGTTTATTTTAAAAACAAATTTATTGTTTTTATGTATTAAAGTATTGGAGTAAATTCATTATACTTTAAATCTAAGTCACACAAAAGAACCCTAGATATATTTAAATGCATACAATTAATGTTAGAAATATCTAAAATTTAAATTTACAAATAATACATATTAAACTCTCCAAATATTATAAAATGTGTAAATGTTAAAAGTCAATCCGCTATGGAATATTAACTAAAGTTACAAATATTGTTAACTTCAATTCTTTAAAGCCTTTATCGGAAACATCTGGTTAGGTCGTTGGTGCAATTCTGACAAACAAGCCTCATCTGTTTGTCATTTAGTTTTTATATTTTTCAAGATAAATAAATGTTTCACAAATGTATGCTATTTAGAAATTAAAATTCGTTGTTGTTTTTAATGAGGGAATATTGTAAATCAGGTTTACCATATTTATAAAAGCTGTTCACTCATTTAACATAATTCGCGCCACCAATCGTTTTAATTGGTCGTGGTGACGATCCCTAGCTGATTACAAGTGCACACAATGAAACTCCAGTCTCCAGTGATCGATTTATGTATCATAAATGTCACGTTTTGAGAATTTAATTACCAATGCAATAAAAAATACCTGTCCGTCATATTAATTGTTGTGAGTCACACTTGCTAAGAAAGGTCGTAAGTCACTTTTGATATTAATTGTTCGTTTTGTGATTTTAAAAATTGACATAATGAATCTAATTCATATTTTCTCTTACGTGCCATTTTCGAATTACAGAGTCGTTTAAAACCTGAACATGAATTACTGAAAGTTTACACTTTTAAATAATTTTTCATGGAGTGAAAATGTTTCTACCTTTACCAACACCGATCAACATTCTTAAGAAGATGCGGAAAAACACGTCAAATAAATTCGACGTTGTGACTTCGCTCCTTTCTAAAATTAACCAGCGAATCCGTACGCCAACCGTTCTAATATTTACAATTATTGCAATATCATATATGAAAAATTTCGACTATTATATGTCGATTTATAGGAACTGAATTGTTTCATTGTTTTTGGAATAAAATCCTAAATGTTTTGTTCTATGAAAATTTATTAAAATATCCTTATTCGACGAGTATGCGTTCTGATTGATTTTATCTGACCCATTTTTATATCTGACATAATGTTCGTATTCAAAAATTGATCAGCCCATTAAATATAATATAAATATTATTTAACCACCACACTAATCGATGATCGAAAATCACGTCGAGATCGTGCAAATTCGCACTGAAATAAACTCACATGATATTTCAAACGCTGGTAAAAATCGATTTAATTACGATCATTTTAATCAGTTCGAAAGTCTTGTGCTCGCTTAACGGTTCGTACCTTTCCAGCGCAGGCAGAATTTTAATATTCTTATGAAAGCCAGTATGTAATTTGTTTTAATTGAGCTCCAGGAGTACAGGCGTCGCGAAATTTTACGTTTGCGCGACCTGTGATCACTTCCTTTTCGCCAGGAAGGCGATGCGAAAAACACTGCCCGATTATCGAATGTGGGTTAATTATTTTCCTTTACGACTACCGTGTTTTTACGCACGTCCAATTAATGAATTTAACAGGATTTCAGTGAGATCTAAAACGATATAATTTAACGAAGTTAATATGAGAATTTTTCGGTATTTATATTAATTTATATCTTGCAGTTATTTTTCGAGGTAAATATGTATGGTTACATTTCGGGGGATAAATGTTGTTGAAAAATTAGTGCCACCTAATAATTTCTTATTATTTATTCGTCAAAATATTTATGGCATTCATTGTATCGCAATACCTATATACCTACTAAAGCATCGTTTTCAGGAAAAAACAAAAAAATATATAAATAATAAAATCAATTAGAGAAACGTAATTTTTTCGTAATTATTATCGACATAGACCTATTAGTAAGATATTTATTTGCTTGATTTGTTTTGTCCAGTGATGAGATGCTCAATATCTAGTTCATGCTTCAGTTTGTTCAACTAATCAACATATATATATTTATTAAACTGCATAGGTGAAAGGCAAGTTTATCGCAGTGGGAAGATAGAATAAGTGAAAAGTAACTTTGGGAATTTGTAACAAAACTTATAAGAGACTGGAGATCTGAGATGACGACAAATGTTAAACTATACAATACTGTCACAATATTAAATAAAATCCATATTATCGTATTAGAGCTTTTCGAAAGCTTTATGTTGTCCCACGTTTTTCGCCAAACGTACTAAGGTAGGACTTGAAATTATTTCTAAAATGATTACATTGCTATACGATGGATACATTAAATTTTATGTTATGAACGGTTAACTAATTGCCATTGAAAATCTTTATCCAGTCAGTTACAATTTGTGTCGTATGGCTGATTATTATCCAATCTTGACGATAAGCTCAAAATCACATTACAATGACACAAAAATCCAGTCAGCGTTCTTTTTGTAGATTTATAGGATTTTTCATGGTGACAAAATGATACAATAAATAATTTTGTTGTAAAATAAATCTCAACCCAATGCAATTCAACTGAAAGATTAATAATACTTATTTATTAATTGGCTTCATTAGCCCCCCCATTTAATTGGGTTTATTTATGATGCGATTGGTCTCAATCGACGAAATTACTTTTGGTGAGAAACTCTTATTGGATTCCATTTGTGTCAATAAAGGTTCATATGCAAGTGACTAATTTGCACATTTTCTGAATGAAGTTCGATCTAATTCTATTTAATTAATTCAAACAAAATCTATAATACTGGATTAGGATGTACATTTACGTTTTCTTCATTTATGTTTATTTGTACTAAATTTTCAGTTAGGTGCTTGACTAAGTAAACGTGCTTATAATTACGAATTAATTTTTTAAATTGGGTTTATTTGCGTTGCGATGAGTTTCAGTTGCATACATTTCATTGGTTGGGAAATATTTATTGGATATCTGGACAGATTTCCAGAATACCTCAACCCAACGTAATTGATCTAAATAAAAAAATATGACAGTTGGGGTTGTGATGTATATTTCGGTATTTATTCCAATTAGTGTCAGTAAATTAACTGTATAATTGACTTTATTTACATCAGGTTGGTTGGGTGGCATTGATTGAGTTCCATTTGTTAGTTTGTTTATATGATTCAACCAGCTGTATAAATTTCACCAAATGAAACAGAAAATATTTGGAATGGATTATGTTGGGTACATTCATAAAATTTGTGATTCTTGAAACCAAGTTTTAATTGGGATCTTGACAGAAATTATAGATAGCAACTGCTTTATCCTTTTTTATCCAAGTAGACGTTGGGTTAGGTTGGGCGTAATTTTTTAACCACCAATATATTCTTTATATAGGTTCTGTTTTACAAAAAAATTCTATGAGGTTGTCCTATATAATAAAATAATTGACCTGGGCGATTATTTTGCCTTATTAAATTGGCGAATTTCTTCATTGTAATAGGTTTTCAAGGGCCCCCATTTCGGATTTATCGAGGGGTTACATCTTGTGTGTTGTGTGAAGTGGTATTGGTAGCACAATAAAATTACATTGTTTTCCCTAGCAGCGACAATGACATTCAAGTTTCTAGTGTGGGTCAAAAAACTCAAACAAAAGTCAAAAGGGCAGGGTTTTTAGCACTTGGTCTTACATAATCTATGAAATGGTTGAACCACTGCGGAAAAATGTCGATCTGAATCCACCGAGATGGATGGAAGGCAAAAGCCTGGTGGAGCTTCCTTCTTTATCAAATCGCTTGCGAGGGAATATAAGTAAAGGGAGCACATAATTACCACTGGTACTCATGCACAAGACGCCAGTCGCCAGAGAACCTCGCTCTGCAGATGTTCGTGCTCCTATTTACTTTGATTGTACTATGCTAAGACCACTTTCATCGACGTTGAAAATCTGATTAGGTGAAAAGTGTTTTTCTTCCATTTGTTTCTCTAACAGATCAAAAAACTCGTTAACATTTCTCTTGTTAAAGCCGAGTGCTCGGGTTAACGACGTTCCCGTCGGCTTTCTTAGACTTAACGACTTATCCAGCAGCTTTTTCGTAATGAGAAAGAATTTGAAATGTTATTTCATCTTACTAACTGGAATGCGAGATTACAGACATCCCGCCTTGTGAATCCATAAAAGTTCTCTAGCCTTTTTTCCAGATGGCAAAATAAGTTTCTTCCCTAGTTTTGTTTAGCATACCAAACTAGCAGCTCCACCCTTCTTACAAAGTCTAAAAAGGGTGCAATTAATTATCTTTTTCACATTCAGTTAAAAACAACGCAATCACAATTTGGTGAAATTATATTTTCAACATTCAGTTTTTAAAATCGACTAAATAAATTTGTGTTATATTACAAGTTTGTGATATATTTATTTTTAACTCCCAAATTTTAAAATATGTCATATTGATATGGTGAACCCATTATGGGTATATATGGTACGTTTAAGTTCTCACCATAAAACAAATTTGTCATTAATAATGTCTAATAGACTTAATGCAAACATTCAATTTGGGGTTTTATGACAAATTTTTCTGTTATTCCTCTATAGTGTATGGAAGTATATAAGATTGACTTCGAGTAGGTTCTACTTCTGCACAAGATTCTAAATGAACGTAACTGAATAAAATGACTATTTGTTGGGACTAAAAATTTTGTTGAATTCGCTTAATTTAATGTTTTAAACTCATTTTATCAATGCATTTAGTTACGTCTGCTTTTATTTGCCTAAATTCAATTGTCATGGATTCAGTTTTTCAATTTTACTGATTTATTTCATCATCATTTAAATTTCGTAGTCCTGAGATGTATATATTAGGTTATGATTTGTTCGCCCAGACAAAAATATTGAATTTACTTTCTATTACACGTTAAGGTTGGGCTGAACTAGGTTTTCGTGCTCTTTAAACCACTTCAAATTTTTCAAGTCAAAGTTATTGCATTGTATTGAGTTTAGTGCACATGTTACGATACTTAGCCTTAGATGACTTTGATTGTGGTTTACTTGTGCAGGGTACGGCCTAGGTTTAATAGTTGTGCAGGTTTGGGTGTTTCTCAAAAAATGTTGAGTGAATAATATAGTGCTTGACTAAAACTAAAGCTAGTTTTATTCTCTAATTAATCGCGTTCTAATTGTGTAATAGTTTGGGTTGGATTCTGTTTGTGTTGTTTGATTATATATTTAATTTGTGTTTTCGTAGTATGTACTGCGATGTTTTATTTTATTTTATCTTTATTTCAGTGTGGTTTTACCAATTGCACAGTGTGCTTTTTGGTTGGCGTTCAAGACTGACTTACAGTTGTCAGAAACTATAATTTCATTACATCAGTTGAACAAATTATGGACCTGGGAGTTACATTTGACTCTAAAATGAATTTTGTTGTACATATCAATAATTCAATTAGTAAAGCATATGCTGGGTTTCATAATTCGTATGTGTCGCCACTATACTTTGCTTATGTACATATTTACTTTACTTATCACGTTAACTGGTGAAATCAGTCAAAATAATTAATCGTATAAGACAGTATGCCTCCTTTAACAGTCGAACAAAAAATGCAAATATTTACACTCATAGAAGAAGGGAGCTCAGAAAGAAAAATAGAATAGATTTGCTGGTGGTAAAAGTACCAACTGTTGACAGAAGAATAGGTTCTCGGTGTAAATTTCTTTCGATCCTCCAACAAGACGAATTTTTAAGCAATAATTTGAAACCGTGCAACCCATTTTCCTAGTTCTGTTCGTACTGCAAGAAATCTAATAAAGAAAGCCAGTGAACTAAGAAATCGAACGGCTGCTGAAAAATAATTCCTCACTTTGCATAATAAGGATGATACTAATGGCTTTTCTCTAAAATTTTTGGCATACAACTTAAATTCACGATTTGAGATTTGCACGAAGAAATCTAATTTCAGAGGTGGATTTTCAGTAAGTGTGTGGGCCTGCATATGTGTCCCGTCCACACATCCAGGAATACTATTCAATGGTCTAGCGAAAATAATATAATGTTTACTTCCATAAACGTCGACGTAAATCCAATTAAAAATGTTTGGGGACATGTAGTGAAACAAGTGTATTATACAAATTATAGATCAGCAGGTTCCATTCAGCGTAGTCAACGTTGATCTTACAAAAGATTTATTGCTCAGAAACAAAACCAGTCTGCATTCCTTGTTTGCGCAATTCATACCACAAATGATTAAATGCATGTCTAATTATTACAAACTGCGATGTTTTTGCAAAATATATTGATGCATTTACAACGCACGAATAATACCATTACGACGTTTGAATGCAACAGCATGCACACATTACATTGCCTACTACTTTAAGTTTATTTATTTGTCAGGCATTTTACTATTTCGTTCATTCGCACAATGTCAGTCAAATAGTTTATTCTACTCTAATAAAATAAATATGAAGTTGTTGCCACGATTTCATTGTTCACATACTACTAATGAATGATAAGTGTTATTGCACTTGTAATGAAAAGGACAACTTTTCGTAAGTAAAATGACTTTTCAAAAAGTTAACAATTTGCAACCTAGTTATTGAACCGACGAACCGTACGCAATTGACAGAGGCAATAATCTAAAATACTTAAACTCACTCTTCAATATCATTGTCATTGGTAAAGAACAAGCCGAGCAATGGTGTTAACATACATCCAGGTATGTAAAATTTTTACCACATATGCTACCAAGTATAAGAGATATTATTAGACATTTCATACAAATCAGACTTGCAGCAGCAGCGGAACTTGTGTCAATGCAAACGAGCACGTTATGAATTTTTGTGCCATTTAGCACTCTAATCGATATCAGTTATTGCGCAAGATAATTAACTTTAATGTTTATTCTTACAACGAAGGCTATCTCTAGCTATTCTACTTAATAAAACTTCAAACTAATCGCTGTTTGCACGTACCGTTATCCGGGTGCGGCCGTTTTGTATCGAGGACGAAAATTGACACAAATGTAAGAAAGTTTGTTTTCATTGCAATTTCATCTTAAGTTTCAAATGAAATCATAACATTTAGTATTTGTACTGTACTGTACTGAGATAGGAAACGTAACAAAACACAAACGAACCTATATTTGAATACATATTGTTATAAATACGAAAAAAATTCATAAAAATAACTTCCATTGTAAGTTACTTAAGTAATCGAATCTAAATCGAGGATATCTCGTTATAAACCAAAACGATTTATTGTTAAAAACCGAGAGAATTAAGTTGGCAAAATAATTCAAATGTGTATAAGTTTCTATTGCAAGGTGAAGTTAAGTCATAAAAGTCACAAAGCCATTGTAAATTTTTTTTGGCATATACTTTACTCAAGATAAGAATAAAGTGCAATTGTACAAATATCGTGCAATATTGAACAACCAATGAGCCCAACTTTAATGGAGTTGTGGGCGCAGTACAATTACGAGAGTTAGTTACATTCTACAAGTGGTATTTATTCCAATAATGACGACAGAGACAGAAACGAATATTATCGCCGAGATTAATTTGACATCGACTCAGTTTCAACGAAAAATGATTATTTGCTACGAATTTCCGATGAGTTACAGAGAAGTTTGATAAGAATCAAACAGCGAAAAATATAATCAGCGATGGAAAATATAACGATGTCAAGCTGCGCCTGAAAATCCACCAAGCAACGAAAAACCGCTAAGGACGATGATTGATAACAGGGCAATTTAAAAAGATGTCGGAGTTTAAGGCGTTTTTAAATTTCTTTAATATTCAGGCTTGGATCGACTTTGAATTGTACTAAAACTCGGTATAAAATAAAAAATATATATTTCGGCGATGTAAATATAGCAACTGACAAAATTATAAGTTTTTACTATATCAATATTGTATCGTTTATCGTTCAAAAATATTCAGATATTTATTAATTAAAAATATATCGTTAATAAAACGAATTCTTAAAGATTAACTTTAAAACATTTCAAATCACATCAAAGTATAATCTGTCGATTTTCTCAGTAGAAAATTCACGCGAATTTTATTAATTGGTATTTATGAATATTGCAAAAACTTGTCCAATTAATAAAATCAATAAATTGCCGCGACGAGGTCAATTCAATATTTTTTTTTATTAAATCGTGAACAGGAAACGCTATTTACTTCGCGACCAACAAAGGCATCGTTCTTTGTGCGAATGAAATATTTCAGATAACTCATTGAAAGCGCGTTTACGTCTAACACATATCTGCATTTTTAAACAATGGCATGCACAGACTCATCACCCTCCCGGCAGCATTCCGCGGACTCCACATTTGGTCAACTCGCAGCACCAGACGACCTTGGGCCGGAAGAATGGCAACCCCTCTCTGCACTGGATTGTTCTCATGATCTCTCGACCTTTGTTGCCCTCCTGGCCCGTTATACGATTCGTCTTACTCGTTACTTTTTCGGACATCTACTGACTTGTTAACGTCGATTTACATACAAATGCCTTCATAACTCGACTCGGAGAAATGCACGTAGAGTAAATAATGTTTGTTATTAAAGAGTTTACCATAAAGTGTACGGAATAACGACTTTGAATTTCGACATAACGCAGCGAGGAATTACCATAACTTCGCCATACAGCGTGCTCAAGACGTATCATTAGGAACTTCGAAAATAGACGAACTGGTTTGACGTGAAATTTGCCTGGAATTTTTCATAGTCATATGATACCACCCACAGGGTATGATGAAGCATATCGGGCAACCTATTTATATCCTATTTGTTGTTTATTTTTAATTAAATTTTATATCCGTTTTATTGAAAGATTCATATGCACATGAGATTATTAGATTATTTAGATTATTTAAGAATTTACAGCAACTTCGATGTTTATAATTTTTTTTATATAACCACGTGTTAAAATTGCAAACGAGCACAAACCATAAAGAAAAGGCAATAAAATAGAACGCAAAACTACTAATAATTAATTTTTTAATCACTAAAAGATTCATAACACAAAGTATTAATATTTTTATTGGCTGCAGTGATTCAACAAAATATTTTATTCATAACACAACATAGTATAAAACGTTAGACGTAAAGCATGTAATGCAACGTAATACAAACAAATATCATAAAGGGAATCATAAAGATAACGTTATAAAATATGCCGGTGTTTAAGAAATTGTTTAGAGCGCCATAGGCGTAGTAATTTTTCAGTTTAAGTAAATAATAAATGAATATCAGAAACTATATAGAAATATTATAAAAATAGTAAAAATACCATAAGTTGTGAAAAAAGTAAGTGGAAAAACTGGACAATAATCATAAAAATAATTCGAAAAATCTAAAAATTGTAAGAAAAACCGTCATACAAATCGTTGAAAATTATCACAAGAATATTTTAAAATTGAAAAAAATATCGTTAAACATCGTAAAATCTTAAAAATCAAAAAATCGTTACAAATCTTTAGATCTTCAGATTCGAAGAAGGTACCCTTGCTGTCTACATTCAATTATTCATTATTTTCTTATATTTAATGCATAAGAAAATTAATCTAAGTATAAGAAAGTCCAGTGCGGGACACTGCAGGTTTTTAATAAGAAATGCGATTTTAAAGTTTTATGTTTTTGCGAAAACTGGGTATTATAGTTTGAATGGAGGAATATTATTCACACCAATATCCAATCTACGTTACAGAAGGTGGTGTCACCGAGAATGTAGTAGAAGCACCCATAAGAATAAAAAACATTTTAGTTCGAATAAAATTTAAGAGCGTGGTGAGCTAAAATAGGGCACAATAAAGAGACGCCAACAGAGAAGCACCCATGCTCATGATTATAATCGATAATAAAAACCGAAGAACATAATGAAAATAAATTAAAACAGATGAAAATGAAAATTTATTAAAAGTAGCGCATATTAAATGAATTGTAAATGGTATAAGAGAAAAGTCGAGAAATACTCATATATACTCATATATATGCATATTGATGCATATATGTTATACTTGAGTTAATATTTATGCCAAACATACATTTCATAAATTTCTATTAATCTGAAGAAGTTCTGAAACAATAGGTATAACATTGTAGGAACGTTACCATTGTTGTGAATGTTTTAAAGTGGTAACACATGTTTCGCTCTCTCTGAGCTCGTCAGACCACCATACGTCCACTGAAAGTGCATTATGTCATGCAATGAGTAACAAAGAGTTTGTGCACGAGGCGTCAATTTTGAAATATAATATACAGACATACAGCAATACACGAACATAGTTAAAGCTATAATTTTGATTAAACAAAAAACCTTTCTTTGAGAAGTGTCGTTTGCGATTAAGCAGTCCCTGGTTGTTTTGTGGCATTGCAAAAATGGTAAATATTGATAGATTGCAGACCAAATCAAACTACATATTAAATAAATCTAAATAATTTACCGCCACGTCGTATGTTTATGAAATATATTCGAATATAATTTAAATAAACCAATTAATGAATATGTAGTTTTTTTAGTAATAATAATAATAATAATAATATTGATATTTATACATTTGTCCTTTCCATCAACTGTCACTACATTTAATGAGAAATCCGTCATAGCAAATCTTGTGCCATAAAATTAAGCGAGCCATAAAAATAATTATTGTGCGATTGAACTTAAACCAATGAAAATGTTCAATTCCGTTCTAATTGGTGTTTTGCGTAATGGTTTCCTCGGGTAAGTGTGCATTAAAGCATTGAATTTAATTGAATTGTGAGAAAAACCAAACAATTGAATCGTAAAGTGAAATTTATTATTTTGCATTAGTAAGTTTCGACTCATATAATTTAATTGTTTACACGAATGTTTGGTTATTTTTCTAATCGATCAATTTTAAACTACACTCATAAATTTTTATGATATAACAAACTTTAAAAAATCAAAACATAATGAACAGTAAATTTTAGTTGTGGGTTTAAAAGTATTAGAAACAAAAATTATCTAAATTTATTTAAAAACATTCACAAATAGATAATAATAATTAGTTTTTGTTATCGCTTTAAAAACAATAACCGTGACAATTTTTATAAATAGATTTGCGAACCTGTCAGTTTGAGCGTCTAAAACCAGTTGTCGACTAAACTGCATGCATCCGATTTTCTGTTTTTTTTTTTGGAATTAGTTGGATTGAAAAAATAGTTAAAAGATAACGGAAACGTGCAGTTATTTGTGGAAAACGTGAAATGATCTCTAATTATAGACCCTCACGATGGACATGACAGACACAAATTAAGTATCAAATTATCTCCTTACTGGGTGAAAAACTAATAACTGCTCAAGGTGGAAGTGACGCAGATGGAAGAGTAAACAAAAGGGGGATAGTTATGGGGGCAATAATTACATCGAACGAGATAATTAGAACGCTTGCAAGAAAAACGAATACTAATCAATATCAATGATGAGGCATTTTTATGGCAACTTAAGGGAAGTTGAACTTGAACTTGAACCAATTAATGATCTCCAACTAGCAACGGGCAATGAAGAAGGTAAGAAATTAGTGAACTTGGTGAAGCTAAGCGAGTGGGATATATTGGAAAATGTCAAAAGGAAAGGCATGCATACATGTCTCTGTTTAACTAGTGGATACTGAAGTATGTGACGGAATTTATGGTAGAGAATAGGATGAAGATAAAGATGCTGGAGGATTCATTACTATTATGTGATTTAGTTTGTATCATAAATCGTTTACCAAGCATACAAAAAGCACGCTCTTCTCGTTCTTCTCTCTCAATCCCAATTGTCAATCCCAAACATCCAATGACTTATATTTTTTTTAAACTCGTCAGTTATGTATGTGTATATTATGAGATTTTCTTTACTATCAACTATCAACCTATTTCCTTCTTCTGCTTTTACTCTAAAAAATATAAATAATATGTAGTTATAATACTGTCACGTTTATTTGATTAACCAAATAAGGCGCTTTTAAACTTTTGCTCAACCCAAATGTTACAGAATGTGCGAAATATTTACTTTTGTTTACAGATTCAATTACAAAACATTTTTTCACACTAGTTAGAAGGAAACGCTTGGGCTCGAAACGACAAAGGAAAAGCTGTGGTCTTCTTCTGGAAATCTAAAAACATTCCGAAGAGGAATAACTGGACTACTAGACTCCCATTCCACATGCCTCTATGCAACGTACAACAACAAAATTAAAGAAGTAAAGTCATGATGAATGAAATAAGCACAAAAAGTGAAAATGAAATGAAAGTAGTAGTAGTAGTAGTAGCCTTCATATTTAATGCAACTGTGGGATTAAACTATTTCCCCAGCGCACGTAAACTCGCCCAAATAATCATGAACCTGAGAAAAGTCAAAAGATGTCGCATCCTTTATGTCAATGTTCACTTAAGATATTAGTTTTGATCTGCGATAGCAAATATGTAGTGGAAGGATAAAGGATATTTAAAAAATCTGTAGTGGTCCGCACTAAACTTTCTTACACTTTTCGAAAAAAACTTTTCAAATGAAAGTCGTTTAAAATGCAACATTTATAAAAACAATTTAGTTTGATTTCGACAAAAAAACGCTTTTGAGATATGGAAAAAGTTATAAGAGTAAACAATAAGTTCAGGTTGAGGCCAAACATGTATTTACGTTCAAATCTCGAGTTCGAACATTTTCATGATTACTACACTTATATGTAAAGTAACTAGCACAGTAGCATAAGGCGATACATAGCAAAGACGACGAAACTGCGAAAAAGTTAACGTTAATGTTGAAATGAAAGCTATCATAGGTGAACAAATGTACCTAAGTTATTAACGTTTTTCTTGCATTAAAATACCAGTGATCTTTAATTAGGTTTGTCTTGATCAGTTATAACGACGTCGAAACTCGTTCAAGACCGTCTTGCCAACCCACTCAATTAAATTGCATTTAATTTCAACGCATCAATAACATCAATAAATCTTTGTATTATACTTGAGACTTTTAAGTTGACACTATTTGGGACGAAAAAATAAAAACACGTTACTAGTTGAATAATGTCATTAAAAAATAAAGGGCAGCTGAAAAATATGAGCATATTCGTGAAAAATAGTTTATCAGGTGAAGCCAAAGTAATCACAATAAGAATACAAAATTACAATTTGTGAGGTAAAGGTCAAATGGAGAGAAGTGAAGGTTCGAAGTAGAAGTTCGAAAAACACCAAACTAATGAAGGGGTATCAACTTGTTAAAAATATGAGAAAGAAGTAAGAAAGATTTGGGACAGGAAAGCTGGACATAGCTGCCGAAATGAGCAATTATAAAACAAACATTCTGGCGCTGCAGGAAGCCACAAGCTCAAGGCAGAAGCGATCAAAGAAATACTCACTAATGTATGCCGGCGAGGAAATTAAATTGCACCACGTTCTTGGTAGACTATGAATACAGAGAAAGAATAAATGATTCCAAGAAGATTATCGGAAAAAAATCACGCAGCACTCGAAAATTTAATTGATACGAAATAATAAGCATATGAAACCATTACAAAACATGACTGAATATAAAATGAACAAATAATAGCGGAAATCGTAGAATCTCACAATCCACAAAATTCTTTATATAAAAAAAGGGCTACGTCACACAAAATCACAATGAGGACGAAATTTGAGAACAAGAACGAATGTAAAATAACGTGCAGGCTGTCAGAAAAATGTCAAATCAAGCGTGATCACCGATCACCACCACCACCTAGTTGTAAAGAAGATAGCGCTTAGCGGCATGATTTACACGAATACAAAGAAAGAACGTCCACTTCCTTTGCTGTTCTCCATTCGGTAATTTTCTTTAAAATAACTACAGCTGCAGTGGCATTCCAGGATTCCTTGGATATGCTCCACTTCTTATTCACACCTATTTTACAGACATTTTCAGGACAGTATCCTCTCACATCTACACCAAACTACATCAACTAGTTACTTTCTTTTCCTTGGTGTACACCTACACTAGTTACTATAATCGAATATTTGTACACATTGTGTTTCATAAAATTTACTTCAACTTCTATTTATAGTGACCATTACAATTTTCTTTACATTGTTCGATGGCCTTTCATTAAACTACATATCTTATACTGCGTTTGTATTTACAATAACCAAAATCATATTTCGTTATTTATTTATTACAATATCTGGGAATGCACCTGTTGGCTTACAACAATTCCTTAGATGCTTTGAATTGACCTAAATTATCTTCCATTATTGTTTCCCATTAGTATTGCGTCTTTGGTTATATTATGGCTTAAATACCACGATGATATACTTAAATAAATATGTCGTATTAGGATGATTTGTGGTTATTGGTACATGGTTTTGTTACTGGTGAAAATTTTTGTCATCGCAATATGAAGATTTGTTGGGTTGGTGGTCCATTCTGGTATTAATTCCTAGCTAGTAGCGTGCTGTGCATATGGTAAGTTATTACTGATACTAATCAGTCGAAATGTATTGAACATCGCCGAAATAATTTGAGCAGATTATTACGTATTGCTCACGATCTACAAAAGGAGGAAAACTGGGACATGCAGCATCAGTTGTGTTCATTTTGCAAATTCAACTTGATATTTTTTTGTTAGCTACGTTTTCCATTTTTATATCTTAAATGATTAAAAATAGAAATAATCTGCTACATATGTAGCACATAATCTAAACCGCACCCAGTACCACGAATATGAAGTAGCACAAAACCTACTTTTACCATAGTTTCAGTGTGGACGAGAGAGGATTGAGTAGGTGTGTTATTTAAACAAAAAAAAATAATTCAACGTTTTTAGTCACTACAAACAAAGCCATAGTGTATAAACACCCACGCTCCTAGCGAGTTGGTATTGTGCTAAATACTCTTTTTTAATTTGTTTGAAGTATAACTTCAAACAAATTTAACCGGTAGGTAATTATTACGTGGCAGGTAATTATTACGTAGCTATTGATATTAAAATAACTGTTAAAGATTATGCGAGATGATAAAACTAAAAGTTGGAGTCAAATAATTCGTTAACACTATTAATTTATTTATTTATTTTAAATAAGTATGTAGATATTTTCTGTATCTACTATAATCTAAAACACCCATAATTTATAAATTATTATCTACCAATGTTTATTATCATCTGCTCTGTTTTCCTCATTTTTAAAGATTTCTGACCTCACATCCTAAAATAATAAGCCGTCCTTGCTAAAGCTTGAAGTGATATCTGAAAGTCAAGCTTGTTTGCAAGAATTTTTCGAATTGAAAAATAAATAACAAACTGAAACTTTAATTAAACATCCCAGAAACCGCCATAAAACAATTTCCAACTTTGTACATCTTAAACTGGCAACGTGGAATGGGAAATAATTAACAAAGACTGAAGATGTGCAATATAAACACCAGACAAAAGAAAGAGGTTAAAAGACTCGTTCACAGATGTACGCATACTTAATAATCACGATTTTATTATAACTTGTTTTAAAAACTTGAAATATAAAAACTCATCGCTTTCAACAAACCATATAAAGCACTTTATTATTATTTTATGAAGGTACCATTTTTGGCTGAGTACAATTTACTACACGTTTGATGTTTCATTAACGTCGATTTTAAATTGCGCACTAGTAAAATAAATATTATTATTATTAATGGATAAATAAACACAATTACGAACAACATTGATGCATCCTGCCCGTATTTATGTTTACAAGTAGAAATAAAATTTAAATGTGGATATTTATGAAAATTTTTAAAATGAAAAATTTAATGAAACCTTTTAACTTCGCAAAAATGCTATTCACATATCTCGTTTAGTAGATTCATTGCAGCTTCTAGTTACAAAGAAATTATTACTTGCGATTTATATAAAGTTTTAGACTTTTTCGAAGGCACGAAAGTTCACATCTGTCCCATTTCGTTTGTGAATATTCCAGTATCCCGATACAAACTTTAATATCCATAACGCAGTTTGTGAATGCAGTTCATTTAACGTAAAAACTAGTCCTGGTAAAAAATACATTGTAAATGCTAATCATCTGAACGACAATTAACATAATTGAAGTTACTGAAAACAAATAATATCTCGACTCGAAGGTAAACAACCAACGTTGTTTGTTTAAATAAAATACTACAAACACGCCCATTTACAAAAAAAAACGTGCACTGTTTATTAATGAAACAAACCATTCATAGCGTAAGCTTTAACGAACAAACAGGTCATCAGTAAATTTCGTACGAGCGAGATAACCGTTATCTATTAGTTCAATGATGACGTGTTAGTTTATTAGGCCCACGCGCCGACGATATCATTTCCACATTTGCCAATTTCGAGTAAATACGTTCGTTATTATTATTTTTTTTTGAATAAGAGGCGAGATTTTCGTTTTATGCGACGTTAATTACGATTTATCGTCGGTTTACACCTCGTTTCCTTACTTTTCACGTAAAATTATAATTAATTATAATTTGATTTATTGCACAGTTTTGCATAACTAAATACTTTATTTAATGACAGAATAATTAACGCATAAAATAACACACTTATATAATAAAAATGTTTGAATCGAATTCTAAGTAGTAGGTTAATGCAGATTTTTCGTAGGTAGGTCACGTAATAGGAAAGCAGATAATGTATTGATTTTCGTGTTTTATCATCAAATGTTTATTTATATTTGTATAGTCAATTCAATTGGGGGAATTTTTTCATTTCTCAATTGAAAACGACTCGTTGTAAGTCTAAACTCCATTTTGGTTTATCGAAACTTTTAAAATAATAAGGTCAACACGACCGTGCAACATGAGACTGATATGACAAACTAGTACATTACGATTACGAAAACCAGTTTTATTTAACGTAGCGTATTAAAAAAAAAAAAAATTTAACTTATCGAAAACTCGTGACATCCGCGAAGAGGGAAACGACGTGTCGTGACGAATTTCAGGAAGCTTTTAATCGAGAGCAGCCGACCCGAGATCGTACGCGGAGGCGTGGAGACCACTTCGAGGACACAAGTCTACGAACGGTGTTCGATTTGTGTCGGGCGCCAGCACCGAAAGAGATGCAATTCTAATTACATGGGAAGCATATAATTTCCTGCCGAGAGGTTGCAGTAGTTGTGTGCGTCTGCAGGTATAAACAAAGTTAACCTTGAGATTCCGTGCCGGTGGGAGGTGAGGCGCGGGGTGACCTAGACCCAGACAGACCGGCCGTTGCGAGGCCACCGCGGACTGAATTAAAGGGGAAGTGTCTCGTACACCGCCACCACACCCTCCCGCCGACGGTGCGGCTACGTCGACCGAAAAAAAGGAAGCTAGACGCCGTGGTATTCGATTATTGTATCAGGATTTTCAGGCATTATTTTAGTAAAATTAGGATCATCAGTAAGTTTCAGAATGGCTCTAGTTAAATAACTGAACATAAAAAAAGGATACTTACCATTGCAAATTTGAACTGTTATTAGTACAATTAGTGCAGAATTCGCAGACAAGGAATTGTATAAATTTGAAATTTGCAGTAAGGAAATAAAAGTTGAAGAGTAAATACAGGACCAAGAAGAAATAGACTTAAATCAGAAGAAAAAGAACAACATATAACAATAATTAAAAGAGACCGTATTAATCCCCGACAAAGCTCAATAAAAACGATAACAGGATCAAATACAAAGAATTGAATAATTTTATTAATCATCACCTCAAAGCCGATGTTTGGATAAACAACGTAACCAAGATTATAAAGGATACAAATCATGAAAAGAAGAAATAAAAATAAATACAGACTGAGCATAGAAATAAGGTCAGCAGGAACTACAGAAAGCCTACGATGATAGAGCAGTTTATCTATAGATAATCTATAAAGCAACAATGCAATAAAGGAACAAGGAAAGGAAGAGAAATTAGAATTATATGTCCTGTTGACAAATATCACGAAGGAAGGGAGACATAATATTAAACTATAGTTTAAATGTTTTATAAACTGGCAGATATTGTCATATAAAATAAGAGACAGGAAAGATATGATAGTTGGAAAAGTAGTCAGAACGAGTGGGCTCAAAATTAACACAAAAACAGCAGAAATGAGAATAGGGATTGAGAACAAGGAAAAACTGCATTTAGACAAAGAAGAAGTAATGCAGGTGCATGAGTTTTGTTACTTGGATAGTATAATTAATACCACCGGTTGAACCGAAGAAGACGTCAACCAAAGCCAAAGGAGCACAAGCTTTTGAAATGCTAAATAATATCTAGAGGTCGGCATAGATTCGTTAAGAATATTCGGCAGCAATGTAAAGTCGGTGCTCTTATATGGAGGCTAAACTTTTAGATCTGTAGCCACATGAAGAAAAATGACAGAGGATGAACGCAGTAAGGCAGGAAAGAGGTGGGGAAAACTAGTAATGAACCAGGACAAGGGGTCAGAAACCAATGAGAAAATCATTGTGGTTAACAGGGGCTAAAATAAACGTGCAGTAATAAACGATACAAAAAACTCGGAAGAAACAGTTGGGCACTTAGACAAAGCCAAATTATTATTACAGAGATTTTAATGTGTAAATTTCGGCTCAATTGTTCACGTGAATAATGAAATGAAAATTAATATAATTTATATTTTTAACACCACACACTATGCATAAAACTGTTGACTATGAAAATGGCGAAGTTGTCCTATTACAGGTCTTTGTTTGGCCCATACATGCACTCAAATTTAAATGAATATATTAGTAATTTTGAGTGTTGTTTAACGGGTCTTGCAAGCTTCGTTTGACGTTTCACCAAATCTTCCAGGTTAACTTGTCATCGAAAAATTTGTGACATAATTATTTTTATAATAAAACGATTAAGTTCAATTTAGGGCAAACAGTCGCCTTACGTAATTTATCGTGACGCTACAACGTATTTACAGTAATTTTGGATTTTGGACTAAATTAATTAAAACCTGAACTACACTCAGCACATACATTATGACCCCATAATTAGTTATCATCCAGTCAAAATATTCAAATTTCAATAACGCTTTTCTACTCAACGTCATTTCGTTGGTGCTTTTACAATTTATGTCTTAAATTAGACTTAAAACCCAGAACCAATACCTTGTTTTAGTTTTTTATAATATTTTCTAAATGTATAACTTTTCCCATTTGAAAATATTTTCACTAAGTCAAAAGCCACCATCTTAACACTACGTTAAAAAAGTATAACGAGGGGTAGACGAATGGACGAGTTAAACGATAGAAACATGAACTCGGTTCTAAGAGAGACAATTTATGAACGATTCCAAATAATGTCAAAATTAGGTATTGGACAATAAAATTAAAACGGCACATCCCGAGTACGAGAAATCACACACCAGCGCATTACATAGGCATTGTTATAGGTTAGGTACATCGCTGCATATTGTACTGTTTAAAATTGATTTAAAAACGTTAAAATGAAAAATTATCAATGTATGCGTTTAAAAGAAATTAACACAACTTTAAACTTTAAACGAGAATAGCGTTCGCTGAAAATTAGTAGAAATTTAGAAATATAAGACGTAAGCAAAAGTCTAATGTCAACGTTAATCCGATATCATAAATTCATTGGAATAGCTTGAACCTGTACATCGTACTGTGCTGAACTTGTTGGATTGCAGCCGTACTTGTAGTCTGACTCTAGTAGACTGTTATAGCTCAACATTGTTGTTATTTTACTTGAAGCGTTTGGACTCGGAGCCTCAAACTCCTTTATTGTAGATTGTATTTCTTATCAGTATATTTCAGACTCTGGAGAACTGTATTATTTAATTGTCCACTAATATCTTATTGTTGCTTTTCCTACTGTGAGCTAGGCTTTGTCGGCCTCTGATTCGGTTCATACTCTTTCGTCAATGATGTCCAATGATTTCCGAAAAATTCATCCTGGCAAATTCATCGTAGAAAGGTCACCGTGAAAAAAAAAGAAATTTAACTCAACCCAACCTAATCCAACTGAACCCAACCCAACACACTCGGCCAAGCCCAGCCCAACCCAACCATGAATTCATCGACTGGAAAATTTATCGTCGAAAATTAGAATTGTGATTGGGTTAGATTGGGTTGGGTTAAATTTCTTTTTTTCTCCACAATGAATTTTCCAGGCGATGAATTTTCAATAAATCTCTAAAAGTATTAATGCAATCTATATAAGTTCTTTTGCAATTTAGTAAAGGAATTAAGTTATTTAATAGTCAGTGACTAGATCGTAATACCATTAAATAAAACAATAATAATTACCTACTTACATTTCACATTTAATAATAACAAATTAGAGCAAACAACTGTCTTCCTAGCTACTAAAGAATCTACAAAAGTTTTATATGAAAATTATTTTAATTACATAAAAATATCCAGTGGAGACCTGACTTTTTAAGGTTTAGTGCTTTTCAGCTCTACATTGATAAGAAATATTCACACGAAGTAATTTGCAAACGGAAACATATTTACAAAACAAGACCATTTATAAACATATAAATGTTTTAAAGATTAGGGTGCATTAGGTTAGGTTTGGCTGGGGTGATAATTTCCACGAAAGTCACATCGAATTCCAAGAATTCCCAGAAACGCATTTTTAACACAAACTCAACTAATCTTAATTTTTTTAAATATATATCAACCTTTATTGGCATAATTTTTCCTAATACAATCATTAGTATCATATATTTCATGTACCTTAGCTGCATTTTCCCCCCTAGTATTTTCCCATTCTCACCACTTCCGTCTCTTTCAGGAATTGTCTTTTGTACCTACCTTCCATGTTCTTCTTCCCATACCCCCAGATGCCGTCACCCTGCAACTTCCTGTACCCCAGCCTCGTTTCCTTGCTTTGTCCTCCTTCCTGTTTCTAATTTTCTTCTGCATTTGTATCTCCTTTTTCCGTCAGGTCATGGTCTATGTATTTAACTTTTCCTTCTAGCTTGTGTTTATCGCTCATTACCTTCTCCTTTTCCCTTTCTGACGTCATCCTCGCTAGCAGCATTCCTTTACCTTCCCCTCCCAACTCCACTTCTACCTGGATTTCTTTTCTGAGCTTCCTTTCTCCACCTCCATTATTCCTAATTTCTATTTTTTCTAATTTTTTTCTTTTTTAATATAAAAAATATATATCGAGTTAAACAAAAGTTTTATATGGTCGTTTTGCTGTGAAACAGACAATATGTAACAGGAAAGTTAAAAACTGCATCACAAAGTAAATGCAATTTGGTGAGTGAGCGGTTTAACTAATTGTCTAACTTTGAAAGAGTTGTTGGCGTGCACGAGGCCGTTTCGTTTCCGTTCCGTGAAATTGGTCGAAGATTGAATCGAAATCTTTCAACAGTGCTTCGAGCATAGTCTACGTGGTCTGAAGAACATAGCCAACATCGTCGTCTGGGAAGCGGACGTCCTCGAGCGACTAACGAATCTGAAGATGGTCCCCTTAGACAACTGAGTCTTAGAAACAGATTTCGTTCGTTTCGTTCTTGGACTGCAATTGGTGTTGACTGGATGAGAGATCTGAAGCAGATAGTGTCGCGGAGAATTGTGTACCGACGAATTTTATGTTTAATCTCATCTTATACCGGCCTTTACGACGTCTTCCTTTGACGCAACTTCACAAAAGAGGCAGACTTTTGGTGCCAAGAACGACAACGTTGGATTGATGAATGGGATCATATAATGTTTAGTTTGTGTGTTGTGTTATGATTTACTACTGAAATAAATACAACTTGAATATTTTGTTGTATATATATTTGCGAGTCTATTAATAACAAGTGCTAATATTGCACTAGCATCTATATGGTCAAACTCTATAAAAAACTGTGCCTCCTTTCATGCACAACTAAATTTACATAATAAAATTTTGCTCGTCGAAATCTTTACTTTTTGATTAGTCAGATGTCCAATAGTCCAATGTCGCGAACGAGCTGAATAGCCCACTTTGCGTAGATTCCATCTTATCACTTTTCAGATGTACACACAATTTCAAAACAAACATTTTAATATGAATGAGATATACACGTCACTGAACGCGATTAAGTTCACTGCTTCGCAATGTAATCATCGTTTCGACAGAGCGTAATTTTAAAACGCTTTAACTTGTTTAGCCCGACATTTATTGCACGACGATCAATAATACGATATTTAATAAACAACGAATTCGTATTATGTTTTGTAAACTGCGTCGCTTAAATTTTAAATGTTATTGCACCACTGCTACGTTTGATGTTGCATATTGGATATTAAAAAAAAAACTACGCTCAAATGAATTTAGCTACAATATCTAGATGTAAAAGTCGCAAACGTAGGCCTCCAATTGTTTCAATGATTATTGGAAAAGTTTCATTTTAATAATTTTGTTTAATACGAATCAAATGATAAATATGGTGCAAGTGCAAATTTATTTGTATGTGCGTGGTATTAGGGTATTTATGGTCCTTTAGCTCGCGTTTTGTTTTTAATTCAGCGAAGTAATTTATAAAAATCAACGATGCTAATAATGAACTTAATCTAAAGAAGAATGTTATCTAAAGAGAAAATCTGCATCGCTACAGAATCAAACAAAAACCATTGTTCGTCCGGTCCGGCCATCACGTTAGAAAAAAGAAAACCGCAGAAACGATTCAGTCGGTGGTAATGGCGCCCCTGTGATAACCGAAATGGCTGAAATATGTCTCCATTACTGTTCAATTTGTCACATGGCGTAGTATTGAAGGGCCGTCGTTCTGACATGTCCATTGTCTTCGTAATCAATCAAAAATGGCCCTTTGTCAAACCAGAAAAGTCGATTCCAACGTCTGATGTTAAAAGGCCCACTATACCTTTCGACGTAGCTAAAAATTTACATCGGAGACTTCGCTTGTTGATGCAATCAACTAATACAGTTGTAAGGTGCTCGAGACTGCGTCCCTTTGTTTCAAATTATGCAAATTCAGCGCGTGATTATACATGGCTTTGATAGTGAGAGGCGTCATACGTTGCAATGTATGGTGATGTAATTAATTAAGGCTCGAGTTTCAAATAAATTCAAGGGGAGTGCGCAAAGACGCATCGCACAGCAATACGTGTGAAAAGCACAACTGTGTACGAAGTCACGTAGTGCAGAATTAATTTTCAGGACAAACGCGTGTATCGATGGTCTAAACGTAAAACTTGGATTATTTCAGGAACATACAGATAGATAAGTCACGTTTCGTTTTAAAAAAGTCGGTCGAAGTGCGGTAAATAGTCTTTGTTATCTTTTTGCCGGGGACCTAATGCACACTGACATTTATTTTTATTATTAAACATCGGACTGAGTAGAATGTGTTTTACCACCTACCATTTAAATTATAAATCATGTTTTGTTTGTTACAGTTTTTACATATTTGGCAGGCATTTTTTATCTAATTTTTCAAATTCAAACTTCAAAACGTTGATAACGAAGAGTCGACGATGATTTACAATCGTAAAACAATACGCAAAATAAATTCCAATAAATTGGTATAATCGAAAAAGGAAAATTGGATCAGATATATTTTTCAGTTCTCGACAAATAGAACTTTGAAATAATATTTTTTGTTTTTCGCTTTGATTGCAATACTTTATCAATTTCAACAATGTAAAATAAAATGCAAGAAATAAATAATAATAAATTTGTCTACAACTTACAAACAATTATTGTTGATGCATTTGTTTAAATGTAATAATTACATTACGACCACAAGCTTATATTTACTGCATACAATCACTGGCAAAAGTAAACTAAAGATTTGAACCTGAGTTTGAGGCTTATTTGTACCGTGGGCGTTAATCCATCAATCAAATTGAAATCTTTCGTTTTACTTTTTTCTTCGAGGCTTATTTGTAGTATAAACAGTTATATTTAAATTAATGCATTAAAACTAATAGTTTGCAGATTGTAGACGTAGAGAAGTATAGGTCCACAACATATTTTTCGTTCATCAAAAGGATACAAAATTGTGACCCTGTAGTATTGTAAAATTAGACATCCTCAATATTTTGTTTGCATGTTATTTAAATTATTTTTTATTCATAAAGTATGTTACTATAATGAAATATTTATGTTCATGTTTCATTCTTAATTATAAACTAGTTTCATCTAAAAATTCAATTTCCACAAAACTTCTAGATAGTAATAATTGTTAGATTTTTTTTTCTATTGCGATGGTTAAGAAAGAATAGATCCTAAACAAAGGAGGTTACGAAATTCATTCCCCGGAGGCACAAATAATAGAAGTATATGGTAATCTAAACGAGGACTGTTAATAGACATATTTGGCCAAAAAATAAATTCCATATTGTTCATCACTATGCCATTGAGATACATGTTTTAGAAGTATAATTCAGAATACAAGCTGATAAAAGAGGTACTTGACCATGAAGGACTTAAAATACAATAAAAATCTTTGGTCATGTTTCTATATAATATCCTTGTACTTCCGTGCAATTAATGAAAATAAATCATCAAAAAGTTTTTTTCCTGCTTTACAAAAAAAAGTCTCCACCCTCATCGTTAGTTCTTCGTCATTTAGAATTTCCTGAACAGAAGAAAGTCAGAGGGTGCTGAGTCAGGGCTGTAGGATGGATGACAATACTGTGAACTCTAAGTCCTTCAGAGCATCCTGGACAACAACTTTGCGGACGGGTGCATTGTCAGGCAAAAGCAAAAGTTGCAAGGACTTTAACCAGGTTCGGTAAATATCTAAGCTTTCTGTTTATCAGCTCTCGCCCATGTACCATTACTCGTCCTTATAGGCGGGATGAGCTTATGATTTTTCTTGATTTTCGCTATTGCCTACCACAACGAATAATCAGTGACTTCTGTGGGTGTTAATTTTTTAAGATAGTTTTGGATGGCTTTATTATTTTCATCAAGAAGTAGTTCCTTGAGATATAGCCTTATTAAATTTGGCAGATTTTTTGAAACAATGCAGGGTTTGAGCAGACTTGAGCATTGTTTGTAGTATTCATCACAGTGGCTGACTGCCAGGCTGCGTGTTGAATAACTTTGGTTAATTCTTCGACAGCTTTATCTTTAATTAGAGAAGTTTGTTTTTGCTTTTGAATTATATTTACGCTTATTGATACAAAGAATATGACCACAGGAGAGGACACAGTTTTCTTTATATTATTAGATGATCCAATGGGATACATTTTAGTACATAGAAGTCAATGACATCTGGCAGCTTGGTTGGGTTGTCTGGTCCACAAGTACATAAGGCATTCAAATTATTTTCGTCCATGGATTTAACTAGTTCGCTACTAATCTACCTTTGATATGCCCAAACTATCATGGATGATAGTCCAAACACGTTTCCTGCTGATTAGTAAACTTTCAACTATCATATAGATTTTAATTCGTCGATCTTCAAAAATCTATTGTTCTAATTTTCCAACGTTTTCTTTGGTAATGGTTGAATATGATCGACCACTTCGAGCATCGTCTTCGGTGACCCCCCTCCCATTAAAATTGCTTTGACCACCGTTTTATTGTCTTATAAGAAGGACAAGCCGTAAAAAGCAGACCTGCCATTTTTTATTATTTCCATTGGACTATTTTATAAAAATTGACAACACGTGCATTCTACAAAAGGCCAGAAATAAAATGCAATATCGACTAATATGTGATTCTGACAGTTTCAGGAAAATAATAATTTAATACATTTTTTTACAGCCTCATTCATAGTTAGGTACCTTTTATCAGCTTGCCTTCGCACATCTTACATCCATACGTTCCTTGCTCTTCCAGACACTGGCACCTGGAGACTTCTCTTGTCAGATCGTAGTACCCAACCATCATATTCTTGCACTTTTGATAAACCTCACTATGTTATTGCCCTCCAGTTCTCGTTCTACTTCGTTTACTTTCCTCTCGAATACTAGTCCTCATCTCTTTTACTCATTGATATAATTTGTGATTCGTATGTTACGACTGGTTTTATTAACGTTGTGTATATTTTGACTTTTTGTTCTTTTACTGATTTTCTTATTCATTAGAATTTGTTTTCTGATTTTTTTCTTTGGGATGCGTTGGTTTATAATTGTTTCTATGGAGTGGTTTCTGTTTATGTATACTCCCATGTATTTAAAGGTATCAACCTCTTCAAAACTATGCCCTCCCTTACTAATGCCGTTTTTTCGTTAAGCAGTTGTGTCTATTTTCATGTACTTATTATGTACTGAAGCTTCAATCTTCTCAAATACATCGAGCAGTCTTTTCTCTGTTCCAATTATCAAAATGCAGCCTCTGTAGGCTATCATCTGTGTCTGCCTATTTCGTAGTGTTCCCGTGAGACCCGTTGCAGAATGAGTAATAAAGACGTTATAGCAAAATTTCAAACTTTGGTTTCTTTTGCACACACTTCGTATATGTGGAGGACTGTGGAAAAAAATTCTTAAGGTTGGTTTGGGATCTTGAGGATTTATGGAATATTAGATTTAAGTGGGGCGTACAAAATATTCTAGTCTTTTCTAAATTCAAAATTCAGCGATGCCAAAAGAGACTAAAACTGATGAAATATCATTTAGAATTTTATCCTTTAATCCCGATGAGAACCCAACAATCATGTATTTATTTACTTTCCACCCTTTAACCCAAAAAAAATATTTCAATTACAATATTAAAATGTAGCTGGCAACACATACCCCCTCATATATTCTGATGCATGCCCTTGATTCATTCATCGTCATCGTTACTAATTTTACCAGTTCCCTAGGTATTTTTAGTTCCTGCATCGTTCTACATAACTGAGTTCTATCGTCAAAGGCGCGCTCAAAATCTACGAACGTCATGTGGAGTGGTTTATTATATTCATGATTTTTTTTCACATAATTGGTTTATTACGACTCGTAATAATAATATTGTTATTTATTTAATATTTTGTCCGCTACGTTCAGTAAACTAATTAATGAAATCGTAAATGGGCTAATTAAAACTTTATTGTAAAATCACTTTCGAAGAACATTCTACAATCGAATATTAACAATCATTTGCATACAACAATGTGTTGTTACTATTTGCACAACTATCTGTGAGTGTTGAAATAAAACGTTCGAGCAAATATTTCAAAGTATGCGCTTTTTATGCAATATAATATTATCTTTGTAATACAAATTAGTTTGTGTTCCGAGAATTGTTGAAACGTTTAATTATTTTGTTACTTTGTATTTGAAAAAAAGTAAAGGCAAATATTGTCAATTGAATACATGAAGAGTTTTTAAGGTTCAATTAAGTTGTTTTTGTTCTCTTCGAGCATTTGAATCGATGAAACAAGTATTGTTGTCGATTCTTTCATCGCAGCTTTGTTGACCTGGTTTTTGTATAGAATCTTTCGCGTTGCCTCGCCTTTACTGCATCGTGTAAATAATTTTTGAGCTTTGATTGACAACTTCATTATGAACAGCTTTTCAAGTTGTGACTGTTTATGAAATGATTTATGAGCGTCCTTAATAATTCAGATGGTTATCCTAGAACTAGTAATTTTTTTTAATAGACCATTTCCACTAAATTCATTCATATCACAACAATATATTAATGTACAATAAACAAATATAAATTACTCGTATAAATATTAGGAACAATGTGTGGAGTACAATTATGGATATAAATGCATTGTTTCGATAACAAAAGTAAACAAGATGCAAGTAAATCCGCGTTTGTTTAGTATAGTCTCATACCATTAAAACAGTACATTCAATGTACAACCATCAATCATTCCTGATCAGATGTAGTGAATGTTCGCAGGTGTTACGTCCTGCGGGGGTGGAAATTGCAAATGCATAGCGTCTATAAATAATAGGTAATGTGTACGTTTTTTTTCTGATGCAGATGACGAGACAACGGAAAATTTATATCTCACAGCCAAAAAAGAGCCAAAATTCCAAGCGTTAATATCCATGATCAAAACAGGAAACAAAAATTTGATTTCAACAATGAGTTAATGTTGAAATTTTATTTTGCTGATGCAGACGACGAGAAAAAAAATAATGTCACAACCAAAAGATTTTTTTGCCTGCGAAGAGCTAAAAGTCCACGCATTAATTTCCCTGCTAAAAACAGCAAACAATTTAGTTTGATTTCAACAAGAACCGTAAATCGTCAAATATGAGCAAGAATTAGAATATCTTCGGAGTCCTGAAACAAATTTCCGGAGACGTCAACAACAGTGGAAAGTTTTACAAGGGCAAGCCAATAAATAGTAAAAGAATAAAGCATGTACGTCAAGAAATGGCATTCGTACTATGTTTGAGGACATTTAACAAGCTGGCAAGCGAGATTAATGTAACATAACATAACAATGTGAGAGGGGATGATGGAGATGAACCGTTTAAAAGAAGGAGAAAAGCAGATATTTCAAAAAAGAGAAGGATGGAATGGTAAAATTTCAACTACTTACTGAGGAGGTAGGGGAAGTGATAAGAGGATAATGAGGTCTTAGAAAGGGAAGACCAGTAGCAGACCAGATGATAATTTATAAAGATTTCAGTGAATTTAGAACGACTGGGTATCAAGCATTACAAAAAGGGAAACAATGTTAATTATACCTGGGCTACGTTGCACACATTGAAGCTTGTTTAACCATAAAACAATTAAAGAACTAATAAGTTTGTTCAGGGTTTCTCCCTGGTCCTAAAAGGCAGCGAGAGCAGTGTTTCGCTGATGAGGCCAGCTTCTTCATAGTTCAAGTTCTTTAAATACTGATGTTCTCTGACCTGTGCCTGCCATGGTTGATTGCCCTATGACCGTTGCGGTGGGATTCTCCTTCTATTGCTTGTTTTATTTTACTACCTTTCCTTGTGCCCAATTCGATGATCGATGACCAATTAGCACATTCTGTACACTGAAAGAGGTAATTACAAACCTTCTACGAAGAGCATAGAAAATTAATGATAAAAGGAAGAGACCTCGACAAATTCGATATGTGCAGGAAACATTACTACAGAACTGTTACAAATGTAAACGCAGTCGTTACTCCAAAAAGATCAACAGGACTTAGTTCGTGGGCTGTTTGAATTTAATATGGATGTAAATCTGTCTTTTTTGAATTGTGTGGTTTGTTTCCATCAATGATAACTGTCTTCGCAATTGATATCTTAGTTGAGCTTTTCGTTCGATTATCTGAATTATTTTGTGACAATCTCTAGTTCATTTTCTAGAGCTCCCATTTCATGTCAACACAATATTTGGATACCAGCTACTCATACACTATTGCAAATTTACGAAACTGTTGGCTACAGTCCTGTATATTTTCCAATCAACTGAAAAATTACTTTCAGCGATTAAAATAATTCGTCGAAAAGGTCGTAACCTTAAGTTATATTTTTAACGTTAATCTAGGAAATCAATTCATTAGTCTAATGCCACAGATGTCTTCGATATTCATAATCAAACGCTCTTGTACAGAACGATAGCTCCTGTTGTGCGTACGTGTTTGACCTTCAGAAAAAGTACACCTGGCCTTTTCATTGGAGACTAAACGTCAACGAGCGCGACGTTCACTTTTTCGCAATGGTGATACGAGATACGACAAAATTCTACATTAATGAAATTATACAGCGTTAAATTTGGTAATGGAATCGCATGGGTGTCACATGTCTATCTTTTTTACTGTATGAGCTGCACGAGGTCAAATTCGCAATTACACGTTTCGGAAAAACATTTTTCGAATTTGGGCGCTTCCGGCTTCGAAATGGTCGACGATATATATGCCTCGTCTATTCGATTCCATTGGTAAATTTCATTCTCCACAACGTCTTCATATATTTTTTTTCACACGAACGACGGTTTTCGCTGCATATGTTAATGTGCCATTGCGCGGTAAAAAGTTGTGACGTCGATCGAGCGAAATCCGCAAAACTAAACGTTCCAGATTCTGACGTATGCACATCGAATGACCTCTCGCGGCGCGCTTACACTACGCTTTATTTGGCGGTTCGTGGTTCACGTCGCTTGAACCTATTTACGCGTGCAGTATGACAAAACGTAATAATAATTATGCATTAATTATGTTTTTTTAATTAGAACATTTACTTCAAAAATTAAATCTTTCAAGAACACTTAGTTCAAATTAATTGTAGTTTCAAATTGTAAACTTATTGTGACATATTGGCAGTTAGAACTAACCTAGTTACTTAATATATCACTGATTGATTATAGTTAAACTTTTATGACATTTTTTACATGTATATATTTTCCTTCGTTTAGTCATGGCCAACACGTATTAGATTCAACTCCAAATAACCCCAGCAATGGTAACACCAAAGGGAACTGAAATGATCACAATCACATTGACTTTTAAGTTAACTTGATTGTTGGAAATTGGATTTACATTTTCATTGAAATTGAACGGATTTTATTTGAGTTAGGTTAAAATTAAACCATATAATCGAAAATAATTTGAAAAGATTATTTTCGATTGGCTATGTATTTGGTGTGTAATATTTTAATATCATCATCTAGTAGTTTAGACTACCTGAAACATTTTCTTTGATGCTTTAAACGATTATTATAATAATCTTCTATTTGTTTAAATCGCTCAGTCTCCACTCAAATCGTGACTTGACTTCTTACGGGCGCTGTATAATTTCCAGTAATTTATCCATGCATATTTCTAGGTGCACCAAAACAACCCCATCATGAAATATCGAAACCAAAACAAACCCACAAAAAAACTGAAGTAGATGACTTCAGATAATGGCAATTATTGAGTTTTAGGAAAAACATGGAGACCTACTTATATTAATAACACCAGGAAAGAAATTTAAAAATCCGCGGTGGTCCGCACGAAACTTTCTTATACTCAGTTATACTACGTTTTTCGAAAAAACTTTTCAAATGAAAGTTGTTTAAAATATCTATAATTTATGCAAGAATATTTTTTTCCGTAACGTGTACCGTTTTAGAGATATGGAAAAAGGTGGTAAGAGTAAATCATCACTTCCGGTTGAGTGATTGCGTTCAAAATAGGACGTTTTCCTCCTTGCTACATACAAATGTTAAATTTAAAGTTTCAGAGCTCCAGCTATAATCGTTTGGACGCTAGAGCGCGCACAGGCACACAGACACACAGACGTCATTCCGAAAATAGTCAGAAACGATTCAGGGGACCTCAAAACGTGTATATCCGTTGAAATCTCGAGTTCGAAAATTTTCATGATTCCTATACTTATACATAATGTATAAGAAAGTAAAAATACTAAATTCTAAATAAATCATTATCACAAATCTTTGCAAACACGGCTACATACAAACTGAAAATCAAGGAAACGGTGAAGAATAAATTAGATAAACTTAGAGCAGGGACTTAAAGCCGACCACATACACGTACCGAAGATATACAAAGAAATAATACAATCGCGGCCAGTAATGAGCTGACAAAGATCTCTAAGCTATACACTCTGAAGCAAGACGATAATCATTAAATAATTTACATATAATTAACAAATTATAGCTGACAATTCATTTTACAGAGTAATTTACAAAGAAACATTTACTAAGATAATTACAATCATATAATCGCAATAATTGCACTTTCAATATTTAAACAATTTCATTAAATATTTGCGCTTTCAAAATCGTTGCAGACTTACAGAGAACATTAAATTAACATACATTTTTCCTTCCATTCGATCAATATTGCAGTTTGTGCGTCTGCGTCTTTGCGGAGTCTGTCATATGGAGCCCCCGATTCGGATTTATATGAATAAACCCAACCCCCAAAGCCTACCACCATATGATTTGTGGAATCAATTCAGAAGATAAATCGACCCTTATAAAAACTCAATTGTTAACGTGCACCATTTTATTGATGTACGAACGTGTAATAGTTTATATGACTTGTAAACAATCGTAACAAATGTAAGAAATATGAAATTGAACGAAGGAAAAGACATAAATTGATTAATAAATTTAAATAGTGAGTCAAAACTGTCAAAAAGCTATGTTATCTAATATATGGGAACATATGGATATAAAATGTTGTCACTAACAACTCTTGTTTGTGGCTCTATATGCTATTTCGTTGTTTTCGGTTTTGAAGAGCTTTGGTATTCTGTGATCGTGTTTTCCTGTATATGTTAAACTTTGATGTGGTGTTTTAATTGTAAGCGTTGTCGTTTGGTATTGATATGAAACGTATCACATAAAAGTTCAAAATTTTAATTTGTACATTAAATCTATCAAAAAACTATATTAGGTATGGAGATAAATTGTCACCACTGACAACTCCTGTTTGTGGTTCTATATGCTATTTCGTTGTTTTCGTTTTTGAAGAGCATTGTTGGGTTACAAGGTCCCTAGATTACGGCGGTCGTTGAAGAATACTTATTGGGACTAGTCGCGCCAACGCTTCACGTGTCAAAGAACTATGGTGGGTACTCATGGCTTGTTGAAATATTGGTGTACAATAAAATAATATTTACGTTTACAGGTTGATGACTAAGAAATCCTGCAATGTATAATATTTCTAGAATACATTAGATAACTAAAGTGAACTATACATAAACAAACAAACAAACAAACAATTTCCTTCGTAACGTAGGAATTTTTAGTTCGACAGATCCAATGCCTAGGACGTAATTCATGAATCTAGGTGCATTGTCAAAATGATGGTGTACAACTCGTTTGATAAAGATCCGCCATTCGTCAATGCAACAGAACGGGACGGAAGTAAGTTCAATGTTAGCGTTAAAATGAAGATTTGTATAATAAGAGGGACCTTTACTTGAAATGCGCTGAATTATTAGACTTTTATATTTAAAATTTAATTAGTGATTAAACGTGATTTCTAAAGAAATGTATATGATTTATTTGAATCAAATAATTAATGGGCAAAATTACAATATTAACTAATCTAATTAAACTGGAGATGCCAAAATGTTGGTTGCTTTAACAAAAAAACATATATATATATATACGGAAAGGCAAATGTTGCAGAAAGAACACAAAAAGAATAACACTGAACACAATAAAAAAGAAACTTCAAAAAACAGCAGTCAACACCAATTCAAATAACCAAAAACAAGCCCATAATGGAGGTGGGGTAGTATTCACGAAAATAACGAATGAATAACCCGAACAAAAACGATTATGATTTCAGAAATGTTTTACTGAGGGAGACAATAGATTCATTCGTAGTTACAAATAATACAGGACTACAGATGTGCGGAAGTCCAGCGTCATTTACGAGATTCGCCAAATTGTCATAAACATAAATTTGCAGTCTCACCGCTTGGCAGCAGGCATAAATATTTTAAGAGAAATAAAACGAACATGGATTGAATATTAACTCTGAAATGGTTTATAATTCTTATGCAAAATTCCTAAATTTATTAAAAGAAAAATTGTCTATGTATGAATTATTTATTCAGCCAGTATTTTTATTTTAGTAATTATTTTTAATCCTGTGTCACAATAACAAACAAAACATTATATTTAACTCAGTTACTTTTAATCCCTTCCTTTATCAACGTCAGGAACCTAAGGAGTTCTGTTGAGTGGCTTTTTTTGATGTTATCACTCGCTCATTTATCCAAAGGAGTCTTTGTTTTTGATTTTCAATGATGACCATATTCATTTATTTTTGTTTACAAGCTATTGGTATAATCGACTGGCTAGTATTTTCATTTACTTTTAATGTAATGTAATTAAATTTACGATTTCTCGTTATAATGTCACTATTCCTGTGTTTTTATTCTAGCTAAGCAAATAGTTATAAGATGCGCGACGTGAACGAAGGGACTTGAGTGTACTCGACTCGTGGCGATTTGTAAAGTCGACGAGAATTTCGAATACGTCTCTCGCTTACGGATTTACGCCATTGATGTGCGCCGCTGTTGTCTGGGCTTTATTATATCGTTCGAAGGCTTGCTTGCATAAACAACTCCTTTTACTTTTTAGCACTATTTGTTAACACTTTACTTACAATTACTTTACAATTACAATATGCACTTGGTGTATACTGTTGCGATGTATTGTATGTTCGTTAGCTACTTGTATAATGCAGTAGACTAATGTGCTACTAGACTGATACTTGATTAATACTTGAGTGAGTAATACTATTGTGTTACTACTCGAGTGATTCTGATGTTATTCTTGAGTAATGCTGTTGTTATACTGAATGTTAAGGGCGAAAACCTTCTTTAAGTAATAACGTTCGCTAGATATCAATGGTGGGAACGAAACCACCCACTTTGGTGCTAGGTGGTACTAGACTGATTTTAAATTACCGGGAGCGCATGCCTCATAATAACTTAAATTACGTTGTTTAATAGCTTATTTACAACCGTTACGTTGTAATGAATTTGGCGGGTCGTAAAATGAAAGTGATTTATGCGACAATTGCCAGGCCGAAATTATGTTATAATAGATAATGTTTTGTACGAGAACGTACAAGAGATTTGGAAATATGTGCAAAAGTACGAGGGGCCATAAATGTTGGACCGAACCTTTGGCAACAAACGCATCTGCCAACCGCGGTGTCGGAACAGGGTTGTGATTTTAGGACTAATTGTCGATACTAAAACTATTCTACGTATCTAAACATAATTCTAACGAATATTTGCACGGGTTTTGCGCGGATCTAAATCCATGTAATTAAATGTGGTGATATGTGCAAATGTGGGACCGAACAGGCAATATTGTTGATATTATTGATAAATATGAAGAAATGCAAATCTTTACCAAATATTTACATTTTGTAGAGAAGGATAATATCTGTAGACGAGTTATTATCAGATGTAGCATCAAAGTCATTTGGTCCATGTCTTCGCCCATTATAATACGTTCGCGAAATGCAGAATGCAAAACTAATCTGATTACACACAGCGCCAGTGAGTGGGAACAGACAAATTAAGATAAAAGCAATATTTTTGAATTTACGTTACGGAGAAAGATATTTCAGGATTTTAGATAACATTGTTTTAGATTATAGATAAGTTCAGGTTAAAAGAATGTAAATGATAAATTTAAAAATATTGGCTTATTTGGCTTAAAGGAAAGATACGTAATAAATAATTGTGTGCCAAAACATATATACAGTGTAATCGATATCACATAATTATTTAGAAGAGCACTGTAGTAGAATAGCATATACATATATTTCCAAATGTATGTGGACTCATGACTGAAACATGAAACAGAAAAACAATAACGTTGCTTTTTTTAATGTTAATTAGTTCCAGAAAATTATAATCATGACGTGATACAATACATATGCGAATGTCGTTAAAACGCTAAACGGAGCGCACTGGTGGATGTAGAATTGCTACGTCAATAAATCTCCGTTATTCACACCAAAGCCAACACGTAAATGCTTTCGATTTTCATTCTACAGGAAACAGGGATTCGACCGAAATACGTCTGTGCCGTACGTACATCCGCCACAAATCGTCGCGCACTTGTCGGCGTAAGTAGGTGAGAAGTCGAGTAGTTCCCATGGAAAGGCAGGGCGTAAGCACTAAACGATACAAAGTGACAAAAACCACACGAGCTATTAAGCCATTAAAGCGAATGCGCCGTAATTAAACCCGTCCTGCACGCGAAGTCTGCTCCGAACGACAGCTCGGCTTTAATATCGGAGAGACTTCGGCACACGCCCCACCACCAGGTCCGGACTGCACGCGACTCGGAAACATGCAACCGGAATATTAAGCGTGCATGTGTGTGTGCGTCGGTGCAAGATTGCGTACGTCTGCAGCTCGACATGACGTTTACTTTTCGCCGTTGCATTTTTAATAGGAGCTGTTTTTCATTTTCTCCGAGATTGGATCTCGCGTATACGTTTTATGCGACGCTTTCGTTATTAATGAACTCGATGCGGTAATTTCCGTATTTCCGCTTTTAATTAATTTACATGGGCCGAGATAAGTCTTACGTTTTATATTTTTCATTACCTCGTTGCAGAGTATATTAAACCGGGCTGTGCTAATTGCGCATATTCTATAATGACGAAAAATATGGGTAATTTTTCAGATGATTTGGTATTCCGCAAAATTATTAAAATTATCGATGAAAGAATTAGAATGGATTAGAGCACAAATGAGGTGAGTATTAGAAAAGATCTCTACAACTTTTTTCGGTGGCCTCTTTCTGTCCAGTTTAATTCATACCAATCTAATTGCTTCTTCTCTCTTTTTGTGTTATCGTTTGTTGTTTTAGTTCTATGATTTCCTCAGTTCTAGCTTGGTTTTGGTTTCGTTTTGTGTTATAATGTCCAGGTTTCAAATTCATATAGGATCGTTGGGGCTACTATTGTATTTTATGGTATTTAGTTTGGTTTTATCGTTTATTTAGTTTATTTATAAGGACTGCGTATAATATGCTATCTTTCTGAGTGGTATCATATTCCGATGCCTCACTGTAGTCTGCAGTTTCTTCGTTCTTTGTCTTTTATTTGGCCTGTCCATTACTATTATAACCAAGGAGGAGAATTTTTTGTAATAATAATATACTCTTAAGGCGTTGATACGTGGTGGACTGCGCACAGTAGAATTGTGCAAGTTTTTTTCAAGCTTTTGCTTTAGTAGGCTCACCCTTCCCGAGTGTGGAAAAGAACTTCTATACTTTCTATAGAGTAATTACCTTTCCTATCCCTGTGATTTTTTAACGACTGAATTGTAACAAAACGTTAAATACAACAATATTGTTCACGCCTTTGATTGGGACATGAAAGTATTTCCACATTGTACCCTAATCTGATTTTTTTATTACACTGTATATGCATGCAAATTGAAGTATTTCACATTGATATTTTGTATTGGCATAGCTGGAACACGGACTTGGCACATAGGCTATGACAAACTGTCCGCTATCTTGAAACAAAATTGTGGCATTCTGACAACGGAACAACGGACAACGAACAACTCATTAATAAAAACTACCACAAACGGACTACTAATCCGTGAAAACTTAGTTTACCTAGTTATCTGTTACAACCAACATCAACGAAATTATGACGCAGCTACCGAGAAAAGGCTATGCAGCCTTGAGATAAAAAATATATGTGCTAAGTACATTGCAGTTGGCGTGAAGTACACCCGATGGGGTGTAGTATGTGATGGTATTAATACAATACCAATCTAATTGTTATTGGTAACGATAATGATAACGATTCCAAATCAGTACCCAACCCAAACAAAACAAATTTTTGAAGAGTTTGGGAACATTTCAAACATTGAATGTTGACTTAAATTTTCATAATTTCTTTGTTTTTTGTTTTTTCATTGTTGGGTTAGGCACTTGGGGAGACAAAAATTGAATTTTGACTTCATAACTCAATAATCCATCGAATAATTGATGTAGATGTAAGAAACCTTCTAAACGTGGCGCAAGCCTTTCATTCGATTCAGTTTGATTCGAAAGTCACATATAAAATGAAAAACTGGTGGAAAACAATTTGTAAAACTGTCAAAGTTATATATTTCCAATAGGCTATTTAGAATAAAACAAGAATGGCCACTTTAGGTGTTGGATATATCCAATCTGCCAGTAATTACTCCTTCCTTTTTGATGGCACAACAATCTCACCAATAGCTGAAGACATAGAAACCACGACAAATAGATTACTGTGAGCTAATTGAATAGAACCAGAAAATATAAGATGAAAATAATTGAGATCAAATTTCAAAAAGAAAAAATATGGGATCCATTGCCCATTTTAAATAGCAACATTGTCGTTTGCGAAAGATTTAAGTGTGACCCTAGATTTGGTCTTAAATCTTGAAAATTATTGGCTGTTGGATTGGGTTGTTTGGTGATCTATGAATATACGAGGATGGATCAATAAGTACCCGTGTTTCAAGACAAGTGGCGTTGGTGAGGGAAGTCGTGATTAATATAGTCTGCTACCTTCTATCAAACGACGTCACACGAAAGACTAATTCACGGATTAGTTTTGATTTAATACCCATTTGTATTAAAATTATGTGGTGTATCCGTATCGATTCGTAATTCTTTTTTTAATAGAAAAAACGTGCGAATAAATAAAAGAGAAGTTGGATTCTGTCTACATGGTGTGTAAGAGTCCCTTTGCATACTATGTATGACAACTTTGAGAAACTGGTTTAACGTAGTCATTGATTAATAGCGCCTAGTTTGCTTGCGGACGTGGTAATGAGGAAATCGTTCGAAACGTCGATGACATGATTCTTGCTGGTCGCCGAAAGTGCGTCAAGTAGCAGATGCCATAGGTTTGTCGTAAGTTAAGAATGATAAAGCTGTAGGAACCACGGGTGCCACAATTGCTCACTTTGGATATCAAGTGGATACGACTGTCAATTTCGAAATCCGCAGTTTTTACTATGAGTAGTCACCGTTGATGAAACCTGGATTCATTACCATACACCAGAGATCAAACGACAATGAGTTTGTACAATGTCCAAGTGGATCTGCTAAAAAACGCGTTATTTCATCACAACAACGCTCCAACTCATTCATCCAGAATCGTCGCGATTAAGTTGCATGAACTACCTGACCTGGCTCAACTTGCGGTTCCACAAATGGAAACCTCGCCCAAGGGAAAAATCATTTCACACGAGAAGGTCACCGTCGAGACAGAAGCCCATTTTAAACAGTGCGACAAATTGTATTTTTTAGAGGGTTTAAAAAATTCCAGGAACGTTGGAAAATATGTATCATCCTAAAAAGAGATTACGCTGAAAAATAAATTAAACAAAATTCTGAATAATTTGCGTTTTCATTCCACACACCGGTACTTAATGGTCCACCCTCGTACAACAAAGTTATACATGCAATCAGATCTTGAAACCAGCCTAAGTGTGTAGAATATAACTCTGACGTTGTGCCAAACCGTGCGTTATGGTAACTGTAATATACTTCTTGATCTAGAAATCGAGGATGTGGCCAGAAAAATCAGGAAATTTACAAACAGAGGCAAGATGAAATCAACACACAATAAATAGTCATTTCGTTCAATTGATTATCTCATCACTATTGTAATAAATGTTTTCCACTCAACAATTTTTATAAAAATATCTTGAAGTATTTTAGTGTTTTTGTTAATACATTTCTTGACCAACATAGCCCTCTACATTAGGTTAGTCAACAAGTGGACATAAATTCATTTGATATAATCTACATGAAATGTAAGACGATAACTGTAATTTACTCAAAGATGTAGTGAAACGAAGTATTAGAAAGAAAAATGCACGTAATAACATGGGAGTAATATAATCCATGTCTGAATAATCGACAGTTTCGAACAATAGTCAACTGTATTAGTACCTTATCTTTCATCCGTAAGTAAATGGCATAGAACCATAATTATCACGATCATTTTTAATTTCGTTTCATGTGCTTTACTATTTTTGCATGCAGTGTTTATTTTCAAGTTTCGTTACTGTACGTGCATTAAAATTGCTGATTAAGCTTGGTCCTTTTATTTTCTCTTGGATATTGTAAATTTCCTCCAATGAATTACATTAGCGTACATTATGGGAATCGTCAATATATGTAAATATAAATATAAGGTGACGATAATACGATACGATATTACATAACATTTAACCAAAGATACATGTAAACATATGTCACCATTTAAAATGCAAGTTTCACAAGAAACCGTTGTCGTTAAAGAATTCTTATAATGTATAATAACCTTTCCTAGTGATATATGTCTTTGAGTTCTTCAAATTACACAATTTTGTGTATCGTGATGTGATGCTCAGGCTTAAAGATTTATTGTAAAACTTGCGTGTTTCATTCATTGTACAAGCAATGAATTATACTTGTTAAAATAACGAAAATTAAATTCACGGAATCCGCTCCTGTACGTGAGTGGCGTAGTCCTACGGCAGTCCCACCTGATGACCTGACATATTATCACAGCTGGCCATACCTTTCATTCAAGTGTTTCGAGCGTCCGTCCGCGAGTACATTTCAACTGTACAGCTGGCCGCCGTCGTTCATATTATGTGTATACACAATACAGCGCGCAAACAGGACCAGAATGCAAAAACATATCGGCACAAAAGGATACGCAAAGTGACCTTGCTCTATCGCATACAAGCCGCCTTTATCGTAAAACCGCATTACGAATAATTACAATTCTGAAAAGTTAGACAGAGATGCCGTCCAGCGCGTTCCATTGTCGGCCGGTGATTAACTCCGACACCGTGAGCAATCGGGTTCTACAGATGTTCCGAAATAACCGTTTCGCGGCGCGTTTTCCGTCGCGATTGAAACGGACGTTAATTGCGACCGGTAATGGCCGAATCAATTGCTTTTTTCCCCATATGCCATAATTGAAATTTCCAGCTTTGCGAATTCGGTTTTTACGAAATTGATTGGCGATGGTTACGTTACCCGCGCAAGATGACTCAAACGAACGAGAGGTCGCTCCTTACCTGCAAAAAAAATATGTTTCAGTTACAACAGAAAATACACTCCTGAACAAATTACTATTTAAATAATTGATGAATAGAAATAATAAATAAATCATTAGTAATACGAATAAGTGCGTTAATTTTGCCCAGGTTTTATAATATAATGTGGTTCTTAAGGAACATAAGTACTTCCTGTTCTCTGCTCTCACACTCATCAACCTAACAACACCGTAAAGAGAGCACGTATTTGCCCAATTTATGCAGACTTATCAGATCAAAGGTAATCGAACCAGTTACTGCAGGTGCTGGAGTTTTTACAAGAAATGTCTACGTTTAATGTGGTTTGGGCGCCACGAAGCTTAAGATTTATCTTTTGATGATATGCGCGAGTCAAGTCTATAGTGGCTGAGTGGATACAACGTGGTAGTACCACGCAGACGAACATAGTTCGTTATTCTTCACCTCCAGAAAGCAATAACAAAAGGCATGTACGTGGCAACATTCAGGGCATCCTACCCATGACATGGGAACCCGTTTGCCTCACCCGTTCCCCTCAGGAGAGGCCCGATACGTTAGTTTGGCTGACTGTGGAGCAGGATCTCTGAGCAGAGGAAGCACAAGGGGCCAATTTGAAGCGATGTCTCACTGTGCCAGTTAGACAGATAATCAATTTGTTTGGTGAAATTGTGATTTGGGAAATGCAATGTACGAATAATTTTATTGAACAACTGGTTAATATTAGTTAACTTTGTTATCATGTACATGAAAAAGCAGGTTATCAATATTATATTAATAATGTAAAAACGTGAAATGTAAGTAAAGACAAATTGCTCGGAAACAGCATAATGTTACAGTGTCGCTTCAGCTGAATAATAACTAGATACGATACAATTGCTCAAATGGCCGCGTTTTATAAGAGTTCATTCCGGGCGGCAACAAAGCATACACAAGAGTGTGCGTATAAATAATGAAATTTTTGGCATATAATTCACCTTACTCTGCCTTAACTCCAGCTGCTTCAGCCATCATCGTTTGTATTGTTCTGTATAAAGTTAATACAAAATAATGTTTCATTCGGGTAAATCTCTGCTTATCAGATTTATCCACACATTCTTGAATTATAATTATTTTTTTTAGTTTTCAGTTCTAGGTTCCGATAATCTTCACTGGAAATAACTTTATTGTTATTAAGATAAGCAAATGAATATATTGTTTGTAATATTTCTAATAAATATTGGCAAAACGCCAATATATTCGTAAACAATAAAAGTAAAAATTTGCAATTTTGCAATTCTGTTAAAATCATTAATCATTAAAGTCATTTTCAACTAAACTTATTTAACTTTTTCGTTCTGGGCATTGTGTAACATCAACATTACTTTTTGCATTGCAATGATTTTCAGTTAAATGCTCGAAATACTTGACACTCGTTAGCGCATTCTCATCAATCGCAATAATTAATTACATTTTTCGAAGACATGAATCATCAGCTATTAATTGAAATACATGTCAGACGCACACAGAAATTAATAAACAAAATAAACAACACGCGGCAATAATTCTCCATCAAACACCTATCGTTATAATGTAACACTTTCAATAAGCTCGCAGCTCGAACGAGCAACGACAAGCCGCGCAATAAATTATATGATTCTCGTCCATTTAATTTCAAGAATGCCTTATTGACTCAGTCACCGCGCTTAAAATATTTCTTCGCGTCCCTGTGATGTCTCGGGCAATTACTTCGGCATGTTGTCACGACGTGTATTTACTTATTTTTACAAGCGACTAATTCCGTCGTAAATTAGCGATTGTCGTAACTTATAATTTCCTTCGAGAGCTTATTTATTGATTTGGCGCGCTTTGTGTGAAGGCATCGTATTCCAAACGCGCGTACAATTAATGCGCGATGGCAAACGTGTTATTTAGATGATTCGACGCGGAGAAATTCTAATTTGAAGAAGTGGCATAATAACAAAGAAAATTATGGAGGAGTGAGTATGAGTAATGCGCGTCATTAGTCCTGATTTACGGGTTATTTTCGGAGATATACGGACCTATTTGTTTTATTTATCAAGACATACTGGAGGTATTTTTCTCTCCGGCTGAAGCCATTTTTAAGGCCTATAATAATTTTTCATGGCTTTTTCCCGACGTGTGGTCTTTTTTAATTTATACGTTTGTTTCATCACGACTTAATCTCTTTAGAATGACAAAAAAAACCACGACACACAAAACGATAAGTTAGAATAATATAAAACGTTTGTGCAAATAATAATTAAATAAAAATAAAATTCGACGACTTTTCCTAGAATCTGTACTTAAAAATGACTAAGAATATAAATAACATGAAACCATACCAATAAGGAAGTGAGGACAAAGAGCGGGCACATTATACACGTAGGACGCACGGACATTTCAAGCAATGCCCCCTTAATAAATTATAAAGATATTAAATAACATGACGTGTTCAATTTCATTTAAGTTATTATTATATGACTATTCTATTGCTTAATTTATTGGCGTAATATACCTTTCGTCAGAAAGTAAAATCACCTATCTAACAAAATTCAAAAATTTAAAGGATCCTCAAAGGGGTTGGTATAAGTATAAGTATCTAAATGATGGTAAATATGCTGAAAGTTGAAATCGAAGGGAAAAAACTGATTATTAGAATATGAATAATTTCAGCTTTAAAATAAACCAATTGTTTTTCAAACCAATTAAAATATAAAAATAAAATAGAAAGATCGTTTCATACAAATGAGAAGTTATTGCTACTATTGTTTTATTTTAATAACTTTTACATGGATTTAGTTCCAATTATGGAAATCGAAATTTCAACTAGGTGTTCAAACTGGCACAAGACCAACCTAAAACAACCCAACCCAACCCAACATAAAGTATATTCTGTTGTAACGTTCCTTACGATTTACACCGCGTTGTTTTGGTTACGATTAGAAGTTTAGTTTTAGGAAGTTTTAAAGACTATAATTTTCCAAGATTGTTTGTCTAAAAGTAAATAGGGAATATATAACGATGAGATCATTACCATTAACAATAATTTCAAATGTGGTGGTTCCCCTGACGAATCCATTGCACTTCTTTTCTAAAGGAGATTGAATTGAATTGAATTGAAGATAATTATGAACAAATCGTCTCTACATGACCTATCGCATCAACTCGCAAGAAAATTGTTACTATGTATATTAGAAACTTGAAAGTTGATCAAACATTATGAGATATAGTAGTTTAGAATTCGATCAAGTTTTTGTAACGTGAAATGTATATAATGTGGTCGACATTCTCGTCACCTGGAATTTTAGAAACCATCCATTGGAAGTCTGAAATCAGTTGTCAACGAAACTGCACGCGTTCATTTGTCCGTTCCATTTTTACATAAAAATTATTTGAAATCGAGTTATGGTTGACAAGCGTATAGCCACATTTTAGAATGATGGAATTTACACCATAATTTAAAATAAATTTACTTTGAAGTTTTTTGAACAATAATTGTAAACAATAAACAGTGTAAATTGTTTGCCATTTCAATATACGCACACGTTCTTTCTTTTAACATAATTTTACATATACCCAGAGATGAATTTGCCATTCCCTGATTGGTCTTCTCGGTGCCGTAGATCTATGATCGAGAAGACTAACCTGAAGATGGCAACGTTGCCGAACCGTCGAAGCTACTCTTCCAGGGACCATTCAAGAAAGTTGTTCGTTATTCGAAGACCAAGTATAACATATAAATCATATTGCATATCAAAAAACCACCATAGGAAGTGAAAATAGTTTTTAGCAAAATAGTTTTGTGCAAAAATCTTTGTGAAGTCTCAAATTAAAGAACAACTATTTAAATGCCTCCAATACTTTGACATAATTTTGTGCTGCAAAGTACAATTGGTCGACAAACAAAACTGGGACAAAAAAGTGGGAAATGCTTTGTTTAAGGTAAATCTGTCTTCACTCTCAGGTTATGTCCTGTGGTAAAAGGATGGCATGTTGAAGAAATAAATGCAAACACTTGTACTTTACTTACATACGGTTCGTTAGCAATGGCTCGTAGGGAAATGCCATCCTCAAATCGTTGTAAAATAATGTTTTTTAACATAACGTGGTAAAAATTTAATTGTATGGTTATTAATATGGTTTATGTCGATTTATTTGTGACAATCAAAATCTTGTTTTTTGAACCAAATTTGGATAAAATGCTTGCATAATATTTCTTCAGGAATTTATTTCATTACAAGCTCTGAGTATACGATTTCTTAACTATTATACATTGTGTATTGGGATATTGCTGTACATTTTAGACCTCATACACCCCAAAGAAAAAAGTGGGTATAAATCTGAGCACTCACAAAACAGCCTTTCGTATTAAATTGTTTTATAATGTTGTGAACAGACCTGGTGGTATTGGTTTGTCAGGATAGTTAACAGAAAACAAATCAGAGATTTGTCTGAAGCTCCCATTAGACCATAATAATATATTTATGCTTTCTTGTTTCAAATTCGTGTTGTATACATGTCAACTGTTACGTTAGATTATTGACATAAGTAATTGACAAATGTAAACGTATGACTTCAAAGGTAGCTTGATCGTATACTCACAGTCCATGATGAAATAAATTCCTGAAAACATACTGTGCAAGCCTTTTATCATCGCTTAGCACATTGTATAGAATGTGAAGGAGGACATTTCGAACATTTACAATTATTTTTTATTGAATAAATATTTCTGCTGTTAAAGTTTATCATTACAATTTTATAATATTTAACCTAAAAAGTAATGTATGGTCCTTGACAGTGTCTTCGTTATTAAACGTTGATATTGGCATTGGAATGGCAATGGGTTGACATGTTCCTTTTAAAATTGAATATAGGCCCTGTAAATTAGCTGCAGAATTGGCAGTTCGAAAGTTTTAATCTGTTGTCAACGAAACTGCACGACTTCGTTTCTTCAACCCGCTCAAAAGTATTTCATATCAGTCAGTCAAGTTTAATAATTATTTGAAATTGAGTTTGTTTTCAGAAGTGTCAAATACAGCTTTTTGGAGTTGTATTTTAGTGAATTAAATGTTGCTTGGTTCTTTACAAATTATTCATAGTCTTACAGTAAATACTGGGGTATATAGAGAGACGGCCTTGATCCCGCGTTAGGATTTATTTAACGTCATTTATCATGTTAATGTTCATTGCATGATAATGACTTCCGGAGCACCTTATTGCAAAAATTATGTAATAAACTTGCTAAAAGTTTTTCATTCACCGACTCACTGAATGGTGACGATACAAGACAAGTACCTTTTGTAATAGTAACATTTATTTAATGTTCAATTAATTTGCAAATAAACACAATTAACGGTAGGATTAATATCAACATTCCTACTATTTGACGTTGTAATTTATTGTAAATATGTATGATGTATTAATAGTTCATAGCGTTAGTAGACAATATAGAATCGGATATTATGCAACACATTTTCGGCCGGAAGTAAGCGACTATAATTTTTGTTTATACCTCACTTAAAATACACATTTTAAAAGCAATTTACATTTATTATACGAATAGAACATTACTACTACTTTTTAATGTAATAATTTTTACGTAAACTGAATATGGGCGAACTTTTCCTCAATCAAAAAACAATGCCAAGTGTCCTATGTGATTAAAAGTTGAAGACGTAATTGGCGAATTCGAAATATAGGCTTTAACATATTATATATTTTTTACTAAACTATGTACCTTTTTAATTTCACCCCACCCTTTAATGCACTGTTTAATAACCAGGCCAGGTGGACTGTGCTGTGTTTCAAAAATATCCACCCACTGAAAAAGAATTGCCCACATATACATGACAACAAATATTCTATATATTACGTGCCCTGTAGATCATAATTAAACAAGCACTTGATTTCTCATTGATCAAAAAAAATCAACGTCACTGAACTGCATGAACGGTTTTAAACAGTAATTAGAAATGTAACAAAGTGTACATAAAATTCACTTGTACCGAATACATTCTTTCTTGAAGCCGTACATTTTTTGCGAAAATTAACAACGCCTTATTCATATTTCGCACGTGCATGTGTACGCCGAACGTTATTTAAAATATCAACATTTGCCTTTCAAACACAAACTTTTAACTGTATATGCACAGCTGTCCTAAAAACGCGTAACCCAATCAAGAAATAAACGCATTATCTCGGAAGCGAACGTCTGAACCGTACGACTGCGCCGCATAAGGCCACAATCGCGCGAGACGCCGCGCGTGTGTGCGAATTAGTGACAGTTTGTGTAGTGGATCATTCACAAGTACTCGTGACGTCATCGCGAGAAAGATCAATACGTCGTACTCCGGTACAGCGACATCTACACGGCGCAGGCGCACGTCCCCAAGTTTGTCACATGGCCGTTGCTTTATTGCCGATAAAAGTAATAAAAATATTAAATTGACCGGAATATTGCCGACGAACGGGACGAATTAGGAAAAGGGTGTCGCTTTTATTGGGCTGTATCCTCGACGCCTACGACGCGACGTCGGCGAAAGGGGTGCGTTCGCAACATATTTGGATACTGGATGCTCGTTTGAAAAATTCAGCAGCGGGGGGTTATTTCACCAATGCGATTAATCGTTTATGATGTATAGGATATGCAAACAATTTGCGGATTTTCGTTTTGAGTATGTTCACGATGAAAAACTACGTTCGTAGCTGCTGAAGTGTTGCGGGGACACGGACTATAAAAAAGGCAAACGTGGCACCATCGGAGCTAGAAAGTCAATACAGTAAGCAAACAATTGCATTGTGGCTCACACAATCATCGGATCTGACCGCCGTACATATTTTTGAGGGGCACTTAAAAGATGGGGTGGTTTTAATTAAACGCAAAGCGACTTTCTGCGACGCGAATTTTGCATTTAAAGAGCTTAAACTTGTTTCAAATGTGTGGTGAACATATAGCAATTGTACATATTGAAAGCAACAGAAGCTAATTCGGGAAAAACAACTAAAACTTATCATCAGTTTCGTGAATATTTTCAAATATTTATAAATTCATTTCAACACGTATTCGAAAAATAAAAATTGAAATTTTTCATTCTGTTCCATTTGGTTGATATATTTCATTGGTCCAGTTATCGTGAGGTAATTTACTAATTTCATTTCATGTTCTCATTTTCACTAATTTTATTGTACAGTTGAAAACTTTCAACTTAATTTATCGTGGTTGTTTATTTTCATATTTAGGGCAAAGCCAGACTTTTAATAGGACATTGAAATTTGTAGAATTATGTATGTATTATTTTTTGTAACATATTTTACTTCCAAGCTTACTATTTTCCAACGAATACGCAATTAATTTCCAAGTACAAGTAACAAATGTTACTTTCATACTTACTTACAATAAACGGACGTAACCAAAAAGGTCGCCAACAAGAGAATGTAAAATGATTTTCAAGGAAATTTGAGAGTCATTGAATAAATAGGCAGAAACAACAAAACCCAATAATTTCAATCAACAATTAGTAAATCGTCAAAATCAGCGAAACTCATTAAAAATGTTATCATCAACCCGTGAAATGAATAACATTCTCTACAACTCTAACAATAACGAGCAGGTTGGACATTTTTATTGCTAATGCTATTGGAAACGCTATTTTTTTAACACAGATATTTTTTATGGAAATGCATGTTTTCAATCTTATATTCCTTAACATTCACGAATATTCTGTTTTGTGTGACCTGTCGTCTAAAGGTCGAGTGGAGAGGGTGGCCGTTTTAATTATAATGTAGACTCATGGCATGAAATGCACACATCATTGGTTTTGGGCAGTTGCTTCCATAGCACGTGAACTTAAGCGGTCGAACAATGTTATAGTAAAAGCAGTGTTGGTAAGATAGTGTTTCCTATCTGTAGAAGAAGCAATATGTGGTACAGTCGGCCAAAAATGTTCCCGGACGGGGGCTAGGCGCATAGGTAACACTAAATGCATTCTTTGCTAATAATAAAATACTGGGAATACAGGGGAAATTAAAAAAATAATATCATTTGATTTTGCCAATAATTATCGATGGATTTACAGTTATTATCGATGTACGCATTCAATACAATTCTAATTACTACAATAAAACGAGCAAGTTAAATTATTCGAGAGTCATATTGAATTGCTTTCAGTAAAAGATATTTAACAAGCTAGTTTTTGATGCAATACATAATAATTATTACACAAATACAATTATTCATGTAATAGTTGTTTTGTTTATAAACGTAATAACAATCACTTGCCTTGCCTGCCCTTGCTTTTGATACTTCATATTTCGTAAAATTTCCCTTCCCTCTCTCCCCACAGGTTTCTCCTCAATCGTTCCACCGTCCTCTTCGCTTTTCTTCCCACATGATCCACGTGCCCCTCGCTGTCATTGTTCTCTCTCACTTCATACCATAAATATATACATTCCTTCACTTATTCAATTATTTTCCTTTTCCATTTCAACTCTACTTTCTTTCTCTCCCTTCTCCCTTTACACCTAAACACCATAAGTTTTGTTTTATTTGCGTTAAAATCCAGCCCCTTCTGTTCAGGAATCATTCTAGCCTCTTTGTTATTTTCGAAGCCCCTTCTGTGTCTCCGCTAGAATGACTATGTCGTCCGAATGCCAGCGACCATATTTTAGCCTTTCCAAATTTGACACTTTTATCATGCCCCTTCCTCAGAGTTGCCTCCATTTCCGCAATGAATATGTTGAACAGTCGTGGGATCAGTGGACAACCTTGTATCACCCGTCTCCTTGTCTTAAAACTCTCTGACGTCTCGTTTCACACCCTCACCCTACACCATATTTATCTCCATTTAAATTATTCTATTCCCTCTATTCTCACGCTCTACCTACTTCGTTCTTCATCCACTTTCTTCTTCTACTCCTCACATCCTGGCAACTGCCTGAAATATCTTCTTCTTTTTTTATATATATGTTCTCTTGTGTCTCTTTTTCTATTTTTTTTCTTTGTGAGGGACTTCCATAATTCTTTCTTCCCTTTTAGCCCCCGTACTTGCTCGATGTATTTTTGTCTCTATACTTTCTCTTTCCTCCTCCATATCTCTTTCTTCTTCATCCTTTCTCCAATTTTTTATAGTTCTCCGTCCCTCTCTTGCCTCTCCCATTAATTTCGCCAGTTCACTTTCCCTCTTCTACTCTCTTCGCCGACCAATGATTGTTCCCCTTCCTCCACCATCATTATCTTCCTTGTTATGACCTTGTCCATCTCCTTTGGTAAATCCTCCATACACTATATATCTTTCACTTCACCTCCCTTAATGCCTTTTGGTACCCTTTTCTCGTTTGGTCGTACCATACATTTATCGGTCTCTCTTGTGACCCCGTTTAATTAAACCTTCACCGGCAAGTGGACTGATTCCACTCTTTCTCCGACCCCGAATCCGCCTACATCCTTTATCGTCTCTTCATTTACTTTCACCTAGTCGATAACCGACTATTCATTTGCCCCGACCATCGTGCACTCTCCGTCGTAAAATTTGCAACTTTTAAATTAATAAAACAGTCTAAAATTTAGATTATTAGTCACATCATTTCTTTCGTGAGTCAATAAAAGTTGAATGTAGTTGAAATTGTTTATTAGTGAAAACCTTATAAATATAAAAAATATACAAATAGGTAATAACAAGCATGTATGAACTACGACAATTTCATGTCATATTAATGTTTCTATCCAGTTTTATATACTCTTTACTCTGACAACATAATTTATTCTTATTATTATATTACTCCCTAACAAACAAAATCAATGAAGGTTTACATAGTGTAACGCAATTAGATAAAAACGAAATAAATTAAAAAATGTAGCCATCATTTTCCTTCAATCACAGATTTATTACACCACGGTGAATTCAAGTGACCCAAACCAACCAGAACGCAAGTGAACCCAACCCACCCCAACGCAACCAATAGTTTAGTTATGAATGTTATCTATTTTTATTGTCGTAAATTGATTATTGATGACATAATGACAATTGTAAAGTGAAGAAAGTACTATTGCCTTATTACTTATTAATTGAGGTATTGTTTGTGTTTATTTTATATTATTTTTATTACATTTTTCCTAATATAACTTTAAATTCTTCAACTTATTATTTGACGATAAATATGACATATCAAAGTAAGTAAGTACAATGATATTACGAAATTGTCGTAACTGCTACACACAAATTTTACGTTAAAGTTGGGATTGCAGCAGGTAAAATTGTTGGCGTTATTATGCTGCGCGGAATATTTAATTTATGCAGCGAGTGTTGCCAATCGGTCTGGCCACTGTCCGGAAACATTTTTGGCCGACTATACTTATTATTATTTTGTTGTGAGGCAGTCACGTTTGCGCTGTCTATTGCGAGTTGGTTCCAGGAGGACCCCCGTTGTAACGTAGAGGTAGACTAAGCTTCTAGCAAGAATCGAATAACTGCTATTGTACTTGGTGGACTTCAGCAATTTATGTGACGAGATGATATCAATTTGACGATACTAAGCTAACTTATTTTGCTCCAGCCATTTATTATTCATGTTACATAAGGCAACAAAATAAAAACGACACCTAACAATTCTATTTATCATTTTACTTAAAAAAATTATGAATTAAAAAAAATGACGTGTTCATAATTATGAAATTTAGTAAGATTATTACATACAGGGTTATAGATTATTACACATGCTTTGTCTAATGTATAAGTAATACTGTATGCGACTACTTAATTATATGTATATTAACAGCTTAAGTCAGTATTAATTTCGATTAAAATTTGAACAAAGCAATCAACAAAAAATTCAAAATATACTAAAATAACATGTCAATATGTATGCTATAAGTCCTATAAATTCAGAAGTTCGGGACAATAAGACGAAATATTATTGGAATTTTAATATTTTTTCAAAATAATCTTCATTCTCAATTTAAATATTTTATAGTTGTTCAAAGTCTACAAATTTTAATAAAATGCGATAAAAAATCAGTAGTAGTAGTACCCAAGTAGAATATAATTAGATTACATTAAACAACCCTTCTTTGATATCGCAATAAAGTGCCACGTGCAGTGTCGGTTCGTGGTAAAACATTTTAGGGAGTGCTGTGCACGAAAATACTTATGTCTTACCTAATGTGGAAAACGCACACAACTTTTTTTTTAATTATCAATAGTACCTTGTGATTTTACATCATTTAACGAAAAATACAATGATTTTCGTGCTACTTGATAGAAATCAACTCACGTTCATTTTAATATCAATGAAATTTATTATTTTATAATTATTTTTTAGCTTAAGATGTTGTGATGATGAACCTTAAAAAGGATTCAGTGGCGTAAACGATGGCTTCGGCTCATAATTGTCATAAGACTGATCACAACAAACAAGTTCTATGACATTGCTTCTTATGCAAAATGTAATTCAAATTAGTTAAATTAAATCAATTGATGTATTAAAATTGCAAATTTATTTGTTTTTGTGTATTAACCAATATTACGCTAAGTGGAACTGGTAATAACGCAGTGCCAATTAATTCAAACGAATAGCCGCACTCCAATGTCGGTCAGCGTCTAAAGTAATAGTCAATCAAAATACACAATTGGTCACAACAGAAAATACGTTTTCAGTCATAACCAGTTTGGGTTTTTGTACAAATATTGATTTTAAATCATTTAATGTTACTATGTCAAGAAAATTTATTTTTTATTTAAACTTTCGTTCCTCAGTGCTTATGTACGAGCCGGTAGTGTTTTATTTTCTTTTTGACCCCTGCCCAGAATAGTATTCAATTCTAGCAACGATCAAATCCATCTTAACCTTATACCTTGCAATCAGTCTGAGATGTATTTCATCTGATTTGTATCTTTACATCTAGTAACAAATTCACTTTCCGCATTTTTACTTTCTTTCTCCACAAGGACCAACCTGGTTTTTCCCTTCAACCTTCAAAAATCTGTTTTTATTTTCACATTTTGTCAAGTTCATCTAACCTTAGGCTTGCTAGAGGCACCAAGTAAAAGTACCCTCATAGGTTTTCTTGCAATTAAATGGTAAAAGAAAATGCTTTTGAATAAGATATATTGAAAATTATCTTCAGCGACACGTAATTTCCTATTGGCTAATCCATCTGTATGATTATTTTACTGAATTTGCTACTCTTGTTTGGGGCTTCGTTGCCATTATCTTAAGGGGGGGATCCTGCTTTAGAAGGCTCAAAAAATCGATTTGTTTTTATTGCTCAAATCTATGCCTAATATATCTAAGAATATGTATAAAAAGTTATAGCGGCTAATTCGCAATATTTTGAAAGATACAGCACTAAACACAGTGAGGTGTCGAGCAAAAAATATACGAACGCATGAACGCTCGGACAAACCAAACGCGCGCCCATCCCCGCAGTAACATAACACCGAACTATGTAATGAAAAAAGTTCAATCGGTCGTTCGAAACAATAATATTTTGAGTTCGTAAGAGCTATAGTAGAATTATAACGAGATAATCCGTAAGTGATCGAAAATTAACATTTTTGCTGATCGTAAACTTTAGAGCGCGTTTTCTCGAGTTTTCGTTTTTACGATTTTTCTAAACTGGTGGGCGTGATTGCGAGAAAACTAGACAAGCAATCAAAACGAAACAAAACTTTTGTTGGCTTCAGTAGCATTCTCTTCTATTTGAACTAAAAAGATTAATGAAAAAAAATTCTAAACAACTTTTTTAGCAAGTTGAAATGATTTTCTCTTCCTGCAAAGAGCACATTTATTTTCAAAACTGAGAAAAATCTTGAATTTCAAAATTTTGGGTTTTTTTAAATTTACATAGAAGAAAATATATGAGAATTACCATTTTCTTTGGTGTTTTTGTTTCAGACAAAAAGTACGGGCTACATCTTTCCCATCGATTGTAAATTGCAATTGAAAGGTGTTGCACAAATGTGCATAAAAATCGGTTTCGTTTAAATATTTTTCTCTCGACATATTTTTTTTTAATGCTCAAATATGCAATAAAATGCTCTAAAAAGTTCACTAGACTTGCTCATTTTTTTGTGCCCTAAAAAAATTACCACAAAAACGTTATTTTTTAGGCGACCGACACGAAAAATTGAAATTTCAGTCGTCAAACGCGGACGAAAAGTAATCGTTTTTCGTCCGCTTTCATTTTTCGTCCGCAATAGGGTGGCGCCATCTACCGACAGTTACCGAAATTGTATAAAAATAACCACATTGCCGTTAGTGTCAAACTGTACATCTTGTTTACATTAGTAAATACGTGTTGGTGATAGACTTTTTAACTCATTATTGGGTAATTATTGTTTATAAAGCCGAAATAACTTCGAATGTAGACAAAGAAAACATAAACATGTCTGAAGGTGTCACAAATATGTACAATTGTTCAGTTGTCATAAATGACTATGTCAATAAATTATAAGTAAATGTTGCAACAAATTTGAAAATTATATGAGGGTCGCCTAAAAAATTTTGTGTGCACCACGGCCAAAAAGTGTTTTTTCGTCCTCGTTTGCTTTCCGACCTCGGCTACGCCTCGGTCGTAAAGAAAACTCGGACGAAAAAACAGTACTTTTTGGCCTTGGTACACAAAATACTATTAAGGCCTCCTAAAGCAGGATCCCCCCTTAAATCCTATTATTCAAAAGTACCCAAACCTTGAGCCTCTTGGAGAATATTTGAGGGCTTGTGCTTCTAGGAAGTTGTTAGGGACTAAGCAGGCTCTAATTGTGTTGAGTTAATGGAAGGATGTAATTTATTGCTACATTTAATCAGACCACACACATTAAAATATATTTCTAAATTCGAGACTAATTTTAAATAAAATAATGAACAAAAATTGACACCTTGCAAGCCGTAAAATTAATAATTTTTAACAATATTTATTTGTATACATTTGTCCTCAACTGGCAATATCATTTAATGAGAAATACGTCATCGCAAATCTTGTACCATAAAATTATGCAGGCCATAACGATTATTGTTATGTGATTGAACTTAAACCAATGAAATGTTCCACTCAGTTCTAATTGGTGTTTTGCGTAATGGTTTCTTCGGGTAAGTGTGCATCAAAGCGTTGCACTTAATTGAATTGTGAGAAAATAGCAATTTAATTGTAAATTGAAATTTATTATTTTAGATTAGTAATTTTCGATTAATATAATTCAATTATCATACGAGAATGTTATGGTGGTTTCGACCACAAAAATCAAGTAATAACATTATGGTTCCAAATAAATAAACCAATAATAATTCTTATGGTAAATTACTAAAAAGTATAATAATAAATTATACAGTTTAGTGATGGTTTAAAAACATTAACATTAAAATTAATAAAATTTAATTTAATTTTTTGATAATTTCTACGTGTTTGAAAATTTATAAAATTTTACATTTTTTTAAATCAGCCAATGAACAAGGTAGGATTTTTCTAGGCAATTAAGAAACGTCCCCTTGTGATTGCTAAGTAAGAAAATCACCTCAGATATATACAGGTGTCGCTAAAATGCGTGGACATCACTTAACCACAGATTCCTGGTTCGAAAATAAGACGATTTAACTAAACTTATCTATATGCAATTACGTTTCGTTTAGCTAGTATACTGCTTCAAAGTTCTTTCAAGAAAAAAATATTTTGTCCATAACGACAGAACGCTTGGATCGATTTGGATAATATTCGGTATTGTACCCCTCACGGATGTAGGTCATCTTGTAAGGTGATATTAGTTATTATCAGTAGACTATTAGTGTACGAAACAATGGTAACCCGGCATAAACCAGTCAAAAATTTTTTAATGTGAAGACCAATAACTTTCAAAAAAATAGTTTCAGAAAGAGGCGTTCAATAGTATTTTTTTTGTTACTTTGTAATTGATGATATCTGTTAAGGTTTAGACACAAAAAAATAAAATCTGAGGGACCGCGCACTGCATTTCGCACAAATGTAATCTAGCAGTATGATATTCTAAGAAATAAATGACGATAAGGCAATTTGTTATGATATTTATTAGTAACAAGTATGTATTTTATTAGACCTACAGTAAATGCTCTATGTGACCACCATCTTCCTGGATACAAAGGTTGATTCGACGCAACAAATTGAATTGTACTCGTTGTAACATTTCTGCATTATTCTTAATGGATTGTGAAGCGTTCTGTATTCTGGCCCAAAGTTCGTTCTGTGTGTTTATAGGACGAGAATACACTTTGCTTTTTAGAGCTCCCCACATAAAAGAATCGCAGATATTTAAATCTGGTGAATGAGGTGCCCATTTTGCAGGAGCATCATCTCCTCTGCCTATCCATTTGTTAGGAAACTGTACATGAAGATGATTCCGAACGTCCAATGTAAAATGAGGTGGTGCTCCATCGTATAGAAACCACATGTCGCGTCTAAGATCTAACGGCAAGTGTTCCAATAAATCTGGTAAGGTATTTATAAGGAAGTCTAAATAATTCTCTCCATTTAAACGATTTGGTAAAATGACAGGGCCTATGACGAAACTGCCGATTATCCCTACCCGTACATTCATTCTAAACTCATGTTGAAAGTGGCGTTGTTTGCAGACATGTGGATTTTCAATTGCATACACATGTTCGTTGCGCAAATTTGTCATACCCCTCCTTGTGAAGCACGCCTCATCAGTGAAGAGAATTTTCGTATGAAAATTGACATCTTCAGCTCTTCTTTCTTGTATGAATCTACAAAATTCAAGACGCGCGATGGTATCAGCTGGCAAAAGCTCCTGGACGTTTTGTATATGGTAAGGATATAGCAATTGTTCTTTAAGAACTCTATGAACAACATTCTTTGAAAGGCCTGCTTGCAATGCTAAGCATCGACTACTTATTTCTGGATTTTCTTCTACTATTTCCAGAATTTCTTCCTCAATCCTGGGGGTGCGAATTGTACGAGCACGTCCGCGATCAGCTGTGCTCGGTGCAAATTTTCCCGTTTCGCGAACGCGTCTTTCAATGTTTCCAAAAGTTTTATGATTGGGCACGCGACGATTTGCAAACCTTTCGTTGTACACTCTAACACTTCTGCGACAATTTCCTTCGCAATATCCTAAAACCATCAACATATCCGTTTGCTCAGCGTTAGTGTTGTTTACAGCCATTATTACGGAAATAACGAAGAATATTAACTGCTAAAAATCACTAGCTAACACCAACAGAAATTTGATACACTTCATAATTGATAAACAACAGCTACTGTCATTAAAAGTACGCGTACTTGTCACTAATACATATCATATCTTCATTTATTTCTTGGAATATCATACTGCTAGATTACATTTGTTTTAAGAAATGCAGTGCGCGGTCCCTCAGATTTTATTTTTTTTGTGTCTAAACCTTAACAGATATCATCAATTACAAAGTAACAAAAAACTACTATTGAACGCCTCTTTCTGAAACTATTTTTTTGAAAGTCATTGGCCTTCACATTAAAAAGTTTTTGACTGGTTTATGCCGGGTTACCATTGTTTCGTACACTAATGGTCTACTGATAATAACTAATATCACCTTAAAAGATGACCTACATCCGTGAGGAGTACAATACCGAATATTATCCAAATCGATCCAAGCGTTCTGTCGTTATGGACAAAATAATTTTTTCAGTATACTAGCTAAACGAAACGTAATTGCATATAGATAAGTTTAGTTAAATCGTCTTATTTTCGAACCAGGAATCTGTGGTTAAGTGATGTCCACGCATTTTAGGGACAGCCTGTATGTAAGATTAGTCAAATTGGTACTTAACTTATACTAACGAAAAATATTTTCGTTTAACAAATTGAAATTTAGGAGCGGTGTAAGATTAAACGGGGTGCGGTCTTATAGATACGAGTAACCCAAATACTTGGAAAATTTTAACAACACAAATCATTTAGCTGCATGACAACGAAATCATAAAAATGATGTAAATAAATTCACACTATCCACAATTTATCTGACTAAAATTAGCTAATCATGTAAATGTTGTAAATAAAACATGAAACGGCACAATAACGTGGAAACTACGTATGAGTACTTAAAATATGTATTTAGCCATCAGTACAAAGTTTGAATGTAACGTAATTGGAGATTATTTACATTTTGTAAATCATCACACAAAATTGTAACGATTTGTGAGCCGAGAATTACTAAATGTGACCGCGAAGAAGTGTTATATATTTCAGGAAAACTCATGTAAATGCGAATATTTTAAGACACAGTACTTTGGAGTTTTATAATTTGTACGATATTCCGCGAGACGAAATTTAGCCAATCGCAGCGTTAATCGATGATTTGAAATTAGAACATCCATGGCAAGTACAGCTGTGAAATTGATTTAAAATGGATTGATATAGTATGCAAAGTTGCGAAATTTTTTGACGTAGAGTTTGTAATTGACAAGTGTGATAATTGACTCTAAATGAAACCGAAGCTTTGTAAAGAATATTGAAGTGTCATCGTTATTTAAAATGAAACTGAAGTAAAATCGATTTAAGCAGTAAATTTTTGAACAAAATTATAAACAATATAACTCCATTAAAATATTTTTTGAAAAAGGCCACAAAGATGACCGAAACATAAAATACAAAATCTAAAGAAAAAAAATTGCAAACCCCAAATACAATTTACATCAATAACAACGACAAAAGAAAGCTTAAATTAAATTTAAATATACATATAATATTTATCATGAACACCAAACCAATGTTTGTAGTAAAATCTACGATTCATTACAGACTTTTACAAACAATCGTATATACGTATCATTCGTAATTTCGTCGAGAGCCTGTCAAAGTATCCAGCATATGTAAATAAATCGTAAATGCGACCTACTATTTTTTCAACGCCCGCTGACATATAAAATATTATTTTATTTATACAGCACAATATCCAGTTACACGAGTTATTTTTCGTTCCGATTGAACATTGACAGTACTGTCACTGCATTGTTGAAAGTTCGGACATGCGAACAAAACAAAGCTTTCTACGAAAAAGCTGTATAATTAGCACGTATTCGTTGAATAATTAAATTGCATAAGCAATTTCTAATTATGTATAGGGTAGCGGTTCATTGATCCATTTCGAATTCTGATGCCGGCTAGCTCTTGATTTTCTTATGGAAAAACTAGCGTCGTATTCTTGTAAATAATTAAATTATATGCATCGAGAATTACCAATTTAAAATAATAAAATTCACTTCACAATTCAATTGTTCGGCATTTTCTCACAGTTTAATTAAAATCGATGCTTTAATGCACACTTACCCGGAGAAATCGTTACGGAAAACGCCAATTAGAACAGAGTAGAACATTTTTATCGGTCTAAGTTCAGTCACATAATAATTATTTATATGCTTCGCTTAATTTTATGGTACGACATTTACGATGTGGTCAATTTCGCATTAAATTTTAATGGTGGTTAATAGAAAAATGTTCCGATATCATTTACTTTTATTTAAAACGAGTCTCAAACACAACCAGACGATGGAGAAGAAACAGAATATTCTGTTAGAACATTACACGAGGACGAGGATAGTCGCTGGGAATTGCAGAGGAAGAAAGTAAAAATTTGGAAGGGGAGTTGGTTACAAATTTCAGATGCAAGGTATAACGCTGGGATGGGCTACCATTGCCATTGTACGAGCGACAGGATCATTTACGAGAAATTCAGGGGAGGATTTGGAAATATTAATAAAATGAGGGTTGGGGGCGGAGTCGAAATGATGTGAACAAATTTAAGGAGATTCGTGAAGATTTATTTTTTAATGTAAGCTATAATCTACCTTATATGCTTATTATATTATATTATATGTGCTTATATATTCTTAACTAATTAAACGAAAATATTTTTTAATAAATATATATAATTAAACTTCAAGAATATTTCTGAATATTATTAGATTAATGCACGTTTATGATATTTTCCACAATTATTAAATCTCGCGTATGACATGCATACTGGTTTTCATTATTATTAGGAGAAACATTAGCAACCGTTGGTCATTCATGGATATCTACGTCCATGTAGCACCCCCTTCACAATATGGATGAATGAATGAATGTCGCGAAGAGATATATTTCAGAAAACAAAGATTTTCAGGCGACTAGACGCATGTAGGGGTGTTAATTAAGCCTGACACGTTGGGTGACAATTGATATGATGAGGGTTACGTCGGAGTCAAATTGTTGTGACCGCGTTCGACTGTTAAACTATTATAAAAGTGGCTTAGCTTTGAACTGACGCAAATATTTGTTGAATTATTATAATTTAGGATTTTGAGTGTGTCAACAATATACGTCGTTATACTTTGTGGTGGGCATTTAAATAAAGTAGGATTAGTCTACTAGAGCTTCACTTCTACAGCTAAATCTGTATGCAGCAAATAAAATAGTTGTAGACTCTATTCGGATATCGAATAATTTAAAACCAACGTAAAATAAAATTTTTATTTCTAACGAAACAAACAAATAAAGAAGGAAATTTAATGGTTATAGAAGTTAACAATAGCGCTGTGATCTTTCAATGAGAGTGAACTTTATGGAATTTGCAAATTAGTCTGCTCCACTTTAGGGGAGAAATTAAATTGAACTATAATTAATATCTGCGGTTTGCGATGGTCAAAATACGGGATATTCTATTTACTCAACATTTCAATATTTTTTATTATATCAAAATATCGCCCATAAACCAGTATACCTTTTCTTCGTGATCACATCCTGCCAATTCCTGTATTTCTTCTTAGACTTTTGATTATATGGACGTTGTATTCAAATTGATGAGGGGAGATCATTATTTAGCGTCCCTGATATAGCAGGCGTTGAGTGACATTGAATCAATTTGACACATTAAAGTATTAATCATTTGTTGTTACGTTGGTTCAACTGTAGTTTTGTCACTTGTTACCTGTTCAAATAATTTAGAATTTAAGAAAATTAGAGAAATTCTAAAAATGGAAAAATCAGAGCAGTTATAAAATACTTGCAATAGAAAGGGTTGTCGCCAAAAGAAATTCATGAAGACGTGGTAGGTGTATTAGGTGAGGGTGCTGTTTCTTACCAAGTGGTGAAAAATATGTATCGAGAATTTAAACTGGGAATACAAATACGATAGGGTAATGACAGATAGACAACTGACCATTCGCCGGATAGCTGAAATTACGAATTTTTCAAATATTTTGGGGCTAAAAAGTATTGCACTCTGAAGCCAGTTTGGCAAAGTTTAAAGCAAATCCGGATGAATTTCTTTCTCCATTCGTCACTGTTGGTGAAACGTGGGTTCACCACTTCCATCCTGAGTCGAAGCAACAAAGTATAGAGTGGCGACGAGGTTCTCCGCCACCCCGCAAATTTCGTGTTTTGCCATCCGCTGGTAAAGTTATTCACTCATTCTAACCGTTTTCCATTTTACGAAAGTGAGTTATGTAACTTGCTGATGTCAGAATAATTAAATCTAACACCAATAATTGATAAATAACATTCATTGGCGAACATTAGAAGAACCGTAATTTCTCACCACTAACTAAAACATTTGTCACGATAACTATGAGTCTAAAATATTTATAGGAAATATTGTAATTCAATTACGAAGATATCTTAATATTTTGGAACGTAGCAAAAGACGTATGTTTACCGAACGATAACGAATTAGTATCATTACATAAATATTATCACGAAGTTAATTAACAGTATAAATAACACACTTAGCGAATTTTTAAATATTTTCGCTTGTTTGTCAAATATACTGTATCTAAATACGGAGAACTGTTTTCGATAGTTCCAGTGTAATTTTACATGCATGTGACGCATTTGAATTAATGATTAAACGTCGTAAATTCTTTAGAAGTTTTAAATTAAAAAACTACAGCAGAACTTATCGATTCTGCGCTGTTAGTTAGTTAGTTATTTCATAAGAAACAGTTGTACATTTACTCTGATGTGCTGTTGCGTTTCTATTGCGACGTTTTGCTTCTCGTGTAGATTCGCACTTATCTTTAAACAAAGTAAGTTCGCAGGATTGAATTGAACTGGTAACTTTTAGTATAAATTTCCCTTGCACGCGCGCATGTATTTTAATTCGCAGGCTTAGGTTTTTTAAAGTTCGTGATAAATTTTATTGTTACAGTCGTTATCAATACGAAACCTCACATTAAAGCCTGAAAGTGACCCTCAAGTCACATTATTCAATGATGTCAGATTGGAAATGAAGCCAGAAGTTTTTTCGCAGAATAAAGCTGTAGGGCTTCCGATCAAAGAGCCTTCGGTTTTAAATGTTGGTTGTTCCGATTAATCGATTTTCGTTTATCGGCGTTGAATTTTTATTCCCTTTTCGCGCGAAATCGTAAATATGTCACGAATTTGGTGCGTGAACGTATAAATTTATTTGTTTAATAGAGTTTATATATTTATTCGCCATTAGTAGAGCAATAGCAGTTTGTTTCACAAACGCAAATAATTTCAACCGAATGTTGATCTTCCTCAACGTTGTATATGTGTGTATGATTAGTAATAAAAATAAATCTATATGTATATCATTAAATGTTCGTGTAAATTGACATACATAATTGTGTTATTGGTTTTATTAATGCACGGGGAATAATTTACTGTTCCAGAGATAAAACGGAACAAATTGACGCAAAAGGTATTTTATATTAGTTTGGTGAATGTAATTAACGAACAGGGAGGGAATGTGTTGGGCGAAGTTCTGCCTTATACCTACAAGCAATTGATTCTAAGTAGGGTATGTTTTCCGTTGCCATTAGTTGTAAATTCAAATTTGTCTTTCCTATTTGATTGTTGTCGTATCTATGTTAAGTTTTTGTGCCTTTAGAAATCACACCGTACATCTTCATTATTAAAAAGAACTCCTAAATCATCACATTATTAAGCAAATATCAATTGGGTTCTTTTGTGATTCAATCGTTTCCACGACCACCACAACATGTCAGGTCTTGATTCACCACTAAACAGGACTCTGATGATCATTGCTCTATTACCAAATCTTTATATTATTGAACAAACATTAATCAAAGTCTTCTGTGATTGGACTTATTCTTAAGGCACTTTTTCGAACGATTAATAATTAAAATGTAGATTATTGCCATCGGTATTTTCTATTCAACGTTAGATCCTGGTTTACTTAGCATTGAACGAGTATATAAAAAATGTTTTAACTCGCAAATCCAACCAACCCAATATAAATATACTTGAAATTTCAGAAATCGTAACTTTATTTCATTGGCAAAAATTTTACTTTTACCTGTTCGTCATTCTCTTCGGTAGAGGACAATGATACCAACTATTGATTATGAAAAATAACAATGGAAACTACAAACGTTTTTGTAACATAAATAAAATAAAACGGTCATTTATGTTATATTGTGTTGACGACGATACAAGTCAGTGAGATCGTTATTTTTATTATTATACACAAAATACATGTTTTTAGTTTTCATTATTATTTTTCATTAGTCCTGAAGAAGCTTTAAATTATTAAAGCGAAACGTAAGCTCATGGAATTGTTGGTAATTTTCCTATCATTGTCTTCTACCGAACAATACGTATCGATAACGTATTTGAATTCGTATTGTTTACGGATTTACTCTGATGCCTTATAATCTACAGTACTCTAGTAATATCTCGGTTCTCACCTATATTAACAGTTACAATCCCGCCAGTTTCGCATGTGTGCGTATGATTTATTTTAAGTAGTGCGTCAAAACTTTGTATTTTTCCGATAATTCCAGTACATCCGATGGATTTGGGTTTGTTTGGGTCGGGTTGGGTTCGGTTAGTATGGGTTGGGTTCGGTTTAGGTTGGATTGGACATCTTTTTGTATCCACTTTATTCATAATCAGCATGGATTCATAAATTGTCTTTTTTCGTCTAGGGATACTTTTCAATTTGTGAAATTTTCCTGATCCTTTTTGCGTTTATGTAGCCCATAATTGTTAAAGATTTTGATCATGGGTAACACTGCCACAGCCCTACACTTACTTTAAAAGTTTTCGAAATAACTTAACTTTTACTTTACTTACTGTTTTTTAAGCACCACCTAGTCTAACAATGAAGGTTTTGCTTCGTATACTTCTTTTATTTTTACCAAATCGTACGTTTTTTGCAAATCGGTAGTTGTTCTTATTTCCAAATTTCAAAATTCTAATTTACTATTCGCCTCCATGCTACAATTATTATTTTCGCCTCTATGTCGGTTTCTCCAGTCATATGTTTCGTTATTTTAATATCGTTTTCCTTTGTTGTAAAAATATCTTCAAAGTGCGGTTTCCACACATTTATTTTTATCATCTCCGACTGGTTTATCATTTACACCTTTAAAGAACTCTTTTCATATGTTTCATCGTCCGTCGCTTCTTTATACTTGAAAATTTTTTGTTCTGTTCCATATACTCTGATGTTGATTATCTTGTGTTACATATTCGTTGTTAAATTAGCTTTGTCGTATCTTCTGATTATCTATCCTAGTCCTCGTTCTATGTCGTTGTTGGTTTATAAATTGTTTTCGTTCAAAATTCTCTCAGTAATTCCACCTTAAACTGTTTCAATGATATTCCGCGTAGATTGTTCTTTTAAGTTACACAGCTACGTATACAGTTCATAAATGACATCTGAAATCTTATTAATTTGGCTTCCTGTTAATCTATTCGGTGCTTTTCAGTCCCTTTATGAATTCTTCATGTGGGAAGTATGTGCTCATAATTCGATAATTTTTCAGTTTTGGGCGTTTTCATTTGATATTTCATGACTATTAATTTGACAATTAATGACGTACGCCTGCACCGTGCCCATTTTGCATCGACATCCACTAAAAACATTTTTTTATTCTGCTTGTTTCATCCTCTGTATCCTTATAAGGTACTAGGTACTAGGTACTAGGTAAGTTTTACCTATCACAATAAATTAACAATTTGAAACTACAATTAATTTTAACTAAGTGCTTTCCAATGATGTTTTCGTGAAAAAAAAAAGAAATGTAACCAAAAATAACCCAACTCAACCCAACGCAACACAACACCAACCCAGCCCACTCCAATTACAACTTAACCCTTCACGATTAATTTTCCCACGATGAATTTTCCAGACGATGAATTTTATCTCACAATGATCATTCCAGAGAAAAAAGAAATCTAACCTAACCCAACCCAACCATCACCCAAGGCCACCATCATTTGACCCACGTATCTGGTGTTCGTCGGAACACTGCAAAATCCGCTCGCCATATGATATATATATATATATATATATATATATATATATATATATATATATATATATATATATATAAAGAATGTCGTAGAGAATTAAATTTGCTAACGGAATCAAATTGGAGGCATATATCTATCTGCGACCGTTTCGAAGCGGGAAGCGTCCTAAATCTAAAATGTTTTTGCAAAACGCAGAGTTGCAAGCTTGAACTCGCCACGTTTCTAAACAGCTTACATGGACATATGCCCTCGCTGACGTTATTTTAGAGAATTCGATTCTCCACAACTTCATTTATGTGCAATGTTCTCGTATCCGGTGTCGTTCGCGATGACTGTTACAGGGCACGCAACGGTGCGCTTTTAGGGGTGTACAGTCGTCGCTGAACGCGGAAAAGGCTGTCACGAACAATGAATTGGTCGGGTTGCACTTTCTTGTCCAGGCAGAAAGACGTTATCGTTTTATAATAATGTATTATCTGAACCATTAGTATATACTTTTCGGCATAAAATTAAGTACTCATCATGATAAGCTTAATGTTAAAGATAGGTTCCAAAATGTCTCTGCCTTATATTTGAGTATTTTCTAAAATCCAAGTTCTTGTATACACGTTTCTCTCATCATTTTATTGTATATTAATTTTTACTAACATGAATTCGCTTTCCTATTGGGATTTCGATTATTTTCAAATTCGTTTGCATTTAGAACCGTTTTTCAGATCTTTGATCATTTTCTTCTGCCTTTTCGAATCTCGCACCATATTTAATTCTCAAGTGTCTGATATACTATATATATATTGTTTATATTATTCACTTGTATGTAGTTCTTTTTTTATGGAAATAAATTTATTATTATTATTATTATTATTATATCATTGTGTATGTAACAAAAATGATTTAAAAAAACTTTCTAATCCAGCTAACCCCCTCCCCTCCTTCAAATATATAAAAACCAAATTCCCCATTCGTTGATATTGTATAGGAAACTGAATCTCTAAAATGAATTTATTTTCATTCAACTGATGTTTCAAAATATGTACAAATAATATGGATGATGCAAACCATATCCATGGGACTGTCCTAGAACGGTTGTATTTCTTAACCAAAACAAGCCTACTGACTATGACGTGAAATGTTTAAAGGTAAAAGCATTAAGTACTCGTGGTAAGTGGAAATGCATAAAATCAGGAAAATAATCTCAAACACCTATATATTTCTTTATTATGTTTTCGTTTTATTTTATGCTTTTATTTAATTTTCTTTTTATTAATTATTAGTTGCGTTCGACCATTTTCCTCCATAATGGTATAGTTGACCATTTATTACTATTTGCAGTATAAATTTTCATTCCTTTAATATATTTTACCTTATTTTTAATTACGCTAACTAAACGTCAACTTCCGTAAATTTAATTTATTTCCTCTGTATTGAGCTGGCAACGACGGTTTATTGCGGACCTTGCAAAACATTACAATTTTCAATGTTCCAATAAACCATACACTTTGAACTGCTACAGTCTTTCTGTCCACGTATATTATTATCTACTATTATTTTTCTTGGATTAGTAAAGTATAACTATGCATGACGAAAGCTAACAAACCATCTTCTGATATTGTTGCGACAACATTAGATTGAAACAAAATAAATTCGTCATCGAAATGTTATAGCCATAGCAAATTCATTTCAGTATTAAACACGCAGACAAAAAGGTGACGTCTACATTTAAATAAAGTGATTTATCCTGTATATGCGTCTCAATTATTATTTGTAGCGGGCATTACTTAACCGTCTCCATGGCAAATAACGGCATTTATTATCATAAATTTATCAACATAAACACATTCAATTCTCGAAGAAGAATAAATCGTCGGGACGGCTTTTTTAAACGAGTTATGTATTTCTGTTGATCATGCGTTCGTACGGTTGAATGGGATTACGAGAGGACCAATGAATGCGTTGCAGGCCATTCGTTATGTTTCTTATAAGCTCATGTACTGGTTTTTACAATTTGCATTTTAACGGATACTACAAGGGGTTATGTCAATTTAATAACAACGCCATTAATTAAATGCAAATTTTTATTCTAATATGTGAATAAACAGCGCTGCCCTGACGACGCGACGTAAACCAGATGGTCGTTTTCTGCACGTTAAGCACTTTTCGATGCAACAGCCTTGCGAGATTAATGCAGTGACAACCTATTGATGTTAATTGCAGTAAAATCACAAAAAAATCGTTGCGACTACATTGATTACTAGCGCGAAATTTCCAATTAAATATTTATAGTGCATGTATTATTAAGGAAATTACATAATAATGTTAGTTTCTAAATTTAGGGGTGGTGAGGATAAATGAATCTTATGTTAAACAATGTAATGCGTATACAAAGTATTTTATTACGCCGCATTGCAACGAACTATTTCGATAATTGCACTTATCTAGAATCGTGTTTTTACAACTGTCATAATAAACGTTTCTAATTAGTGCAGGTGGACTGGGCAGGTGGTTTGTAAGACCAATGGTTCTAAGTAACGGACGTATTTATGTATTTTTTTGGATATTGAAATTTTAACGACAAGCACTTTTTAAATAATGCATTGTATACAAGAAGTTGTATATCTGGTTCTGTCACAGGTGGTCACTACACGATCGTGTCGGAAGTCAAAATTGGATTTATCATATTCATCCAGGTGGCATTACCACAACTGTTTTAAACAAAAAATAAGAAATAACTACGCGCAGAAGTTTGCTACTAGAATGGTTGCAATGATGGTGGGAAAAAACCAAGTAACTGTACAAGTGCTACCCGAATCAAATGTGGTTGAACGACGTAGGACGTTAACTCTACAGAGAATATTTATTTAGCCGTATACTTCATTGAGTTAAATTCAAAAATAAAACTTTTGATTTGCTCACCAATTACAGAAACCCATAGAAAATTTGTTTTATTGAGTGTAGTTGGGTCGGATGTATTTTCATACCATTTAAAATATTTTATAACCCAACTCTATTTTAGAATTGGTTTTGGAAAACTTGCCAAACCTTCAATGTGCTTGATTTTTATTTTAATGACTGGAAATGGACTTTTATTTTTATTTTTTGTTGTAAATATATGCAGCATAGCTATGTTTGTTTCTGTGGCAAAGATCACTTGACAGTTAATGAATCAACACTCAATTCTCTTAGTTAATAGAGTAATCCTCATATTCCTTTAGCAAACAAAATAGAATAGCCGTAGAGTTAAGTTCGCATTTTTCCGTGGTCAATAGTTCACACCGAATGAAATCGTCCTTCATTCACTTTGATTCGGTGTCAAAATTAATATAAATGCAAATTTTAAGCAATTTTGTGTGAGAATATCTTAATTTGTCGCATTTTCTTTAAGATTTATGAGTTAGTTTAGCATTTTGTATGGCAATAATTTTCATTTGTTTATGTGCCGCATGGTTTCTTGATTTATAGTGACGTACGAGAATATAAAATTTATTGACATTAATAAACTACTTTACTTTCAAATACGTGCCTTATGGCGACTTATGTCAAACGCTCGATCAAGGTTAAAAAGCGACATTATGCTCGCGTGCAGTGGCGTAACTGTACCAAGCATCGCCGCAAACGTTTCGGATATTGCAAAATCAAATGAAAATTAGCACAGTTATAAAATTGTTATTTAAAATTCAAATTTATTTAAAATTTTTGATTTTTTTAATCGAAACATTGCATTTCAATCATTGGCTATATAAATAAAAATATTAAGGCTAGTGCAAAAATGCCAACTTTCCTGTACCGAATGATATTTAATTTAGTCCGTAAAACTAAAACATCTACTTGCAAATAAAAAGAAAGTAAGTAAATATCACGTTGAGATTTCATCTAGTTTATTTAAACGACTATTTATTAGAATATCAAATTGCATTTACCCATGAAACATGAAAGATTAGAATTTTCTTGAGCCTCGTCATTAATAAACACTGCAACTAACAAAATGCTCATTTTATGATATTTATATTTACAAATATATTTGTTTTTTAGTATTAAATAAACATTACTCTGCAAGGTGATTAAAGAAAAGTAAAACCGACAAAATTTCCCATTTTAATCGGACGATGTAAACTTGATTACCCAAAAAGTCCAACATATTCAAAAACGACTTAAAAGTCTAAGTTACATTACTCAGAGATTCAGGAACCCATCATCGAAGCGTGATTTGCAATCGTTAAACAATTTCATATTAATTTTTCTTTTTGTTGATTATAATTTACTTTATGGTTACATAATTAAACTCCTCCTCAAAATTTACCCAATTCACACAGCATAATTTACATTTTTAATTTATCAAACTAATTTATTAACATTACTAACGACGTGTAAATAATAACGTCCGATTTAATATAACAAGTTTTCACATCGCGGTTAAATACTTTGCTTTCCACAACTGTCTCAAGAGGTAATGTTAAGTAAAAACGTTTTAAATTGACGCTGAAAACTATTTCAGTACCGAATTAACTGTGTGTTGGATCAAGAGGCGTTACCGATGATTGAAATTACGTGGTAGTTTACATGAAGATTCTGTTCGTCCCTGGCGTGGATATGCAGGTGAGCACTGATATCTGCTTTGAAACATTCAATTTCGTCCAGTTTTTAAACGCAAGCGACGAAAGGGCTATAGAGGACACATTGTGTGAATTTTACGAGGCACAATATAAAAAACATCGTCGTTTAAATTAAATGTCTTGGAAAATTTGTCACAAAATTTTAGCCAATTGATTTTTAAAATTATGAAAAAGTTACGCTTGCAACAAGATCTTTATTTTTTATTTTCCATAGTTTTACTTTCTCCACTTTTCATTTAATTGATTTTAGCAGATTACTGTGCGATACTCGATTTATTCCATTATTTTTCATTTTCACGTTCGTTGTATTTCAGATGTTCTTAATTTTTGTAGTAGAAAATTTGTTTTGCGTTTAGTTCATCTCGTCACTGAGGCCTTTTGGAAGCATTGGATTGCTTATTGTAAAAAATGAACGAATTAAAACATCTAAAATATGACGAACATAATTGAAAAGCTATTTAATACATTTGTAGCGAATTTTTCCATAATTAACATCTGTATTGGAGTAAGTAAATCAGATTACAACATTAGCAATTATCGCATTTCTGTCGTTTAACATTTAACTTTTAATTAATAAATAAAATAATTACATTCTCGTCCAAGCCCTGCAATGTATCATAAACATGTTGGGATTTGGTGGTCTGTTGAATTGAACATAGACAGTCTAGTTTAGTGCAACATACATGCATTTACATACATTTTTCCTTTCTTATACTTCATATATAAGAAAATATAGTAATCATTACAATTTTTGAACTCGAGATTGTTAGATATATGGAGTTAATGAATTTGACTATTTTGTCAAATGCAGCTTTAAAGAAAAACATGTGTTCGAATGAACTCTTGTTATATTTCACAGCAGGATATATTAAGCCATTCAGTTACGCGAGTTTTTTTTCTATTCATAGGAGATTTGAATTGACAAATGGTGTCTACATCACTACTTCTTAAAACAACCGATCATTGATCATCATAAAGTTGTTCCAGAAAGTAGTTATAATTAATTACTACGATCAATCATGTAACAATGTCGTTTTGAAAAGGTATGTCAACGTCAATAATGCACACAATTAATTTTTATTATTAATTGATATTTGCTACCAAAGTCGGGATTTAGACGACTTTTGATCCAAATTACTATTCAAGCTCAAAGCATTTCAAGCAGAAACCGATCCAAAATGCCACTATCTTTCAGAACTACTCAGTGTCAAAACTTCTACTATTGATTTTAAACATTAAAATTCACTAAACACGTTGCATTCGTAAAAAACGCAGCTTGGATTCTTGGATGGTTCCCTTTTTTATGTTGATATTTCATGTTTGTCGGTAAGTGAGCATCAGTTTCTGTTGTTGTTGTTTTATAATTTGTGGTTTCTTAGTGACAAGACGTGGGGTAGGATATTTTTATAATAAATGTGTTTAAGAACTGTATATATGTAACGGTTCGGTAATTGTTACTGTGGCGTTCACAATCAACGATCGTCCAATACCTCAAACTTTAATTTTCACAAATTCATCTACTGCATTGATAACTCTTGTCATACCTTTGGGCAATTACGTAAAAAAAATCTAGAACAATAGTTGAAGGTAATGTATAATTAACCCAATCCAACCTAACAAAACCAAACCAAATCAAACTTAATCCAACCTGATCCTACCCCACCCAACCCAATCGAACCCAACACAACTCAACCCAACCCAATGCGTTCGCGGGCAGCTTTACTTCGAATTTCCCATTTCACGAGAACAAACATCCGGATTTCGAATATATGATTTGAAAAATGGCAATGTATAATGTGTGTATTTGGTAATCATATAAATATTAATAACATATCTAAATCGCTGTAGTCGATTTTAAATTTTTTAAACCATAGTAGTTGCAGAGTTGGAAGTACGAATAGCTTACGATAGCCCTTGAAACCAATAGAATTTCTGAATATTGAGTTTTAAACTAACAGCACACAACAACCTGAGTATTTGGCTTTGTGGTAGTTAACTCATTACTATTTCAGCGCGTGACTATCATATTGACAAACCTTCCCTTCTTCACTGCGTCGAGCTGTCACTCATTGGTTGAGGAAAGAGGTTGCATAATAATATTTCTTAGAAGTAGCTGTTTTGTTTAAACCAAACGAATTTTTATATTTAATTTTATATATTTATATATTTAATTTTTTTATCGTCTATACCAATGATAAAAAAAAAATTCCATCAATGTTTCATCGATTTCTTTTATTTGCTTATGACCTTAAATTCTTTCATACCATCGTTTGCTACTGCAAACTGATCCAGAGTGACCTTGACAGACTTGCGATATATTGCGAGAATAACCAACTTTTCATAAACTTGAATAAATTCTACCAAATTGCACTTACACGCAACAAAAATAAAATATCTTTCAATTACAAGATTTAAAAATTTCATTACATCAGTTGAACAAATTAGGGACCTGGTAGTTACCTCTGACTCTAAAATGATTTTTGATGTACATATCAATAATTCAATTAATAAAGCATACAGGATGCTGGGTTTTATAATTCATTTCAACTCAATTCATGTCCCTAAGGTGCTATATTTTATTTATGTCACTATGTCAAACTATGCTTCTCAAATTTTGAGTCCGCAGTACCACGTTTATATAGACAGAATTGAAAAAAACACACAAATTCTTAAGGTACCTATTGAAAAAACAACTATCGATCCTGATACTGTGGATTACAAGGCACGCTATTTGCATTTTAGGATGCACCCATTATCAGAACAGCGCATCGTCAATATTTTATTTCTTATCAAAATTATAAAAAACTTGCACAAGTAGATTTTCGAGTAAGAAATCAAACATTGCGTAACAACCCTTTCATCCATATTCCTTTTAGCAGCTCCAACTTTGTCATTTATGTCAGTAGATTTCCCATTGACAATTTTTACCATTCGCTGGCAACCTGCAAGCGATTATTGCTCTCTATGGTTTGTGAATGTCATAGATAGGCAAATCCATTTATCTATTGGGACTACTAATTTTTCTATTTTACACTTTTAGTTTTAGGTTCGACTTGACTTGAGCTTTAGTTTTTGTTTTATTTTACTTGTCACTTTCATAGTTTTCTTGCCATTATTAGTTTAATTTAAATATTAGATATTACGGCTTTGTTGTTATTATCCTTAATTTATGGGTACATTTTTGGATTTGGTTATCTGTTTATATCCTGAATGAATTAAATCAATAAAATAAAAATAAATAAATAAACTCATAAATGCACAATAAAAACACAAATATAAATAAACGCTTTAACATTTCATGCGAAGGCATGCACTACATCCAAAACTTAATTTGAAATAACATTTAAATGTACAATACAAACAAAATAGGCATCTGAATACACATCGAATCATCACCTAGGGAAAAATAATAAAAAAAATATTAAAGTGTATATCCATATACATTCCGTTGTATGAGCGTCAGGCAGATGCCACAAAATATCCAACTCCGCCCGATTCCTTGGGCAGGTGGGTAAATATTTTTACTCCAGAAAAGTGGCCCATTTCGAGTTGCATTATAAATACGCGTAAAGATGGCGTTGGCGACAGGTAAGCAACGATTTCTTTTGTAAAAGCGTTGACAGAAACATTTTATTAATATAAGAATTTGTTAATGTAAACAACCCACGTGTTTAACAGCTCCCACAAGAATCTCAGCTGTTGAAACTATGCATTAGGTGTAGCACGTCTGCAATACTAACTACTTCGCACGTCTCTAGAATCGGTAGATTCGATTCGAAATTATAGAAATTCCACGACAGTCAGAAATACTAATAACTGCTCAAATATATGTTGTTAACGTATCGAATGGTGACCCAAACATTTTCCATCGCATGTGCTATTTTGAATGTTCTATTTTGATCACTCTGAAAGCGCAATATAATTTTTAAATTACAATATATTATTACATTGCAAGAAAGCTTATAAATGTCATATAAATGAAAATGTTACCATTGCTGAAAATGTGAAGCAATTGTTATTACAACTGTGGTGGGATAATATTAAACAAATAGCAAAAGGGAAAAAATAAGAATTGATTTGATATTTACTGTGAAAATTAAAATTATGACTGCAATGAAGATAAAACGAATCAAAAAAGCTATGAAAGTTAAAGTCGATCATGAATTTTAGAGCGATGGAAGCAAACTTTTCAAGATTATTTAAATAGAAGATAATCAGGGGTTCCATGCAAAAGAATTAATTAAATGGCAAATAACAGAGCTACATAAAGCTTTACGAAAACATGTGTTACACAATGATGCATTCTCGGTTCTATATTCTGTACAATCGTAGCAAACGATGTTATAGCAAGAAACAATCTACAAATAAAGATGAAGTGAAAATAGAATAATTTAGCTGGTAATGTAATTTTGGTATAAAGTGTAGAGGACTTAATTGGGTCTAACAACGCAGACATTTTTAGCAGACAAAATTGAGACTTCTCGTAACTATAATTCATATTGGTATCTTTAATGACAAAAACCTAGGGCAAAATGAGGTACAAAAAAAATAAACCAGAAGCAATAAAACAATAATGCTCACAATAATAAAAGAAAAGAGGAAATTATACGGTGGCAGAAAGGGGGTTAATGCAAAAAATGTGTCAAAAGACTAGAAGAAAGGAAGAAAATTTTAAAAACGCTGGAGAAATCTCAACGATTGATTAAATAAGTATAAATAAAGTTGGCCCCTATCTTTTATTACAAATTTTATATTACATATTATTGGATTGGGTTGAGACTTGTTTTCAATTAGAATCACCACCATTTAGTTGCATTTTAATAATTGCTTGTTCTGTAAAATTTTGGAATTTTGCTTCTAATTTATTGAAATTGGTACGTTATCTATACCAGGTAAATTCTTGTTGATGGTCCACGCCACGGAAGATGCTGAGTGGTTCGTGTTTCAGAGGATGTGCATTATCACAGCAAGTGGAATTGATTATTTTGAATTTTGTCATCAGGATTTGTTCGATGAGAGGCCACCTTAGACGATAACAATTTATTTAAAAATTGAAGAGAACCCAACAAAATTGACAGATTACACCAAGTGTAAGAAAACTGGGGAACTTAGTACTCTGACTGTGGTAACAAAATTGTGCGTCTCGTGAAGCCACATAATGATTTTATTAGTTAAAGTAATTGAAAGTGTTCAAGTTCTTATGTAAGAATTTTGCAATAATTTGAATTATAAATACTATTTAAAAATTCAAATTTTATGCAATAAATATCTGACACATATTAATTTAAATATAGATTTAGTGTAATTTTATTCTACGTGCATATATTATATATTTCACCGAAATGATCAGCCATGCTAGGCAACTCCCTGGCCCGCAGGGCGGATTTGCAATCGTGGAAGTTACATAGAAGTCAGTTTGACCTATTCTAGTCGTTGAAGTAAATACATGACTAAAGAAATATTTGCTTGCATTCAACATCTGCCCACGACAGCCTTTCGGAACTACATAAACCCAACTAAGAGAAATTTAGTCTATTCAACCTCAACTTAACACACATATCTTATTATTATTAACACGAAAGATGGTCGAATCTTACACCTCAATGGTGCAGTGAACATTAATTAAAACAGGTCCATGAAGACTAACTGGTGGATCGCTAGATAATATTGTTTCTGGGTTATTACCCTTCGTCAGTAGCGATTACCAAGAACCTTAGTTGTTGAAATACCTTTACAATAGGGTAATAACCCAGAAACAACATTGTCTAGCGATGCACCAGTTAGTCTTCATGGACCTGTTTTAATTAATGTTCACTGCACCATTGAGGTGTAAGATTCGACCATTTTTCGTGTAAATTTTATATTTTGCTGTCAGATTTGACAAGACACATTTTTAATTATTATTATTATTTATTTATTAGAAATTGAATGCTGTAAAAAACGTTTTTTTTTGCAAAATCCTCCTTACAAGTAAAATGAGAAAATACTTTGGTTGTTTTCGTGGCCAATTATTATTATATTTACTACGGATGTCTATAAGCTGCAATTACTTTGAACTGTATTATTCAACGTTACGCCACTGATTTTGTGATTTATAAATATCCTGCATCAATTCGTTGACCTATCGTATTCATATTGACTTGTTATAATACTGCCATTTGTTTCAAAGAAACCACAACCCTTGACATTCAAATAAATAAAGTTCTAGTACTGTTCATTAACAATACACTGTCATTAATCATTAATTGGTCAATCAGGTCTAATAATGTTACAATGGTACATAAATTTCAAGTTGATTGCATACAAAAAAATCATTGGCTTATTCGTTCAAAATGAACCTGAATAACAGCGTGAGTTCATAGATTAGAATTTTACATTATAAATTTAATTCAAGTCACTTGCACAATTAAAAACCTTGAACACAATAAAATATGTTAATCAATTACTGTAAAAATAATTTACTAATAGTATGTCATTCACCGATACTTTTGTAACAATCGAATCGTACGAGAAATATTGTTGTTAAAGTGAACAACTCCAGTCCATCAAGTACGATAAATACATCAACTTTAATACAATGCACAGCACAGCCAGCCTCCGCCCGGTTAAGTAAGCGTGGATTACAACTGGTTTCAATTAAACCCGAAATGATAATTAAAAATCCCGAAAAACTTACGCGATGTTAGCGAAGATTGTGACAAGTGTAATTCTGATATAACACATTCAATCCGGGAGCAAAGCGGCCAGAAGGGGAGACCAGAAAGCGATTATCCCAGACAGTGTAGCTTAAAGGGGATATGCTGACACACTGAACCGCCACCCCAGGTCGACCTGCCGCTCCCCTTTAACCCTCTAATTATAAACCGGGGTGTTAATAGCAGGTCAATTCGCTGTTTAGCGACGTCATTGTGCTTTTCAACCTGCAGAATTGTTGTAACCCGAAACACAATTTACATTGTTACGTGATATAAAACCGACGCGCGGCGGAGAGTACGAATGAATTAATCGTCGATAATTCACGTGTCCTATAAATTCCGCTGCGTTTTTCCTTTTAATGCGCCGGCAATTTACGGGGACGGGGGTTTCTTGTTTTTATTGCCGACTTCGGCAACGCAGACGTTACAATGGAGACAATTGCGGTCACATCCGCTTTAAAATAGGAAAATCAAATCGACGACACAGGAGCTTTTCAGTTGGCTTCGTCGCTTGAAAATAATTTTCTTGTCGCTGTCAAGGAAAGAATTGTCTCACCGTTAACTATCTCGTTTAATGGCACGATTATTTATTTAAGATGTTTGAAAACAATATTTTACTCAGGAGTGAAAGTAATGAGTATAAACCAAATATTATATGGGGTGGATGGAACAACTTACATTAAGCTAAACTAATATTAAATTGATAAAAAATCGATATAGTCTTTCTTATACACTGGGTTTCAAATAAAATGCACCACATAGAAGGAGTAGGATCTAGTTATCAGTTGTCACTGTTCTGTTTGTGAAAATGCCATCAATGCTATCGCAAACGGGCTAATTTTCAACAATTAACGCCTTTTGAAAGGGGACCAATTATTAGTCTGCACGAAGCTGGATTAGGATATCGGGAAATCGCCAGAATCTTGAGAACATGTCGAGGATGGCAGGAAGAACAGCTACAAACACGACGTAGAGGCACTGGGCACTCAGCAACGGGAAGATCGACTGTTGGGAATAAGTTGTCTTCAAGACCCTTGGGCACCATCGCACGCAGTTGCAATAAACTGGGTAAGAGCAGTTGGTTCCAGGGTCTCTATGAGCACCATTTATCACCGCATTCGCTCATTTGGATTGAGATCATATGTCCAAACTCTCGTATTCCTTCAACAGCTCAGCACAAAGTGGACAGACTTCAGTGGTACCAAGCCAGGCAACATTGGCTACGTGAATGGGATGACATCATTTTCTCTGATGAGTCTAGGTTTTATTTATGGCACTCCGATGGACGATGGGTGAGAAGACCTAGAGAGGAATTATGCAATTTGCAGTTTGTGCTACAAAGACATACTGGTGTAATGGTATAGGGTGGCATAAAAATAGGAGTCCGCTCTCCTTTAACGTTTAACCAGGGAAGTTTAAATGCTCGACGTTACATCAATGTCTTACAACCAGTTGTTCTTCCTTTGCTTCAAAAACACTCAGAAGCTATATTTCAACAAGATAATGTGGCAGTAAGATTTTGTGGCAAAGATTTTTTGGAGAAAATAAAGTAAATTTGATACCTTGGCTTGCCAAACCGCCTATAGAACATGTCTGGGTTGCTCAGCCTTCAAACACTATAGATGAATTGTGACAACAGCTCAAAATAGCCTGGGACGAAATACCACAGGATGCAATAGATCCTCTACTTTCTAGTATGCCTACAAGGATAAATTCCTGCATTCAAGCACGTGGTGATATTACGCATTATTGACATTTCTTTAATGAAACGCTGTTGTTTTTTAATTTTCATCATTTGTTTGTGTATATATAACAGCTTTGGTCACAAGTTTTCAGCACTCTTCGTCTATGTGGTGCATTTTATTTGAAAACAAGTGTAGTTACTGGTTCACATAATTTATAGCGTTATATCATACAACGAAAATGATACATTGAAAAATAGTAATGATAAGTTATATTTATTGTGCTTTCAGGGAAATCTTATTCTTAATGCAACATATATGTCAATTTAACACATTTAAGTCTTTTTAACAAAACCAAAAATAATTATTTTGTTTGGTTGTTCCTTATCCTGTTTTCAACATTCACATAATTTAAGCTGTAACCGAAAAGCACTTTCAAAATTTGTGAAAATTTTGGGTATATACAAAAATTTAGAACAGTTATTAAAAGTTACTTAATAATAAAGTTAACAATATTAAGCAGGAGTCTATGAAAACCCGTACGTGGTCTTTCAACGATTACTGAGAAATGAAGTTAAACTCACCACGAACTAAAGCAAAATGAAATGTGTCGAGTTTTTATTCAATTATATACTAATTATTCTTATAGTATCAAAAATTCTTATGATCATAACACTCTGTAAAAATTAAATCAATCTATGGTCAGTAATTGTAAATTAATGAGTTAAAAAAGAAATATAATAGAAAAAGTTGTACGGTTTATATTCAATCTCTCTTGCAAATATACTTTCAACGAATTGATAATAACATTAACAAAAGTATGTCATACTGAACTTGGAATCTGGTGTCCACTATCAATAAATGTTTATTACCTAGCTCAATATTAAACTAATTTAATTGGCGTTTACTTACTACGCTACTGCAACACTATTTTTAGTTTGAATAAATTCATTCAAGCGACAGCTACGTACGACTTTTATATTCGTCATTTATAAACTCAAAACATTGTCAACCAGTTTGTGTGCGAATATTAAAGCGATCTAGACGTGAGACGTAAATACCCACACAAATGCAGAGGTCTTTCCGACCAGATAAGCTAAGCTGGTTGTCACTCATGTCTGCAACTTCAGCGAATGTAGGTACGGTGCTCTGATGAGCTCAAATATAGAGCGAAACAGCTGTCATCACCTTAATACATTCGCTGAAATTTATTTTTATCACGACATTGTTCTTAAATTGTATATAAATAGAATATGCTTTTTCCTTATTGCATACATGCCGAGAAAACTTTTATTGGGACACAAATACAGATACTTTGATTAGTTTAAGCAATACTAGTGACAAGAAAAAAATTTCCACATATTTCTTTAATACAGTCACAAACATTGTAACTTAATTAGCCGATATTTATTTTCTTACTTCCTTATTATTGTTAGTTTATTTGAATGCAATTATTTGCATTAAAAACACACACACACACACACACACACACACACACACACACACACACACACACACACACACACACACATATATATATATATATATATATATATATATATATATATATATATTTGCCTAAACACAATAAATATAATTTCAATTTGGTCTTAATTAAGAACAAGATTTCCTTGAAGTAAAGTAAATAGACATGTTTGCAATGATAACATTGATAATGATGACATTTTAACATGAAATAAATTATATACAAATTCTTAAGGTTGGAACTAGTTTCAATAATTATAGCGTAACGATTCATTCAATTTTTCAATAATCATTGTGACATCGATTGGCACATTACCGGTGCGTTTTTATTTTTGCAATCGTCGATAATATACTTAGATAGATTATGCCGCTGGGGCCAGTTACTTTTTCTCCGGCTTATTCAATCAATGAATTGGCAGGGAAGGTTTAATTTATTGCCAATCCAACTCCAGTGGAGTATTCATTGGACCACCTCCCATGTGCCGTGGGGTAATCTAAAATCCACTGTCTATGCAACGACAACATGTCTAGACGAGCCGTTATAAAACAACAATCGATATAGGATTACAATTTTCACGTTAAGCACACAAACCTCAATAAAATTTCACATTTCAAACGATACTTTTAACCTCGCATGCAGTTCAGGTTAAACCACAACAAAACGTAAATAATTATAAACACAAAGCAAAGCAAAAAATATCAATATGAGGACGAAGTCCAGGAATACATTGCCTGGTGAATTTAACCTTGACATACAATTAATTAATTACTTATAAATAATCAATTAGCAGTTATAAATATAGAAATAAATGGATATTTATGGATGTGAAAATATACAAGTCATTCACTTGCTATGTGACGGTGGTGGATGAGAAATTTAAGGTAACATCTTTGTCGAATAATGCATGGTTCTCAAATTTTTTGATGACATCGTTAAAAATCTCTTTGCTTTCTTAAGCAGAGATATTGCTTTCTTGGTAATGGCGCACGGAGGATATGAAAAGAATATTTTAGGTAACAAAAGTTATTTTTAACTTCAGTAGACTTCAGATTTTGACTTTATTGCAGTTCTTAAATATTTGAGAAATCCAATGCACGTTGAATCAATCAATATCAATTAATTTAATCAAAGCAATTCACTTACATTTTAACTAAATGTTACAAACATATTCACAGTATTGATGTCGCTTTTCGAGTGCAAATATTTAAATACAGTGGCAATGATGCAAGATAATAAGAAGCAACCCCTGGTGGTAGTGTTTTAATACCAATTTACATATTTTATGGAAACATATTATGTAAAATATTTTCTTTCAATTACACGTACAGATCGAGATATCAGACTCCCTCCTAATTTTCGAGGGTTTCACAATGTACACAAAACTAAATATTATTACAGACATTTCAATCAATCTTCCAAAATATGTTTTTATAAATTAGTTGTCCGAACGATAAAGCACCAGATAAAATCAGGTGGGTTATTTAGGAACGAATTGAGTAAAAATGCAATCGACCACGAACGAAACACACAGAGCAACTTAATTTCGGTGAAAGGACACGTCATCTTGTAAGCGAAAGAATGCAAACGTGAATACCGAAGGAGTGACGTCATAATTTCCGACACAAACATTTAAATTGCCCTCGACAAAATACCACAAATAATCAAAGTTACGGTTTACTTGATTGTATACAAATGGTAATGACAGTTAATGGTGTCTTTGGCCGAAAGAATTTGTTAATATTTCGACGAATTTTAATGGTTCCATGGGCAGTAAAATTGTCGTGGCGATGCTCTTTCACAACAGAATAAATAAATCCTCTGAGATATGGTACATTTTCAGACGTACGATTTATAGCCTGTTAATAATTACAGATAACGAATAATGTGTTTCTTCGTAATGTTTGAAATGCGCCATTAAAATTCCACACACTTTATTGTTTCGACAGCTAGACTTGTCAATGGATTATTATTTCCCAAGTTGATTTTTACGCTGTCCGCGATAATTGGTCATAATTGGCCACGTGCACGTTTGTTCTTTTGTTATTGCCTTCCTTAAGAAATGTGTTCTATAAAAAAAAACGTGTTTTCACACCGTGCTGTTAAAGACATGTATTTATCTATTTTGTTTCATATTTATAAGCTAATGCCTAGTTAGGTCCATATATAATAGTGTAAAGCAGTAATGAATGCAAGTCCCACCTCTGTTTGATATAATCTAATTAAGAACATTCAGCCTTCAAAATGTGTATTAATTTATTGGAAATTATGATAACATGCTAAATAAACCAGATGAAAAAACTCTTCATCGGTTTTCCAAGTTTATAATTTATTTTAATAGTTGTAATAATACGCAGTTCACTCAGAAAAACATTTTCTCCCAACTTGTGCAATCATAGAACACATGAGAATGCAAGGAAACCTTTATTGAAAAATAAATTTCATTTGAAATAATTCACGAGCCGTTAAGTTTACAGCATCACTAACTTTAACAGTTTCGAAACTACTCTTGAGGACACATTTAAATTCGTTAAAATATACGTTCCATTTCAAATAGACCAAATTTTATTGAAGGTACATTGAAATACGAACACATTCTTTAACGACGTGACTTTATAAACGTTCAACGTACTTTGAGATAAGTTAAAGGTAGTTGCGAAGAGCCATCGAGTGGTACCATAAACAAATGAATCATACAAAAGTTCAAATGAAGATCACGAGAACGAGTCATCAGGGCGACGTCCATTATTGCGGTAGCCACCACATTTGGATATGCAGATCACATTATCAACTTTGTGGAAAGTAAGTATAAGAACGTGGCTGTTAAACATTCGAAGATAGTCGAATGGTCCATTGCAGTAATAAAAGACAGTTGACGAACGAAATGTACCAAAAATGTGAATACCTTGTGGACTTGTTGATTGAATATACCATGTGCATACAGAGATGAATTCGACGTCAGATTTACGTAACTTCTTGCGAGAAATTGACTAAGGTGCAACATGCATTAAGACGCGTATATCAGGAGGAACAGTTGCACGTAATACGAACTAAACTTTGTCAGTACGATAAGAAATAAATTAACTAGGAAGAAGACTAGCAATTAAATGATTTCCGTAAAGTATAAAAGAATATAATACATGATACATAGGTTAGTGCGAATTTTTGAATGGAAATTTTCCAGCCTAAACCCATGTTTCAAATTTTAGTAAGTATTTCGGATTAAGGAAGCAATCAAATTAAATTATAATTAATTGCGTTTTATTATGGTGGAATGGTGGAGTGGGTAATGTTTTGTCTTGAAGTTTCATTACTTCTTGTGTTGATTTCAGACTGGCACCAATGTGAGTCAAATTGCGTGAGTTTGGTTTATTTTGGGATAAATACTTATTTAAAATATTATGATATGTTTCATGTGATTACGTTTTACTTATTTATGAATCTTATGGGTGAGGTGAATTCGCGTTATATCGAAACGAATTGTTAATATGACGGAAGAACTAAATTAGTATGGAGCAAAATTACGATGCATCTACCGTTATAAAAATGTTATGTGATTTAATTAGAAATTATATGTATTTTTCCTAGACAACTTATTGTAAATAGATAGATTTTACACGTGCTTAAGTTTTATACAAGTAAACTGTATTTGAAGTAACTCTCCATTGGTTTTTAACTATTGGATATGTTAGTATTCAGTATGTTTCTATTTAGAATACGTTGACTAGAAAAGAAATACATATGTTTCTAATTAAATTATATAAAATATTAACTAAACACATACAAAATTGCACTTCTTATCACCTCTTTACAACGTTTTAAACGAGTTTGTAATTCTAACCTCACATGACTTTTCTATCTACCTCTTCAGTTATAAAAGTACATTTTTTCTAAGAAACGACGTAAATCACTCAGACTTAATAGGTTATTTTTCTTTGCAGACATCCACGTATCGATTTTCATTCGCTTGCTTTACACAAAACACCATCCTTGTTGAATAATCAATTGGCTTTGATTACGTATTACTAATTTATTACCAATTATTACCCTCAAATTATTAATGTAATTATTTATACCATCATATGAAGATATTTATTTGCCGCGTCTGTGAGTGTCTATTTCTGATATATTAATATGCTATAAATATTATCCTTGCCAACTTAATTTTCTTCATTTACGAATTTTAAAAGTTTTGTTTTACATTTCTCAAGTATCATATTATTGTAAATTCTGTGTACGTTATTTCAAGCATATTTAATTTAATTTTCAGTCGAACTACTTGCTTATTAATAGTATGCAATAGCACATATACATTGTAAACAAGTTGATACATTAAGTTTTATAAAAAATTTACATCGGTTAAATGTTAAATATATTCTTGGAATAATTATTATGAATGTAACATTTAAATGGAAAATAATTTCAAGAGTCTGTAAACCATCTACGATCGTATATTTCATCATTAAATAATGTCACTGCCACTCTGGGATTGGCACGGTTGCCATAAACCCAGACGTTTTAATGTTTTAAATAAGTCCACGTTTTAGTAAGGGCCCGCCGTTTTGTTATCTACGTGATATATTTTAATTGTGTTACGTATAAACGTCAACGGTTACTGGGACATAAACGTCCTTCGTTGGACCGGTCGCACTAAAAATAGAGAACTTATGGCAGGAACAGGGGCGCACTTACTGCACATAAAAGCCACAATAAAGTGTTCAACGACCGGGAATTTTTACTTTTCGGCTAAAAGCGACGTTCCCGAATGGGTCAGAATACTGAAAATAAACGCCATTCTCTGTTCTTGTAAATATAATAACATACAATTGCATAATTTTTGGAACTTCAACTAAATTAGCTTTTTCATTGCTTTTAGTGACAGAGCTTTTTATCTTTGTTCTGATGTAATAAATAAGTAAGAAGTCGTAACGTGAAAGTGGCATGACATGTCATTCCAAAGTAGGCTTTGAAAACGCAAATTATGAATGCCTGCCTTTGGCTATTGCGTTCTAAATGCATTATTAATGCGGCAGTGCTTCAGCTAATCAGAATGTTACAATCTTCTTCATTTTTATATTCTTTTGCTATGCGGAGTGTATTAATTTTTTTTTTGTTTTACTTGCACGTTTTTGTTCAGCGATTTTCGTCGTAATGTGGGTCGTATGTGTTTTGTAGTCCATTATTTATATATTGATATCATTTATTTTCAGTTTTTAGAAATGATTTGCATTGCTGTTATACTTTCCGTTTGTTTTACGTCTGTTAAGATCACGTGGTTAAGATCAAATTTATTGATGTTTCTGTCGAATAACTGAGTCAACAACACATATGTTAAATTGCTGCTATAATAGTCACACTTCTTTGTGGGCATTGGTATGAGCTGCAAAATGAGTTTTGCAACGATATCTTAAAGCTGTCCGTTTTACGAGAATGCTAGGATCTGTTGGACGAATAATCACATCCAAAACGGGGTGACCATTTCGTCGTGATGTTGTAAGTTTGAAGAATCTCCTTAATTCGCTAGACAATAAAAATACGCTACTAAAACACATTCACGAGCTGCTAAAGTGACACAATGGCTAGTGTTACTGCAACAACACATATTGCTGATTGGCCAGGAATTGGAGAAGGTTTTACCCACTGACGAATTCATATTGTTTCCGCATGGTGAATATGGAACGAACGTTCTGGAAAAAAAGGCAATAGAGCGTTTAGCTCACTTATGTTTATATATAACGATAATACACAGAAAATTGCTGATCAATCATGGCCATTTTTCTACATTATTGCTTGAAAATGTTGGTAGAAAAATTACATCCTGTGGGATTTTCATTCCTCATATCTGCTAAGGGCACATACTTCGTCCAATGACCCATTCTTAAGATGAAATATGTTTTATTTCACAACAAAGTTTTTTTTAATGATATTTTATACAATTGAAATAATTAAGTAAACAATTTTCAGTTTCTTGACTCACCGCGTTGTAAAAATATATATAGAAATAGAGACCCACTAAAAGGAATTTGCAAGAATGTGTTGCTCAAAACTGGGTTATACAATTTGTGAAATTAATACAAACTTCTCCAAAAAGCTGTGTCTATAAAGCAATGGGATATATTTTATTTTCGTTGCTAGAAAGGAGAGAGCAAGTTGAAGGGATGGGTTGCGTTGGGTTTGGTTGGATTAAATTGGATTGGGTTGGGGTGGGTAGCATTTATTGAAATGCTTGGGCAATCACTTCAAAAGTGATAATAAATTAAGAAATATGGATATAATGAAAACGTTGCGGAATAACCAAGTAATTTGATTGGACGAACTATTGCCACGTACACCGGTGATAAAGGGGTACCGAAACTATGTAAACAAAGAAAACATATTTAAACGAGAAATCTGAATCAAACCTTTAGGTTAGGATAAGGCAAAAAGTTTGAGGTAACAGTGTCGTAGTGTCTGTCAATACAAAGGGTAAATCAAAACTATGGTAAAAAATTCAGGCAAAAATGTCCAGGAAAAGAAGGGCAACACATTCAAAGACGTTATTAGAAATCCATGTGGGAAATTATTTTTACACCTATTCTTTAAGGTCGATGGAGTAATTACTAATATCTTGAATAGGTTGAAGTAATGCACCTGCATTGTATCCTATTTGCTGTGTTCTTCAATAGGAAACAATACTTTGGAGTTAGTCAGTGGCAAAAATGCTAAGGCCACATTTAAAGAAGTTAGTATGGGACAATTTGGGAAATTGATTACCGACATCAATTTATCCAACGACTCTTTAAGGTTGGTGGGGAAATTGTTAATAGCTCTGCGTTTGGTTGGACTAATAAACTGAAAAAATAGGAAATAAGCAAGGAAATAGTAGCCAACGAGAGGGAATTTATGTAACAGAACAGTCTTGATATTACACGACAATTTTAAAATCACCTCCTTGCAGTTTACTTATAACTAAAAAGCAACAAAAACCTAGTTAAAAATTGAGTTGACATGAAATCATATATTAAAAGATCGTTTGTTGTCATTTTAAAACTCAAGACGATTAGGTTTCTGCCTTGACATTGATATGTTTATATTTATACAGAAATTCTAAAGCTCAATTATCAACAACCAATAGTAAAACATTTTACAAGATATCCCATTAAAAAGGCTAGAGTTAGCGGTAACAGCGGTAGCTGTGAATTGAACTTGAACATTGCGAGGAAATAATGCACGTGGTGGGGAAACCAATAACGTATTTAGATGAAACGTACATACATCCATCATATGGCCTAACGAAATGTTGGCAATCCCCATGAAGACAGAGGTACACCATGAAGGTGGGTCATATGGGTTTCCTGCTAATGGATTGTTGATATTCAAATTTAACTCGAAATCTGGTGTCTATCATGATGACATGAATCCCCATTAATCATTAGATTTTAGGACCTGTTTATCGATAACGTAATCGTGAAGGAAAACATCTTTTTTTCTTGTATACCGAACCACACAACACTTTTCGATATTAAGTTTCAGTTTATTCTGTTCACACCAGGTCCAAATCAAATCAATATTATTCTAAAGAAGAATAGCGTCATCAGGATTATCAATTGGCATATTGCTCTTTAAGTCATCAGCATACGCAAGGCGAGGACACGTCAATCATTGAAGCAGATCGTTAATAAACAACACAAAGAGAAGTGGCCCCAAATTAGACTCTTGAGGTACTCCCGATCGGGAAACATATTTGGAGGATCTGAAGCCGTTACAGAACACATAGTTTGTTCTTCCTCGCAAATATGAGTCCAGTAATAAAAGTAGATCTTTACTTAACCCAAAGTAATGAAGTCTCTTCAATAAAATGCTTGATCAATTGAGTTGAATGCACGAGTAAAGTCAGTGTACACAACATCCATTTGACCGCGTGTATTTAAAGTGTTAAACTAAAATATTCTGAGATATACATACTAGGTTGGTGATCGTAGAACGTCCAGCCACAAACTCATGTTGAGTAGAAGAAATTCTAGATTTAGTATGAGCGAAGATACACTTACATAGAATTTGCTCTTCGAAAAATTGGAGAGAATTGAGATCGGTCTGCAGTTATTTAGATTATTTCTATCACCTTTCTTAAATACAGGTGTAATTTTCCATCTTTGCTCTAATAACAAATTAAAAATCATCCTCAATGGTCCAACAAACAACATATGACAGTCCTTGATAATTAATGATGGAATTTGATCATCGCCAGCATTCAGGCCCGACTTCAGTTTTCTAATGTTTCAAACAACATCATCAGTGATATTAGTGATAATTAAACAATCACATGAGACCAGGAGCAGTGAGATCATCTACAGGATATTCATAGTCCAAATACGATAAAGTTGCTGAAGAAATGTAGCAAAACGATGGCTGGGAGGATGGAACTGTTGACGTAATGTCATTTGATGTAAATACAGGGTCATCGAAATTTGAAACTGAAGATGAATCGAGCAGTTCGTCAGAATAATTCATTCCACAGATTTCAAAATAATCTATTAATTATTTTATGTGCAGGTAAGTAGAAGCTTAACAAACATTGTAACTTGAACATATAATATAACAATATTGTTTGAAAATAAAATTGTAGAGAAATTATTTGTTTGTTGTAATGTTGCACAATTCAGGTCACGTCCGCCCAATTCGTTTGCAAGCTTGATATACTCGTACATTATTTCGACGATCGAACCGTCAATTAAATTATTAAAATTTGGATAAATGTCAGTGGTAATATACGCAAAAAACTGCAAAAATTAATGAAATAATAGGGAATGGTACTTGCATGAAATATTGTTTATTTAGCTTATTTTTATATATGTATTTTTAGCGTGTTTTAGTGCCCGGCTGATCAAACGTTTGAAACGCCACTGCAAGTATATGCGCCCTTTTCTCCAATCCCAACTGTTGTGCTATTGATATGCATATACATGCGCATTCACTATTGAAAACGATTTATCACCGAAACTCGTCCATCATTTATGCCGAGTACAAAAATTTAAGGATAGAAAAATGCAAATAAATTTTATTTCAATTAAGGCGTGCGTTGAAGTGCGCATTTTCCATTCAACATGTAAAAACAACAAAATACGGCAATGCATCAAGATAAAATTCCACAACCGAAATACACGTTCCATTCGGTAATTTTTCAAATTTTTATGCCGCATAAGACGAGCAGTGCTCGCGATGCCTTCCCTGATAAAATTACAATTTAAAACATAGATGTTACATATGGCGGTCCTAAGTGCTTATTTATGGCCCTCTCGTCGCCGAAGCCCTAGAGATGCCCGGCAGATGCGCATAATAAATTACGGTATATGCATTCGCATTATACCCAAAATTCTATTAAATAAATTAGCACCCTGAAACATCACCTAATTAATTTTCGCAGCGGCGCCGAGTATCGAGAGTCTTGCGTTTTACGATTTTAAGCATACGCCGAAACCGAATAAAGTCGTGTGTAAACAGGTCTTTACAAACGATGGCGGCGACGTCGTCGAGAGATAAAATAATATGTACGATTGTGCACAGCTGTGTCTACTGCAGGGGTAAAGGGAATATTCACCAAAGGGAGGGTTTTGTTTGATTTCCAAACGTCGATGCAAACACGAAATCCGATACATTTGGGAAAAAGGAGAGAGCGAAGAAGACAGCGGGGTAGGAACGTAACAGTAAAATTACAATACATTTTCTACCTAACGTAGATATATAAGATGGGATGACAGGTTAACAATTTAATATCTCGGGGCGAATAACTGTCTGCATAGGAGGGGCCACGTTAAATTGTAATTTTGTTTAAGGAAATGTATATTTAAAAATATACAAATTATTTTATTGAAACAAAATCCATATGACGTTTTGAAATAAATATATTTAATGTACACGAATCTAAATTATTTAGATGTTTTAGTTTTAATTAAGAAATAAGTTTTATTTCACAGCGATTTCTTCCTTACTTAACTTAAAAGTCACAGAACACAATTGTTTATTTGGCAGGAATTATTCTGCCGAATACTTTTTTTTCGTTACCTACCATTCGAAATTCATTTATTTCCTTTAAGACCCGAAGCATATTCAGGTTAGGTCCGGGAGGGCGGAGTTGGTCTGCATATCGAATGTGGCCCTAGTGCAATAGCGGCAAGAACAAACACTTCATTTAAATTGCAAGCGGCGGCCTCGCTCTAATATCTTTTCGACAAAAGGAGCCAGAAGAATTAGCATCTTTGATGTAGGGTCGATGGCGGCCCACGAAAACAAAGCGAAATGAAATTCAAATATTAAGGTAACTACATGCAGATTTAATCCAATCGATAACATCGTCATAAATTATTTTAAATAATCGTATGCCATGGAACTAGTATATTTTATTGCACATAAATTATTTAAATATCGCTAAAATATGTCACTTGAATAAAGTCACATTTAAGAGAAATTATTTTGCTTGGAAATAAAGTACGCACTAAAACAACGTTATTCAATGTAGAAAACTGGACAGATGTAGTGACGTACATTTTTTGTTATAGAACTAGATGCGGGGATTTTATATCAACAATTCAAATGTTACATAGTCACCCCAGTGTATATTAAGCACACATATTGATAACAGATGCAATGTAAATGATAAATAAATACCTTTAGGTTTACGAATACGAGTGCACGTATACATCATCATGACAGCCCCACTGTGTACATTTCTGATCACTTGCTGGGGATCTTTCGACTTGGACTAGCATCTATTAATTCAGGCATCGCAATAACCCAAGACAGTTATGGGTATAAGTGGAGGCGAGTCAATGGATTGAGAATTTTTCAGATAACGATGGGATTTCCAAGAATTTTTTGTAACTTCAAGGACTGATGGAAACTTTCCAGTATACAATAATGTTTAACAACGAGTGAAAAATCACAAATGTGAAGTATATTTTTTTTTTAATGTTAAGACTAGCTGATAAGGCAAGTGCACTGCAAAAAGAATTGTTTGAAAACATCGTATGAAACGTATTCCTTATATACTCATTTAATTTGATTCAGTTTTCTATGCTTTTCGCATAAACAATTGTTTATAATTATTTATAATTTACTCATATTTCTTTTAATTCAATAAAAAATAATTTTAAATATTATTGTGGTTTTAGAATATTTAATACTACATCTGTTCCATGCTTATTTAAGATTTTAGAACCAACTAAAAATACAAAGTTTTGAAACCAGGGCATGTTTATCTCTCAATTTCACCCCACCCCCTCCCATTTTCATTTTTTTGTAGACCATAACTACAGATGTTCAAATATAAAATAATTATAAAAGTTTACTCAATAAAACCGTAAATAAATCTAGGCCTAACCCTGTTAAAAGGATATTTATTAACTTATTCTGTTATTCTGGGTATAACCATGGGCAAAAAGCAATGAGAAACAATTACAGCAGCCATCCAACAAGCAGGTAGACGCGGTCTGGGTCAACACCGATACAACTGGTGCAAAATGTTGAAATGAAACACTTGCCACGTGGCTTGGATAACTGGGCTAAATAACACATAAGTCAACGTATAAACATTAATGTATAATTTTTAGTTGAATATTATTTTTAAAATATGCACTTTAGATTAAAATAGGTTGGTTAAGAATTTAAGCCCCTCAGGAGTAAAAGCGTCGAAGTTCATTTTTCCAATTACACAAATGGGGTAATCTCAAAGGAATTATAAAAATATCATTGCAACCAATGTTATCATATAATATATTATGATAACATTGAATGCCCAAAAGTTCCCTCACTCTTAGGGAAAAATTGTACCAAAATAATATTCATAATTTATCATCTAAAAAAAAATTAATTAAAATATAAACCTAAAATGATATATTCCACACTTAACTTATTTAACTTAGTTAAAATATATGCGCGCGCCTCAATCAGAAAGAAAATAATCCTATGACATATATAACATTTGAATAATTTAAATAAAAATAAATTTAAGCAAGGCACTGAAATGATTTTATATTTTTTCACCACTTAATGCACAGTTTCGGGCGTCGAGTTTTATGTCCATTCAAAAAATTATATGTTTACGTCATACACAATATTATTTTTTATTTAATCAAATATTTTCGGCGCGTATAAGTCGTAAACTTTTTATGTACATTCCTATAGAATGATAAAAAAATGTTCTGCCGTTTCTTCGCAATGACCTATATAATAATTGTATCTTGTATTTGTTTACTTCAACGAAATATTTATTTATACGCCTTCCCGAGACGGAATGCCGCCATTTTGTTTCAAGATGGCTATAACATTATGTTATAACCTATGTGCCAAGTACGTGTTCCAGCTATGCCAATGCAAAATCTCAACTTAATCGAATCTGTCACTTGATAAGCATTACATATTCATTGGAGTGACGACGTCAAATATTCAGCGTAGTGCAAAAAATCGTTAACTTTGTGGCCAAAAAATTTTCAAAGTAACGTGTATCTTTGATTAGAACATTCCAATGTCAAAATGTTTAATATTAAGTATTAAATGTTTTTTAACTTTAATTGTTTCAGATTGTCGAATTGCATCTTGCGATTTAAATTTTTGACATTTGCATGATCCAATGTTGGGTTATTGTTTCCCAAATTTAATATTTTTTCAAACATTTGTCGATTTTTTATAAATATTTTGAAATTTGATTTCTTGTAAGTTGTTTCTTACAATTTCAAGATTTTTTTACGTATTTTAACAATATTTAAGTTTTACCTTAATTGTGTATATTTTAATTTTCTAAATTTTTTTGCAATTTCGACATTTTTCAGGTTTGCTGCAAATTTCACTTAAATTGATTTCTTGCGATGCCGTTTTATTAACTTTTAGATTTTTCAGTTTATATTTTCAAAAAACATTCAACATTTTGAACAGCTTGATCTTTTTTGAAATTTGCGTTTTTGAATCTTTTGAATTTTCATTAAAATTTCACATTTCCAAACGTTTAAAAATATGTATTTTTAGAATTGTTGTTCATATTTCATTTCTTTTAATTTTGTTTTTTTTAACAACTTTAACAGATTTTTACATTTTTTGACAGTATTTTAATTGTTCGTTTTTTTTACATGCTATATCATTTGAGTATTTTTGATTTCTCTATATTGCGCATATTTTTGGAATTTGCATTTTATGTATTTTTTGCAATTTTTACATTTTTCTTCAAATGATATTTTAATGGTTTACTAACGTTTTATGAACATTTTTAACAGTTTTAACATTTTTTGAAATTTGCGTTAATATTTTTGATTTTGTTTATTACTTTTGTTTTTTTTTACAATTTGAAATTGCATATATATCTTGTTTAGCAATTATGCGTTCCACATATGCATTTCAGGTTATGTTATGATGAGTATCTTTTTGTGCACATTTGTGCTGAATAATTGCTTTCAATTTAAAACTAACAATACATTATATTTATATTGTTCTGCATGAATTTACTTAAGATATATGTTACCATTATTTTTCTGTTGAAGTACAGTTAAATGTATACGATAATTACAAACGTATTATTCCATGAAACGAAAAGGAACTGTTCAACAAAGTCCTAATTAATTAATTGATTTAAGTTTTTTAGAGTGTTTTTGTGTTTTTTTTTCAATGGTTTTTGAAAATAGTCTAATGTGTTATGTGTGTAATTTGAAACGGCAATTAATCTGAACTGAACTGAAGTTTGATATTTTTGACTTTGACTGATCAGTCGAAGTTTGCGAACAATACTACCAAGAATATTTTTGCTGCTCTGACGACAATCTAAGGGGAAGTTTTCGTAAAATGAAAAAAGTGCGTTTGACTAAATTTGCGTTTAAACCTGAGATAGCCATGCAAGTCGTGATCAATTATCAGGAGCCTCTAATAAATAAATCTTAATGAAATATATTTTCTAGTTTAGACGATACGAGGGGTGAATCATAGCTAATCAAATCCACTGAACATTTCAAAACTGAAGTCAGTTAACCGATTCTTTTGCACGTGAAATGCCCTATGCCAAAAGGTATACGCGTTGTAGTCCTTCACTTTTGAAAACTGTGTTTATTACTGTATCGAAGCTAAAAAATTATTCAAATTAAGCTCTACGACCGGATGTGTCAATTGTGTGGGTGCGCAATGTGTTTGGTTTGAGTCCAAATGCGTATTTTTAATCGCAAACTATGTCGGGAACGCTCCCGCCGGAGCGCTCCGGGCCGTCGATCAAACGCTCGTTTGACGTCCAAATATTGAACTGACAGACGTGGCCCCTTTGGCCCCGGCCTCGCGGACCAATCAGAGGCAGGATTTCACTTTTTTGACAAAAAAAGGAAAAAGGATAATTTATTGACAGTGGCATAAAAGTTTGAATTATGTTGCGTGTAAGGCTAAACTTGTAATAAGCACAAACGTTATAATGTGACGAATTTTGACGAACGTTAATTAGTTTTAAACAACATATGTAATATATGTCATGTAAAATAAATTACTGTTGAGTAAATGTGTTGTTCATTTAATAATAATTACAGGTAATGTAACTTTTTCCTTGACGATTAATTAAGATGTGTTTGATGTTACCTTGAAATTTTGAAAGTGTGTAGAAATTAATCTGCAAAATATTCTCCATACATTATTCGTCAGTTATCGTCGAAATATATTTTACACAAAAATCGATTAGTGAGGGTAACAAATATTTTTTTACTTCAAAGCTCTTATTCATTACATACCATATCGATATGTTAATACGGCAGCTAAAGTCATTATTGTGTTGGAAAGTTACAACAATGGAACACGTTGCCGTGCTAAATGTTAAGAATGAGTCGTAATAATATTATAAAACAATGTATTATAAATACAATAAAAATTTAAAAATATTGACAACTTACAAATAGAATTTTAATGAAAAATAACTTTTTTTCAAAAATTCCAATCGTTAAAAGTTAAAAAATCATCATTCATTCTATAAAACAATATGTTTAAAACATAATATTAACGGTCTATTTTTATTTAATAATAAACAATAGCAGTTTAACCACTTCTATTGCATGTTGATGAAGAAACAGAATTGGAATTTGTTTCAGTTGTTGCATTAAACATTTCCGTCCTGACATACCCTCCACATTGTACGAAATGTACGGGGAAAAACGCGTCCGTTATAAAAGATAGATCATTTATTATTATAAAATATGCAGCGATATTTCAGTATTTTTCATAAAAGGTTATCCCCGTCTGCGTATGTCAGTGATTAATATACTATTTTCGTTCGTTATGCATCTCATATTCCGTTATTGTGTTTTTAAATGAGCCAATTTACCAAAGAAACCTCTCAAAGATATGCAAAATACAAAGCGGTCTCTGCATGAAATCGACTGCGAATTTTCGAACGCAAAACACACCACCGTAAATCTCAATGGCAAATTTTCAACGACACGAACACAATTAAACTAGAATTTGCAAACGAAATTAGTTCTTCGGTTTTGATTTTTTATATTTGTCGGGCGGATCGATAAATTACTTGATGGGCGCGAACGCTTGTGAATCCTCCCCAATAACATCCAATATTAATCTCAAAAAAGAAACCGATTAATTCGCTGCGAACATGACGGAAAATTTCAAATATGAGAGCAGATTCAGAAAGCGTTCGGCAAATATCTGTAATTAAATCCCGGGGCAGAAGGCAGGACAATGCGAGATATTTATGCCAGGAACTGGATGTGACAATCCATTGTGACCTAACCCGTTCACAATGCGCTCCAATATTCTAAATCATAAGTACACACGCCATCTGAGAGGGAGGATGGGAGACTTATTTGAATAATAAGATCGTTAGGCGTATTGTTTGTGACATACGCGGGCCTTTTTAAGTCGCAAACAATCGTGATTAATTATGTTAGTTGGGCAGAATTGAACTTTTTCTGAACAAGCGCGGAACACTACTTAAGAGATTATGCGGCAGCTACTAAATTGTAATTTTATGGATTATGTAACACAATATCAGTCACGTTATACCCTCGCTACGTATTCAAATTACTTTTAGCATAAATAATATATAAATAATTGCGAAGCTTATCGAATCGATCTAATTTTGAACGTCAACCCCTTGTGCATGGAACATCTGATAAGGGTTTAGTTTATCATATGCAGCGGCAGCAGCCAACCCTTGTCCATCGATCGTATTATAATAAGCTGCACCTCGGGCTCTATATCTGTTGTCTACCCTCCATTCATAATGGTACTACCATAGAGTTTCAAATGAGCAAGATCGTCGACGTCAAATAATAACTTGCTTAGAAAATCATCATTATTCTTATTACCATATGTGAATATACTACGAATGTTTAATAAATCGATTTCTAAATTCGTTACAAAATGTTGAGACTAATAGACGATAATATAATTAACATTCGTAGCATATTTTTCAACGATTAATAAAATAGTAATCCAAGAATTAAGTTCTCTCATTATTGAGACGATATCATCTTCAACTTTAATGTCTAGAATATAAAAATGTAAATATACGAGTATGCAGGTGGCTCATGGTCCTGATAACGCCCGTTATTATTAAACGATCCGTAGATCATTGACTCTACCGAAAATACGTTTATGCATACAGGACATTTTAATACGAGTCAATTCAAAATTTTTAAGTAATGGTATAAATGTAACAATGTAACCACTTGAATTTCTACAATTTTTTAATAATTTTGTGACACTACTTTTAGACGACAAACGAACTGTTCGTTTTAGTACGAATTTAAGACGACGCTTCAGGCAAGTGGAACTGTGCTCTCATGCTGGTGCAAAAACAACCAGCAATACAACTAAGGACAGCGAAATATAATCGAGACCTGGCAATTAATGTATAACTAAGTGTCACGAAACAACGTGATGTTTGTCTACCTCTTTGCTGACTGCGTATGCATTGCTGATACTTATACTTTGGTATGAAAGCTGACTAGCGGAGTAATAAATTGTTAGTAAGCAAGTGAAACGTTACGTCAGATGACATAACCATATACCGCAGAAATCAATAAGTAGTGTATCGTAGTATTGTTAAGTCGTGTGAAGTTAGATGTTTCCTTATTGGAATGGTCAAGGTAGAAATGAATAATACAGTTTCTAAAAATCTTTGCAAGTACAAAGTCATCATTTTTGATTTCTTGACTGAGGACTTGTGACCAATCTGGTAAGTTCGAAAAGACCATTATTCAGCGCCCGTTATATTCACAAACATTGAGTTTGTTTTTCAATTGTTCTATAATTAACTAGTCTTTTAGATTTGGAATATTTTTTCTGTTTTTAAATGGCCTCCATTATGTGGGTCTTCTAACCACTGAATTCTACCTTCTGTTTATGCGTCCAAACCACCATTAATGCAACTATTACTTGTGCTCTATCTTATTTATTGCTACAGGACACATTTTTTTCTAATAACTTTTGTTTTGAACGAAGTGATACGAAATGAACAGATCCATTAAGTTTTTTTTACGAATCTATTGAATACTTAGAATGTAACCCCTTAGACGGTCGGTTTCCTTAAAATTTGATTTAATACATTTGCCTTCACTCAAATGTTTGCTTTGATTATAAATATTTTTTTTATAAACTGACTTGGGAGACATTGTGACCATACTATAATATATATATTTACAAACATTGATTAGTTTTTAAATACCGTTCGCTCATGTGCAAAACTTCTTGTCTTCTAGTCTAATATCAATCTGCGTGCTCCAAAATCATTGAATGTTTACTCAATTTTATCAAGTCGAGACAAATATTTAACGAATCAATGTTTCGATCGTCTATTGATAAATTGATAAAAAAATATGATTCTGTTATAAAACGAACAACAATTCGACAACTCTGTTCCATGCGTGTGCTCAAAACCTCGAGACGCTACAACACCCTATCAGCTCCTGTTCTAAACTGACACTAGTATGATTCCTTCCACTTACGGACAAAGATGTTATGAAAATAGTGAGACTTCAAAATTTCACTTCCTGCTTCGTAAATGCAATTCATAAATCTTAAATGTGTGTTTCTATAGGTAAAATAAGATTGATTACGAATACTCCTTTACAAATAACATTAATTATAATCTAGTCCTGCCGTCAAACAATACACAATTAAACTCAAAAGTGCTTTAAGGCATCCACCTGCCTTTATCCCGATATAACATAATACACACACGCATACTCAGATAAAATAATAAAAATTACCATAAACATTATTTAACGTTGCGATCTTAAAGCCTTAAAGTATAAATGCGTATTTTTAATTAAAATGTAATTAAATTTAAAATACACCGTGTCGATAATGACAACAATATGCAAAAATCACTATACTGAGGGTAAAATCATGCACCAAAAGATATGGATCGTAATTAAGCTACCAAAAGAACGCGTTGGATCACCGGACATGTCATTTCGAACTTCTTTGAGATTATCAACAAAGATTACCAAAAATCTTAGTTACACTTTAATTTATTTCATGCAACAACTTGCCTTGGTTTATATAGGGTTATAAATTGTTTTAAATTGATAAAATTGTTCAAAAAATAAATGACGCTACAATTACAAAATTTTGTCAAATATAGTTGCATTTGGGGCGTTAGAAAATAGTTGATTATGAAAAATTTTATTACGAAATATTTATGGCACAGTGGACGCCATAAGGGTAAGGTAGTGGATTGCACCCAAGTTTGTGTGTGGGGGGGGGGGGCGAACTTCGTTAAAAAGGTACATAAAAATTCTTAAATATAACATCACGTGACTTACTACATTCTTTACACTTTTACGTTTTAATTTTATCCACTTTACTTAATTTGTTTGTTTATATTTTTAAGTAACAGTTATTATGTAAATGTCCACAGCAATTATGGCAATTTTGAAAATGTTTAAAATGTTAATCATTGCAAGGAAATGCTATGAAGAATGCTAGAACTTTATTGCTTGACTTTTCGGTCTGTATTGTTAATGTACTTTAACTTTTAAGGTCCCGCTTGTAGGTTTGCTACCTCTTGCTGATGAGTGCGTAACAAGAACGAAACAAAAGTCCAAAAGTTCAAACTCTGGTCTAGTTACAAATATAATGTGTTTCATAAATTAGTATACATATGATTAATATATCTGTAGCAATTTTATACGTTTTTGTCTGTTTACAAGTGACAATGTATGAAGCTGGATTTTTAACTTTAATTTAATGCGTTATACGAACTTGCACTGGACTAATATCAATTTGGGCGAAGAAAATGGTAACCACAGATATGTAACAGGAAATTATAGTATGCACGAATGGAATGGAAAGATAATTATAGAATAAATTGAATTTTCTTGATTTTGTGATGATGCTTGGGATTTGAAAGTAGTTCGTAATTGTAGACAGTGTTTTGGCGTGTACTGTTTCAAGACTTTGAGTAACCTAGGTATTTATTTCCCTTTAAAAGCAATTGTTGACTTGTTGGTTCTGAAATTGGTCCATTGGTCAATACCAGAAACACGGGGGCTACTAACAAATTACAATAAAAAAATCTTGTATTTGGAACATATTTCATCTAAAATGAATAGGCATCTGCAATTTAAGATTTCAGCAGAAATGCGTACTTATTTCGTCATCCTTATACATCTACGGGTGTGTGTGCTCGTTTCGCCCAAAACCACTATGAATTATTACGTCAAAGGGAACGAGGTACCATTCAACTATATTTGCAAAAATCCAAAAACCTGTCGTCACCCAGGTTATAAAGGTACAATCATCTCCCCAAAAAAGTTCAAAGAAAACCTCAAGGACTATTTATGTGAACATACATATCACACAGCCAATGAGTTGCTTTGCAGTTTTGCATAAATTGTTTTTTTTTCTTGTTCGTTAGAGTTTTATCTTAACATGTTATTGATTGATAATGAATTTTAATTAGTATTGTAATGCTGAGTTTATATTAACCATTTATGGTATTTGTCTTGTTCTACACATATTGTATATATTTTGAATAAAACAAATTATCATTAAAATAGAACGAGGACAAAGGAAGACGCAAAATGAAAATGAAATAAAGTATGACTTGGGTTGGGTTGGCGTCATTTATATATTTTAATCAAGAATAAATATGATTGGCATTCAAAGATTTGAAGTACAAAGATTAACATAATTTATCCAACAGCCATTGTTATGGTGCACTCCTTATGTATGCAGCAATTTATGTATTTAACTATGTTATAGATTAGGTATAGATACTGCATTTATTTTTGTCCAATCGGCTAATTTAACAAACAAAAAAACGTACCATTATCGTTCGCTTTCAAAACTAAAAATTCAACCGAAACACAGTCGAGTGTTTCACGGCGACATTTCAATTGATATTTAAAACAAAACCAGATAATAAAGCGTGACTTTTTTAAAATTGTGTTAATATGTACGATTCGTAAAACGGCGGTGTACGTATATCTTCGCTCATTGTGTCTGCTGGCTGTACGTACTACATACATACTTCGTTATGGGCCCGGAGTGCATATCAAGCATTTCCCGCGCCAGTTAAAGAATTAAATTATCAGTTCAATGACCCTCCGATAGGGGAGAGCTTTTTCATGACTCGCCTCGCTTTCTCTGCCATAATGGCACCATTGTCGATACGTAAATTTACGCCGGAGTGTCGCGATTGATATAAATTTATTGATTTAACATATTGTATTCGGGGAATAATCCACAACAACATAAAATATATATTTTTTAATACAGAGCATTATGCCTATGGCACAGGCATAACTGAAAAGCAACTCAAACTACGTTTAAAATGATCTGGTACGCTAACTGTACTATAATTTAACACTTAGTTATTATTAATTTAAACGTAATTTAAAATGGTTTTAAACTGATATATTAGGTATATATGTTATACTAATGAACACATCACAGATGATTGTGAAATATATTGTTCATGTCATTTTATGTCAATTTAACCATTCAAGATAATCGAATAAAAAGGTACACAATATATTCGACATATTAATTATTTGAAGGGAATTTTAGAAACCTGGAGGTTTGCACAAAACAGAAGACTTCGGGCAAGTTACATGCACTTTTAAAATGCTTCAGACCTATATATGAAGTTATCGATAACCAACAGATCATTATTAGGGCCTCCGTAGACTACCGATTAAACAGTCGGCCGATAGTTTAGTCGGTGGCTGAATTACACGTGGCCTTATGGGAGCGCGTACACTATGCGATTTTAAATCGGCCGATTAAAAAGTTTGATGGGCAGTGCGATTCCCATCCAACTTTAAAGTCTGCCAACTATCGGCCGATCGCTTGAAGTGCATGGCGTTCAATACGAGAGCGCACACTATACAACTATTTAGTCGGCCGACCGGGTCTGATAAGAAGTGCGCGTGCGTACATTTGTCGTTTATAAAAGACAATTGAATAATAATAATTTATTAGCAACGATCATTACAGACATTTGCAACGCCAAACATTTTAAAAGAAACAATCAATGGAAACTTCACATGTACAAGTTCAGTCAACTAATATATAGAATTAGAATCATTAAAATTTAAATGAAACACATGTTAAACTTTCGAATTCTTTTTTTCATTAATTTCTTTCGTCTATTTAATATAATATATAATATTATAACTTTTCTAGATAACATTTCTTTTTGATGTGTGCAGTTATTATAACACGTTTCGCCCAAGAACTGTGCTTCGCGATGTATTCAGCCGCAGACTATCGGGCAACTATCGGACAGTGTGCGCGCCCTCGTGCAACCAAATAGTTTAGTCGGCGTAGTGTGCGCGCTCCAGCCCGATCCGACTAAACTATCGGCCGACTGTTTAATCGCTAGTCTACGGCGGCCCTTAATGTCGATAATGTAACAATTTCTTATCTAACTGTGAATTTTTTCATTAATTAAATTATGTTCACTGGTTTGTTTCCATGATACATAATAGAATAAAGTATTCGATGATATTACTCCCATTAATGAAGCATCCAAGCTCATCAAAGACAAATGAATATCAAATTGAAAAAAAACAGCGTAAAATTGGAAGCCCATTCAGTCACAACATTGTCCAATAAATGTATCTCATTTGGTCATCATATATCTGGTACGCACAACATTTTCCAAATATTCATTATGTCCAATGTTTGTGTTCCAGATGGAGCTGGATCATCGAATTCATCTTCTTATTTTTTCACAATTGATGAGAAATTCTCCTGATATCATCTAGTAAATATTTTACTGATAGAGAAAGTATATCATTTTTGCTATTTGGCCATCAATTGCCCTAATGTTAGGTGATACACAATAATGCGAACTCTTTTAATTTATTTTTAATGAAGAGAATGCTTAATTCTCAAATCATCAAATGTTTAACGGAAATTTTCTGGAAATTCGTACTTCATATTCAACGTGAAAATAAATATTTGCGCCCGTGAGAAATAAAGTCTCTCTTTGAAACTAAGTTGTCGTCAATCAACTCGTCGTAAACATGTTTGTCGCAGTTTTCTATTTGGAAAAAAACTCGCCGTGTCGAAAAACCCTTTGTCATTCAATAGCAAGGAATAAATTCTATTTGTGAAACTTTTCGTTGCAGTGCCATATTTTAGAAAAAATCGCTTTTAAAGGATTTGTTTAATAAAGGTATTCCCCCCGACGATGCCATGTCTCACGTTTTCCACATACGCACAATTTAAACGCTTGGATTAGTTTTTCACATTGACGTTTATACATTAAATGCAGGTTATTGTCCACAAATACAATAGAGCTACCACAAACGATTTGCAAAACAACACATTTTCATGGCATTTATGACAAAATTGCATACATAACCAAAGGAAATCAATTTAATTTTGAGTTTAATTCTGACCATCAATCCATCAGTCATTTTGATTGATGTCGTATGATATTTTAATTTTGTGTAACCTTGGATCGAAAATAAATTTCCGTATATCTCATTATGGTACATATTTTAAAGAAAACACATACGCAATTTGCTTACTTTGCTCTGCTTTCGGCTTCCTCGCTTTCCAGGAACTGTTGTTCTGTGGCCCTCTTTTCTTCTTTCCTAGTACACTATCTTATCTTTTGGTTGCCTGACAATTTGACGTTTCGTGTTGGGTCTCTGGGGATGTGGTCCATATATTTTTTTTTCGTGTTCGCTAGCTTTGTCAAGGAATTTTTGTTTATCTCATTGATGTGCGACTGGACGCTCCTCAGGTCCAGGTCATTTCTAAGCTCTTTATTTCTAACGAATCATTGGATTGCTGATCCGTAGCTAATTGCTGATCGTAGGATTTTGAGCTTGCTACTGAAGCACAAATATGGGTCCAGTAGCGAAGTATCTCCTTTTATTTGGTAACATACGTTCTCTGCATGTCTCTTCCAGGGTATCTTTTCATCAAGTGCTACTCTAAGATACTTGATTTCTATCATCGCCGCTAATGTGGTCCGTCGATGGTCCAGTCTTACAATCTGACCGATACACATTTCCGTTCATTGAGGGTGACTTTCCAGCACCACTCCTCAATGTCGTCGAATGAAATTTGGAGTCTATGGATGTTTAGCTTCTCATTTGTGGATGAGCAGTACAGGGCTGTCGTCGGCGATAATTGTGTGCGTGGAAAATCCATCATGAAAACTATAAACGGTTCAGGTCCCAATTTTGAATTTTGAGACACACCTGTTCTTAAGGGTCTTATTGATGAAAACGCGACGAATTCCGCGGATCCAAATGGTTCTTTGTCCAAGATATGAGGCGATACGTTTTACAAACTTAAAATTTAAGGCATGTTTTAGGATCTTCCCCAGTAAGCCATAGTGCAATTTCTCATCACTCATCACCAGCTGCCAGTTTCTCAGCATGCAGGGAAATGGTTAGCCTCATAGCGGCATTGATGTAAGTTGTGTATCTAATAACTTTCTTTGGCGAGTTTCTTATCGCCACATGTATGACTTGGTTGGGACCCGGTGCCTTGTCTTTCTTTAGGGCACGAATTGTTTGTATCACATTCTCAGACGACGCTGAGCATTAGGGGAACCGCTTCTTCCCATGGCACTTTTCACAATGTTTTAGACCTCTTCTTCGAAGGTATCGTCCTGGTTGATTTGGTCTTCCCGTCGGTTTTTTTTTAGTGTATATGCGTATGCCTTCGTCTTTTCGACGTCATTATATGCAAGCCCATTTTCTCCATTGACAGGAGCGGTTGGGTTTGCGTGGGCAGCCTTGTTAGTCAACCCGAGCTAACCCAACTGCTACAAATTGTATTTATTGAAAAGAAATCAATCAGGATTTTTTTAACTATAATGTAATGTAATATAATCTTTTTGATGCCTTCCTCTAGATGATCATAATTTTTTCGAATTTCGAACCTAATCCTGCCCGACCCAACTTAACTCAACCCAACCAAACCCCACTCAACCCAACGGAATCCAACACAACCCAATCAAATTGTATTTATTGAAAAGAAATCAATCCAACCCCAACATTAATTGAAAATACTTTGCTCACCGTAAACGTCGACTCACCTCATGGAAGCGAACGATTTCGTATGAGTTAAGCTGCACGGGCACCGTATGTATCAATTGGATGAAAACGTAAATTTTCTCGGCTTTACGTGTAAAGTATGATTATTAATGAACACATACAGTATTCATAACTCGTCTTTTACTTTTTCTGTGTTTATTGCTTGTTTTTCAACGACATTCTTCCATTTCAATCTCCTGTTATGATAACTTGCCCATGACTCTTACTGCTTCCATTATCTCCTATAATAGTTCATATAATTCTTCTATTTTTTGTGCTTCTGTGCACAATCTAGGTGCATATGTTTGTGCCCTGTCTAGATGTATATATTTACATTATCATTAATTTTTTTTTCGAGGTTTGATATGATATTTGATATGATTGTGGGCTTTATAGCTTTCCAGTCAACTATTTTTCTTTATTTCTTTCTCTGTAATTATGTCTACCCTTTTAGATTACCCATTTGATTCATTGACACCTATTGAACCTGTTCAGATTCGTTTTGCCTGCCTTTTTGTCTTTAACTCACTTAGGCTTAATGTTGGTGCAAGTATTTCTTCTTCCTTTCCGTTTATCGCTTGTATACAATATGTCCACCCAAGTTTGTTGTTTTGAGCTTTTAATTATCATACCTTCATTGTTTTCTTTGGAATTTCTTAGTTAGATTGATTCTCCTATTTAGATTTACATCACCAGGTCGTCAACGCATTACATATATACTTCTTATCCTATTCCATGACATGTAAATTTATTATTGTCCTCTGGTATTTGACCTTGATTTCGGTTTTTTCTTCTGTGGCTATTTCCGATTTTTCTTTTTTTGTTGAAATACTCGAGCTTGACCTGATTATTTCTTAAGTTACTCGATAAAATAATACTTATTTTTACGATTCTGGTTTGATTACGTATTAAACCATTTTCCTGGGAATACAATATCTTATGTATCGTTCTCATACTTGCATTAGTCGCCCACACTATCTTCAGTTTTCTTGATCCATGTAGCTGTTGTTCTAGTGGGTGAACTCTGGTCATCGTCAGATATATTCCCTTCCCATTTATTCTTCATTGTAACATTTCTTTACCTGATGAACCCATCTTCATGATTGTTCAATTTCCGTCACTACTTTCTAAAGCGTTCTGTCTGTGTTGTGTAAACTCTTGACACTGTCGCTGCATTTGAAGTTTTGAAAAGTTATGCTTTGATGTAAGCTTTTATAACTAATTTTGAATACTAAGACTACATTTGGATTTTGACTATAATGGACACCATCTATCTAGACTTTAACTATCAAAGTTAAACATAAAAAATGCAGATTCTATCAGAAAAATAACATGTTTACAGTGTACTTAAAGTGGAAAGTCTGTGAGAGGGAAAAAAAACGATTTGTGATTTGAAAAACAAAAGATAATATTGAAAAAGTGAGTTGAACGCGAGTTTGTAAAAAACCTATACTTTGTTATGAAAATAGAAAGAATAGCTGATATCTTATACTTAGATACGTAAATGATCTGTTTTTAATTTTGCAAAAATCTACGTTTTGCTTGAATGGATCATTTACGATTGGTTTTTGCGTGGAGGAACTTTTCATTACAGTTACTTTTACTGCATACATATAATCGTTATTCGTTTTTAATTAGGTATATAATTCAATGTCCATGACGCTCTAACCAACTTCTTATTTTCACTGATAAACACACTCTGCGGAAATCGACTCATTTATTCAGCCACACTAACGGTCCGTCGACGAAAATAAAGTCAATTGCGTATTAACATCGTCGATAGACAGTTAGTTGGACTTTCGTTGTTTTATCTTCTTTCGTTTTCTCCGGCGTGTTGTCCCTCGTCCCGAGCACGTGCCGTGTGACATCTAGCGTGCCGGGGACCGCCGCGGACTCGGAACTTCCGGCTCACTTTCAATAACCAAGGTTCTCCCGATGCTTTTCGCTTTAACCCATCTCCTTTAATTCCGCTGTTTCCATTTATTCGTCGTATCTTTCCTGCTACTCGTGTAGCGTTCGTGCGGCCTTTTAGCAATTGTAAACGCTTTATAATTTGTTTCCTTCGAATAAACACGACTCTATCTCGGCCGTCGATTAAACCGTTTTGTTTCGCTCGGTTCGCGATTTCACGTGGCCGGGTTTGTTTCCCGACGGACGGATTAATCATTTCTGATTGTAAATAATCGATTTTTCGGTTTATTACTTTTGGATCGTGTAAACTGCGCTGCGTGTCAGTTTTTTCCTGCTTATACAACAGTGCTTGTGGTTCGAATTGGCCGCGAGGATTTTGACCTCTCGTTTTGATGAGGTTGCACTTAGTTTGTGTTTGAGTTATTCTCGACCAACTAAAAATGGATCCGATTATCGACTATGAAGTTGTGTATTCTCGACGTCGTGTTCTCCATATTTTATAAGTTACGATGTAGATTATTCACTGTTTGATCCTATATTTAAACAAAGGTCGCAGAGCCGAACAGTTTATCCCTGTAATAAAGTTTATTGGAAATCAATAATAGCAGATCATATTAATTACAGATGGATAATTTAGTATCTTAATTATCTTTCGATTTTATGGCATGAACATACATGCATACAAAAATATGGTAATAATGTACGTTAATGCTATGGAAGTAAAATTTCCCATATACCCCAATCGGTCAAAACCATATATAGAAATATTTTTGTACGAAGTGGAAAAAAGTATAAACAAAGTTTTAAATGTAAGTCTGTGAGGATTATTTTATTGTTTGTTCGAAGAAATATTTTTTAAGATACATAATCAAAAAAATCAAAATACTGTATAAGGGACATTGTAAAAAATAACATCAACACGTAAAAAATTGGGCATCAAACTAAAATTCACCGTCAAAATCAATCCAATCTAAACCGTTTATTAGCTTATCCGGGTTGGGCAATGAAAAATGAACATTTAAAGAAATATACAAGAATACGGTGGAAAGTTTGATGTTTGTACACGTACCTCTAGTGTTAACTTGATCTATCAAATAATTTTCTTTATACAGATTTTTAAACTAGAAGTGTCGTTATATGTTTATAAGGAGTCTTCTCCTTAATTTTCAACGGTAAGAAAACGTACATCTCTGGAAAATCATCCACGAGAAAAACGACCAAAAACTGCAATCACCGAAGAAAAGATCGAGAAGGTGCGTAATATGGTATTGTACGATCGATGACTAAAGGCCTGTGAGACAGCTGAATCCATAGCAATATCGGAAGAAAGGGTACGGTACATTTTAGGTAAAGAATTAAATATGAGAAAGCTTTGTGCAAGGTGGGTGTCGCATTTGTCAAATACTGACGAAAAGCAAACGCGCAAACGAATTTCTCAACGATATTTGAACCGTTTCAGAAAAGAGTCTAATCGAATTTGCACGCCGATTTGTTACTATGGATGAGACCACTACACGCCTGAAATGAAACGGCAAACAAAGCAGTGGGTTGAAGCCTCCACACCAAAAATGATAAAGTCGACTTCATCTGCCGGAAAGGTCATACCAGTGTTTCCGGGGATGCAAAAGGAACCCTTTTCATTGATTCTAGAAAAGGGTAAAATCATAAATGGGCAATTCTATGCAAGTCTCCTGTATCAACTGCGCGAGTTGAGGCCTGGATTGCAAAAGAAACAAAAATAATTTTTCATCAGGACAATGCGAATGCAAAAACAAGTACGAATTGTTGCATCATCTAACGTATTTACCAAATTTCACTTCATTCCACTTCCACCTGTTCCCAAATCTAAAAAAATTTGTGGCTGTAAAACGTTTTGTGTTAAATGCAGCAGTAGATAGGTACTTTGCAGACTATCCAGAGTCGCACTTCAGGGGCGGAATCCATTAATTGGTGGGACGTTAGACAAAGTGCATTGTACAAAAGGAGGACTACATAGGAAAATAAATGAATTTTTGAGCCTAAAAACATCGTCTTTCACTGTCAAGCCTAGAACTCCACTTTACCCTCGTACATATCCATTTCATTATAATTTGCACCAAAAAATTCATAGGAATAATTATAATAAGTTATCTTAAGAATCGAGCTCATGAAGATTCATCAACTCTAGAAATCATAACATAACACGAATATAATTTTTGTTATGTTAGTTGCATGTACATTCATTTAGGTTTACAGTTCATCAGAACTTTGATCGAAATCACCACGTCATGTATACCAACAAAACCCCATAACTGACGACACTTTTACTATCGACTGCTTGTTTGCATGCTCCGAGCGTTATTTTCAATATAAGTTACAATACATATATTCAATGGGACGTTTAGTGGCGGTCTGACGTGGTGTTAAAATGTGAAACGGATGTGGTTGAAAAGGTGGAAAGACGCTGGCAGCGGTGCGGAAATGCTAAAGGGGTTACTTAGAATGTTATAAAGTGTAATGACGCTAGTACAGGTTTCTCATCTAATCTTGTGGAGGGCAAGACTTAATATGATTCAAAAAATGAACAACAATTATGTTTGTACTCGGGCTGCAATTTTGCAAATTTGATGCAAATAAAGCGGTAGTGTAACATCAGAAAAGATGAAGTTGTGTGAATAACAGTGACTTAATTCGCTGTTACAATATGTGAATCACACTGGTTAACTAACATATCAAGCTGCTCCTATCGTATAGTTATTCAAGGGTTGCCTCATCCATCTTTTGACGTTTTCTGGGTCGTTCATCATTTTCATATTTGTTTTGACTCGTCTAGTTGTTGTACTATCCGGTAGTCTCCTATTCTTTACATAGTTCTAGCCAACGAAGCCGAATACTAGTGAAGCATTGCTTCTGAAATATCACATTTATGAGTTTGTCCTGTCTAGTAAACTTCACTAAAAACATCATATCCATACCGACTAATATATTGTCGTATTGCTAGTTTTGCTTCCAAATATCAATGTTGGTTTGACCACGCTTCTAATCAGCTCTGGATTCACTTGTCTGGGACTTCTTACCTTCTACGTCTTACACCTTTTAATATCGAGTATCTGGTATGAATAGCCTAATGTCGTAGTTTAAGACTTTTCAGTGTTTATTCTCATACATCTTTTCGTATGTTCGTTTTTATATACATACAGCTTTTAGCAGGCCTTTTAGGCCCATAGTTTCCTTATTTGTTTTCATATTTTCCTATTTCTTGCTTTGGATTTCCAGTTTTTTCATTTAAGTCTGCCATGACAGCCCCTCCCGCAACTTTTTCCTAGGTGTTGAAGTGTTCCCATTTTCTTCTTGTACGCTCGTACTCTCCAGAGTCTTTACTGTCCACTCGCCTTTCATTATTTCCATGTGACCTAGCTACTGCATTCTTCTTGCCTTTATCACTGCCTCGATCGTCGACTTCCTGAAGCTGTCATGTCTTCATTTGACCTTGTTAGGTATCTGTCTTCCATCTTCCTTCTTCCCAATATCCTTCGTTTCGCAGCTCCTTCGTGTTTTCTTGTCTAGCACCTATGTCTCCCATCCATACGTTACAGTTGGTTTCACTATTGTTTTGTGAAATCTAATTTTGTATTTCGTGACGCCTGCTTTGCTCTTATTAAGTGGTTCATCGCTCCCGCACTTGTGTTTGCTTTAGCCTAGCATCAATCTCCTTTTCTTCTTCACACTTGTACGTTATTCTTGCCCATAAGATACAAAAATTCCTGTACTTCAAATTTAATTTTGCTCAACCGTGTATTTACTTCTAATTGTTTGTTTGTATCCTCCTATTCTTTTCATTTTTCTTGATTTACTTGCAATTCCATCTTGTTTGCTCTTATGCTGCTTCCTTATTGTTTCCTTTAGTTCTCCTTCATTTGTAATTACAATGAACACGTCAAAACACGTCATCTGCACAACCTTGCACTTGGTGACATTTGTACAGTGCCCCTTTCTGCTCAATTGGCTGTCTCATATTTTTTCTAGTACCATGTTAAATAATAATGTGCAATAATTGTAATAATAATTGTCTTAAAATCTACAAACATTACTGTTGGAATTTTGTAATTTTGTACACGTAACAAATTGTTCGTACTTCCTTCAACATAAAAATTTGATCGGTTGTGCCTTTCCTGAATCATGTTCATGTTCAATTCGCATATCTGTGGTTCCACTACTCCTTCTAGTTTTATTTTTACTAATGTTGTAGCGTATTGTAGATGATGTCTTCCATCGATAACCCTCAGTAGTTATTACATTGTGTTTCATCATTGACGTTGTTGTGATATTTTCCCAGCTTTTCAGCATATCTTCGTCTCTCCATATTGACAATATTAATTTGAATATTTTTTGTTTCAGGTCCTCTCCGGTGTATCTGTTCCGTTCTGTCTTGATCTTTTGTTGTTTTGGAGCTTCCCGACGATTCCGTCTTTTTTTCACGTACCATTTGTTCCGATTCGTCCTCTTCTACGTCTGAATTTAGCATCTCGTGGAAATATTCTTTCCACTTTCTCTGATTTTCTGGTCCTCACCTACCAAGTTTCCTTTTTTATCTTTAATGTACACCACCTGGCTAAATCACCGAGTTCGTTTTATTTCCCTATAACAGTTTCTTATTTCTTTCTTTTGTAACTTTCCTACCTCCTTGAGCTTTTGTTCGTTTCTGGCTCTCTGTTTCTGTCTATTATCTGCTCTTTATATGCTTGTTTATCTTCTTCTCGTTATGTTTGGTTCGCTCTTATCCTTCGTTTATTTCTTATCTCCGCCCCTCTGCGGCATTCTTCGTCCCACCACTTTACTTTCTTTTGATGTATCTTAAGTGTGATCGTTTTTCCTTCCAGTCTTCGTCTATGTTTTGGGTTAATAGCTGATCTCTTTCTCAGTATCCTCGTATTATTTCCTTCTCGTATGTTATGGATATTTATATTTCCATTTTTTTTTGATTATTTGCATTCTCATTATACAAACTTTTAACTAATTTAAAAATATTTTTTTCTGTCAACTATCTTCTCCATGTTGCCAAAACGTATTGTATTTTCACTGATCTTCCTGAGGAAATTTGTTCTTGAATATGATTTTTTTAAATCCATTTTACGTTTTTTCAAATATTCAAATTCATGAATATTTTTTCAGGTGTACTTATTAGTGCGACACCGCTGAAACATCTTCTTTTTTGTATAGTTTTAGCTCGATATATTTGGAATTGTAGTTCCTTTTTTTCTTTTTCATTTAGGTGGTGCATTTGTGGTTGATAAAACCATTAATTACGATCAGGTGAAATATTTCACCTTGTATTATCTTCATTTTATTTATTCCATGGTATTAGATCGATTTCTGTTGATTATTTCTCGCCAATAATCAATTTGATTACTGCATGTTTCTTGTTGGTATGTGTTTTGGGCACAACCCTTATAAATGAATTATCTGCAAGTAAAGAATTACTTTCTTTACACCCCGTATTCTAGTAAAGTATGGACAATAGGAAACTTGTCATAAAAAAAAACACACACACACACAAATATAAAAATGTACGATTACTTTTCATCCCATTCGTATGCCATACATTAAGTTTATTGCCCCCGACTGCGTCTGCTATATATATGAAATAATCCCCGTCAGAAATTCTAAACCCAAGTGAATCACCGGCTTCGCCCTTCGGGGGGTAATTATTATGCAACACGCGCTATCTCTTAGAGGGGGATGCGATAGATCACTGATTATCCACCAGATTACTCTCCGTACCCACCAACAACACGACACAAAACAATTTACCACCACCGATTGAATTCCAAACCACAATTTTCTACTAAACGGCAAAGAAAAAGTGAGACGTTCTTCGAGTCATTATTTTCAGTGCCCCTTCGCAAATAAGCTGCGACTGCAGCCGCTCGTAAATACAGGGCTCCCACGGTGACCCGTCCCGAAATTACACAGAGCTTATTAAAGGGCACCCGACAAAAAAGACGATCATCATTTAATTTATTGATTGTTTTCACGAAGAAAACCATTAGTCAACTTGTATTGTAATGCAGTCGGGGGGGTTATCTTTATTTAAGTATAGACCGTACCGGCTGAAATATGAGTTAGGATCGTATTTCCAATCACGAAAACTTTCAAAGCTGGCTGGTTTTTTCCGAACTTTAAAATTAGTAGGAGCGTCCAGTTTTAAAGAAAACAAATTACTTTTTCGGCGAAACAAATGACTGAACACTGTCATTATTTATACTTTACTGCAGGCACAAATTACAGGTTGAAATAAAATCATTACGGTTTAAATGCATTAGAAAATGCGACGTAAAAATGCCATTATAGGCGGCTGAAAACCGTCCAGATAAATATAAACAAGATTTGTCTTTGAGAAATATTGTGCAATTAATTATATATTAACTAAAAAATATGGAGAATATTTTAACATGTTCCACATCGTTAGTACTTAATACTCAGGATTATCAAAATAAATATTGCGATTTATATTTTGCTACTCAGTAAATTTCGTTTCATAGTTAAAATTTAACGAATTAGCATCTGGTTTGTATGTCACTTACAAATTGGAGCACTATGACTATGCACTGTAAACCATAATTTTAGATAATTTGTTAATTGAGAAGAAACTTCGATAAGCGATTCTTTCTTATCATTAATGTCATATGGTTTTAAAACGCTAGCAGTCGGTATGTCGGCAAAAGCATGCTTTTTGAGCATATAAAATAAACTTGGAATGTCGTTGATTATCATAGTGACGTTGTCTTGATACTCCAAGTGATATTATTTATTTACGAAACAAATTACATAGAAAGTAGGTTGTATTATCTGAATCTTCAACGATAAAGTAATTCAAAATAAAGTAGTTGTGTCAAATAAAATTACAAATGTATCTTATGACGATATTGAATGTTGGGTTGTGTTGGATTAAGTTAGATTTGGTTGGGAGTCAAATGCCCGGGAATTTCCATTCTGTTACACTCGAACAATTTCACGTTTCTGTGGAGCAGGTATGCAATCGTTGGCATTTGGACTTCTACTACTACTACTATTAAAACTTTGTAGGTTATGATTAACTGCGGAATTATTATTAGACGATGTAAGTACTCATTCGTGAACTAAACTCGACAACATATTTATCAACATTTATACTCTATTGCAAAACAAAGTGAAATTTAGGGATGAGGGGTACGTTGATTGTAATGTTTTTCTTGTTTTTTGCTCTACCAAAAAGCAACATACAAACTCTATTGACAATAGTCTTTATTATTTGAGAATATATTATAATATATTACAATAGAAATTCATTCATTTTCGTGATCAGTGAAATTTCTTGCTATGTACACTAAACATGTTGGGTTGAATCGAAAAACTACGTCCTCAAAATTTATATAAAACGGGTAGCTTACGAGTAACTACTTTTACAATTTGTGGACCTGGAAAACGTGCCTGATATTGCTCTGTGTGTAACAATGTGTAGCTGATAATTTAAAAATATATTGGCAACTATTACACATCGATTTAAAACAATAACACGATATTTATTGCGAGCAACTTACCAACCATTTGATCAATTTTTCCATCATTCACAAATATTTAATATTTGCCAAATATTTTAACGGTATTCAACGATTAAGTTGATAATGGTGCTTGAATCAATCAGACAACAGGAGTACCAAAACTTGTTAATTGCCTTAAATATTTACTTTAGGACTCGTTAAACAGAATAGCATTTTGAATAATTGGAAGGACAAGACGAATTTTTTTCTTAGTCAAATGTAGACGTGATTTAGTCTCGACGTTCGCTAAATGGGAACAAGTGACTTTTGTACAGGAATTACGTGGCTTCTCCTGTTCGGAATGTGCCGTTTTAAATTGATTAGTTCATTGACCGTTTGCTCCACTCGAATGCATAAATGTGCATGTCGAAGTATACCATCCTAATTGCCATACAAACTGTCGTATTGGTTTTCAGCTGGTTCTCTTAATTCGTCTTGCCTTCTCTTTATCTTGCCTGCTTGTTTCATAAATTTGCCTGGGTTGCCTTCCTTCTTCCGTTCTATTTGCGTGTCCTAAATAAAATAGTTGGCTTACTTATATTTTGTGTTCTATTACGTGTTTAGCATATCTCTCTATGTTTCATCACTAATTTTTGCCTTCCATTTTTCTGAGGAATTTCATTTCTATGGCATTTAGTCTGTTTTTCTTCTGTCTGTTCTATGTTGTCCACTACTCACCAGCGTATGTCAGTAGTGCTACTTTATTGTACATATATTTCAGTTTTTTCATTGGGTATCTCTCTTTTTCCTAGGAACGGTGTTTTGATCGCGTTAAATAATCTTCCTGTTTCATTTATTTTTTTTTTGGTTGATTGGTTTACTTTCCTCGCAGTTAATTATCATATTCTTTTTCTTTAATTCATTATCGCATATTCTCATGTTGTGCTGTCGGTCATGTTCGCTTTCTCCTAGGATTGCCATATTGTCTGCAAATATTAGTTCCGTCGCCTGTATTCTTTTCATTTCCAAATTCCTATTGTATATGGATTAATTATGTTTTACACTCCAGGAACGGGCTTAAGTTCTTATGGTAGTCTCAAATCTTACCGAGGTTTCATTAATAGTGCAGACCTAGTTAGTGTACTTTCAGAGAGTATGTATGTTGACCATCTCTATTAGCTTGTCTTCTATTGATTTTTTCCAGGCATTCCCATACCTCCTCTCGTGTCATTCTGTTGGCTTATTGTAGATCAACGAAGCAAATTATGCTTCCTCTGCCTATTGTTACTGGTTTTTCACTTGTCTTAGAACGAAGCCTTCTGTGCTTCTTTTCGCCATGAACCCGCATTGTGCATCTTCTAGAGTTGATTCTATTTTTCCTTTAGGTCTTGTTTCTGTTATTCTTGCATACAGTTTGTTGCGTATACTTAGTAGGGTAGTTTTATAGGCCCGCAATTCTCCTTTTTGTGGATTTGTGGTTTTTGATACCTTTTCCTACGTATCTTATAATTTCAGAGGTGATGCTTTACCCATCTTCAATCTTCCTATGGCTTGTTCTAATTCTTCACTTGTTCGTTCATTTATTTGCCTCTTTGCCTTGCCTTTATTTTTGCTTTCTGTTCTTTAGTATCAGATTTTTTTTCTGATCTGTTTTAGGGTCCTGTAGAAGACTTTGCGATTGTCCCTATAGGATTTTTCATCTTGTTTCCAAAGATACTGTTGCCGGCTTCTTCATTATTCTTCTGCGCTCTTTGTGTTCTTTGCAGTCTCCCATTTTTCTCATTTGTTGTTACTTTTTAGATTAATTTTTTTTTATTTGTTCTTCTTCTTGTTCATTCCACCATAGCGTTTTACCCCGTACCGCTTTATTGTTTATTTTGTGTACTCCGCAGCATATTGCCGTTTCAATGATATCTCTCTTTAATTTTTGCCACTTTTCTTTCTCTGATCTGCCTGGTTCTCGTCTAATGTTTCTTTGTACTTTTCGCTTACTTCTGGTATCTTTAGTCTGTCATTTCTTATTTTTTCTTTTATTATTATTCTCCTTTATGTTTCTTTCATTGTTCTGTTCTTCCATTTCATAAGCAGTAAATAGTGGCCGCTTCTTTTTTTATTTCGGCCCACCTCTATCTAGTTATCATTAGGAAGTAGTCTATAATTGATCTTTCTCTATATTTATTTCCTCTCTTGTATACTCGAAAGCGTCACTGTATGTGAACTTCAACTTTGCTACCACTAGGTCATTTGCTATGCATCTGTGATTGGAACTTTTCACCCTGTTTCCCTAGGTAGTCTTCAATGTTTTTGTTTTTGTTGCCCACCCTGACATATGGATCCCCCATCTTGATAACCTTCTTATCTCTTCGTGTAACTTTTCGAAAAACTTTTCCTTTTCTTCTTTTTCATCTTCATTTAGGCCGTAGGGTCTATTACTGCGTACTTCTCTTCTTTTCGCCACGTTTTCCTCTTGCCAATCACATTATTTTATTGTCTGCTTTAAAACATTGTTGATTTTTCTAAGCTACTGAATAATTTGTTTTGCATTTATTCTGGTGAGGCAAAACAGTGTTTATTTGTTATTGCACAAAAGAATTGGATTTAACTTTGTGACGCCCATATTTACGTTTTAGAACTACTCTTTAAGAATTTAAATTTTTCTACGCTGAACAGTATTAGTAAGGTTTGGCAACTTAATCCGTGCACTTTGAGCCGTGAACAGTGAAACACTAAAATCGACCGCATCGAAAACAATTAAAATAAGACGTAGTAACTTACACGTGGTACTGATTGCATTTCCCGATTAATTATTTTTTGCGGCTCAATGATAATAACTTTATATAATGTATTCACAGAATATGGCCATTCTGTGGATAGAACAGCTCAATTTAGTATCATTACACAGAAAAAAATTACATACGACACTATTAAACAGAGGACGCTATCAAGCGGCCTTAAATTGTAAAGAAACTGTAATTGCATGTGAAAAGTTATGTAGCCTAAACACAGGTAATTAGCTCGAAATGGGGGACGTCCGTCCGGTCTTCCAATGTTTAGCTCGTGGCAAAAGACGGTGGCGAACCGTAAACCTGCTACCATTTTAACTATTTCCGGCCGAGAGGCGAATAAAGGAAAAACGCGGGCAATTATGTAATTTTGCTAATTATATGCCCATTAAAAATCAAAGAACTAACGAACACGCAGAGTCACTTAAAAAGTCATCGTCGTAATGTTTCGACGCGGCGAAATCGGTGGTTATTAAAAAAAAAACGACATTATACAATCAAGATCGAGGCGCGGTCGCAATTTTAACTCAAAAGCTTCGACGCAAAATCGCCTGCAATTTGTCGAGTTCAATGTTTTATTGCGATGGTTATTTTTGAACCATTCATTGGAAATATGCCTCATCGCAATTTGCATATCGCGATTACCCCGAGCGAGATCCAAGTCGATATTTGAAAATAAACGGCGTTGGTTTAAATTGTTTTGCTTACCCTTATTAATAGTAATACCCAAGAGACGATTTCAACGTGTGGACTTACCTAGAAAAAAAATAATAAAATTAATGTCTTAATAACACAATTGCACATATAAAAAAGATCAATTCGTTCATTTTGTTTGGTTTAATTTGGTGTGTTCCGGGTTTATCAGGCTTATCGATGACTCAGCCGTTCGTGCGTTATACATAATTTATTTAACCACACTTCTCAAAATATGTCGTGTCGTGAATTTAATCGCGTTGATTATACCATAGAACTGAAAATATATAAATAAATATGACGTTCAAATGGTCACAGCGTTTGGCACTAATGAAATCCATCTTTGCATGATAGTTGGACAATTCCCACGCGTTCCGTCTCGGCGAAAGAAAGGCAAAAACCCAACTCCAGGAGAAAAAAGTCAACGTTACAAATCGTCATAATGCGTGACTTTAGTGGATTTTTATGTTTAATCTGCCTTAAAAGGTATCTTAATTTAGTTAAAATATGAAACGCTAAAAAGAAACTCGATTTTACTGCTTCTTTTACAATCTCTCTTCGTAATTTACTTTGCCAATTACTCCGCACAAAACGCCATTATTTCTTATTACTTTTCCAAGGATGGTATTTTTACTTATTACAATTGCTAAAGGTTACACAATGCGATAAATCCGAACGCCTTGAGGCGCTGGCTGCGTTTATCATAAATTGTGAAACAAACTTCAATATATTTTAAATGAAAAACGTCCGACTGTAGCGATTCAACGTTTCTTACCGTTCGTTTCAGCGCAACTTAAATACACAAACGGAATTCAGAAATTATCCGAAGACAAAACTACTTGGCGAACAAAAGAATATTCTTGCAAGATAAATAGATTTAAGCGCGATATTAATCTAAAACTAACCAACGAACTATTTTCAAACTTGAGAATTTCATAAGAACGTTAAGAATTTGACAAAAAATGTAATGGGCATTGGTTTTATTATTAACAATACTCCAAGCATTGTTGTTGAATCAGGTTAACGCAATTTATAATAATAATAAGATATTACGAGTATAATAAATTAAATCCAAACTGAAAGCTCTAAAAATTAATTGACACACAAGACAAAATCAAATATAAATCGGCAAGGACGTCACAAAATTATAAACAAGAGTAGATCAAACTAAAAGTAACTGCAGTAAAATACATTGGAATAAATGAGAAGCCTATACTTCAATCGGAACGCCTCAACTTCCTGTTATAGAACTTGGTGAGACTAATTTATTTTCATTGCAAAAGGTAATGGCTCTATTACCATACATTTAGAAAGCTTCTGATTCAGATTTACAAATTCTCAGAATGCCCATGCATACAAATTGCAATAGGACTGTCCCAGTTGGAAGAAATTGAAAAGTAGAAACAACTAAAAATAAACACAACAAATACATGAACACAATATAACGACTCATGCAAAAATAAAAAACCTGTGCATAATGGAGCATAGCATTGGAATAAAATCTTTTTATTTTTTCCCAGTTAACTATAAATAAGAGTAAAATAAAGGATAAATTGCAACAAATTTATAAATCAAATAACAATAACATAAAAATAATAAACTTATATAAAAACCATAACCTCATCAAATACGTTTCATAGTAAATAATAAATTTTATTAACACTTTTAAAAATAGTATTAAACAATATTAGCGATAGCTCCATCATGTGAGAACGTGTTCGCAAAAATATTTGTTAAAAGTTTAATTTTCAGATAAGAACAGATACGTTTCATATATTATTGGGAATTGAAATACATCATCAAGTGGCAAACTTATACTCCGTACCAGATAAACTCGAGTCAGCTACAAATGTTACAATACCCTCTAGGTGACAAACGTGCAACATTTGTAATGCGCGAGGAAACATTCTGTGACGTCGATAGTAACCAATAAGGGCGATGAGTCATACCCAAGTTTATCTGGCGCCGAATATACACACCGCAGTCTGAATGTATGTACTATATCCCATTCGTTCGTTGGGCGCATAAAACAGTCTACTTTGTTCATCCGTATCAATAATTAATGGCCAAATCTAATTTGAAACGTCGCTCTAAGTCATGTAAATTTTTAATTCGTCGCCTAAGCCATTGTTTCAGTGTCGCAAATATGTTGAGGGAACAATCCCCATACTGCGTGAGTCAGGGGCGTCTTTCCCCAGAGATTACGCACTAACTCCGGCAATAAAGAGACCCAGGCAATGTTGGTTCAAAATCCACACGACCTCCTGGATTTATTTCCTAATCTCCGACATTACTACTGTAATATTTATCTACCGGCGAGGTTTAACATTTTACGAATGAAATCCTTAAAAGTTTTGGACGGAACAAGGAAATTATTAATAATAGAGATTGCATTATAAGTTTTCAATTTATATCTTTCTAATTATAAGATAAACCCATTTTTATAGTTTACTACAAATTTAATATTTTGGATATATTGAGTTCTCGACACGAAAATATTACACTTCAAAATCTGCATCAAACGAGTTCCAAACAGATACTCTGCCCCACGAAATTAATTTCAGTTATGTCGGCGATGACGATAAAATCAAACATTTCGATATCGGACGAATCAGCAGATTGCGTTTCGAAATTACAGCTCACTCTGCGTCATTTTGAAACGCTGCGGCATTAAAGCTTTCCGAATAAGCTCGATATCTCGGGACCGCATTCCAACCGGCCGATTGCATTATTCCCGTGCAGTGCATTCTGGCGCAATAAAAATAACTCGAAAAGTTTTGAAGACGAAACAAATAATTTTTATCAAGTTATGTCGTTGGTATTAGTTTGCAATTTTATTGCCGACGCGATTTCGTTTGGCACGCGGACAACTTTTGTTTTGATTTGTCGCTGGAAGTCGAACCGTGCATCTTTATGGCCGTTTCGAACAATACGTAACCCACACACGCTGGATATAAATTTCAGTTACGCAGCCGGAAAATGAAAATAAATGCAGGAAATTTATGTGCGATTATGTGTAGTGCGTTTGCTGCGGCAAGTGCGCCGTATGTGTATTTTACGTTGTGGATTATTGGTAAAATTACACAGTCCACCTAACTACATTAATCGTACTTCGCATTACATTCAATCACAGTGAAGGTAACGTCCGCCCTAAATGATGTTAAGAAGGTGACTTATTTCGCGCATTACAAATAATCCACGGCTACGTTTCATCTTGTTCCACCAATAACACGTTTTCTACGTATCGAATTGTCTTATAATAATGTGAGGAATGGTTATTTAAACGCTACACTAGGAGAGATATAATAAATACTGGATAACTAGTCACTACATGGGGAATACGATTGGAGGCATTGAACAAGGCTGTGTGGAAAGAAATAAGGACACAAGGGATTGAAATCGAAGATATCCCATAACTGAAACTTGGGTTAGACTAAAGACATTGCAAATAATAACAGACTATCAACACGAGTGCACTAGAACTGAGTTGACATTTACGAAATTAACCTATAATGGTTGGCTTTAACCAAGATAAGTTTAAGAAATTAAAATGAAAACATATTTTTTTTTTTTTAATTTATGATATGAAAATATCATTAATGACTTACTCATTAATTTCTTTCGATTATGAATCGTAATTTATCACCATGTGAAAATAATTTATTTAATCTCGATGACGCAATTCGACATTAGCATTGAAATTGCTAAACCATTTGGCAATATTACAGCTTTTCGTCAAAATTTATCGTCTTTTGTTCAACTCTTTGTTCTTACGTTTGCATTAATTTAAAATTGTTTAGGAAGTTTAGACAATAGACAGCCATGGCCTCAGAATGGTTCAACGTGGCCGGTATTTTATGAAAGGATTTGTTTATTAGTTTATTGTGTGTATTGTAATATAATTCAACAGTTAGCAACATTTTTGGTAATGTGAAGGCTTAAAATATCAGTTTTAAATTCTTCACTGTGTTAACAAAAAAAATTGTACTAAATATCGGTGACCTTTCTTAATAAATTTGAGTTTTGGACATTCTAAAATTATTCTAAATATTTCGGTTAGGTTAAGAAGAACAGAAATTATTACTGGACGAATCGCAATCGAATAATATACTGGTCCAATTAAAAGTGTGTTAATGTAACAGTAATCATATTTTGGATTTTGGATTGGAAGGACTCAATAATTACTTATAATCCATTTGGGCACAGTTGTCATTTTCAAAATTATAAGGTATAATTATAATTATTTGTATAATTGTAATAAAATAGATCGTGGAAAGGGAATAAATTATTATTACATACGTACATTTGGAAACATTTTAGTAAACAAACCCAAAAATGATAAAGCGATCAAAATATATTTAAAAAATAATGCAAGAAATGGAAAACTGATAAAAATTTCCAGAATGCAAATTTTCAAAATTATAAATGCAAGTATAAAAAAAAATTGTTTCAAAACGTTAATAAAATCATTAAATTCATAATCACTTGCAGCAAACGTGAAAAACGTAAAATGCAACCAATCGAAAAAATAAAAATATTGTAAAAATTTTTAATACAATTCTAAAAAATGTATATTTTTAAAAGATTTCAAAAACTACCAAACTTTTCAAAACATTCATCATATTTATCAAAAATATAATCGGAAAAATATGAAAGCTAATAAAAGACGATCGCATGGAAATGTAAACAATTGCAACAAAATATTAATAAATCAATTTAAGTGTAATTTGTCGCAAACGCGAAAATATCAACATTGTAAAGAAAGGAAAAAAACGTAAAAATATAAGAATTAAAAAATATACAATTAAGATAAATCTTAAAAAAAATAATATTGTCGAAATACTTAAAAAACGGTTAAAATTGCAAAAAACACAAAAATTAAAAGAAAACACATCCCCAACAACGAAATTATTTAAAAAAATAGCTGAAGTCACAAATAAAACATGAAGATGTGTCAAAATTCAATACAATAATCTTTAACAATACACAAAAATCATTTAATACTTGATGAGTTGGGTTGGGCTTTCTTGTAACTTGTTCTAACAAGCAAGTGCAGAGAAAGACAATGGAAGCTTCGACATGTAGCAGTTCATCCTCGAACAGTCACAGTACATAGTTGCTAGGCACAGATTATTCCAATTGTGGACGGTTGTAAACAAATTTTGGTTTTATTCGTATTCACTGTTCGCATGGAAGGAGACTGTGTAAAGTTTTATTGGGATAACATATTAAAAGAACATTTTAGAACAATGCATTCCATTGGTTGGTGATAATTACCTCCTTAGGCAGAATAATGAAAGGTTGCATATCTCCACATTCTTGCCATGTAGATGAAATACGCGACGAGAAAAACTCAAAACGGCACAAATACCCGAGAGGACTTGAAAAGCCGCTGTTACTGAATGATACTAATAAAAATCAGTAATTCAAAATCCGATTTTCCATATGCCAAGAAAAATGTGAGCGGTTATTAATGCGAAAGTAGACAACACACGTCTTTCCTCTACATATTCTTTTCAATTTAAAGGTTTCTACTTTTATGATGTTTTCGGTTAATTAATTATTTATTATTTTTGCTTTTTTAGAACTAGAATTTAGAACACAAAATTAAAAATAGATAAAAGAAGAAAGAAAACACGAAAAACTAAAAAGTTATAATCTCAATGACGGCGAATATCTAAAGAAATATTTTATCAACAAAACTGTGCAATAGCAAAGACAACTAACAAAAGCATAAAAACCGAGTCGCAGACGAAAGATCTATAGAAGCAATTAAATAAAACAGGATATAAAATAGTTTGTTTGCGTCAAGTCGCGAAAATGTGCCATTTCGTGCTTGTGATGCAAATTACATTTTTTCTATAATTGTGATATTAAAGCTTACAATTATTATGCTTTTGACATTAGCGTCAAAAATGTTTTACTAGTTCTTAAAAAACGTTTACATGGTTGTTAACATAATAAATCAAATCGTTCTGCTAGGCAAAGTGTCACTCTTTTTGACAGTTGTAGGTAAAAGATTAAAAAAGATATATACAGAAATATATAAGAAAAGGAGCTTCGTGGATAACATTTGGTCAGAAAGTGAAGGACACCTTAAAAGATCAGAAATTGTATCATGATATAGTAAAATACCTTACGAAGATGAAATAGTATAACATAATAAAAATAAAGACCGCAATCCAATTCCAGCAATGACCCGATTTGTGGCCAAATATATAGAAGATCTTTGAAAAAATAATTGCAAGGAGTTGATTTCTTCAACGTAGACGGTTACTTTTGTGGGGAGCAGTACTGCTTCCGATCCTGGTAGAGGCACTCTGCAATATAGAAACTGTTTGGCGCATGGGTCACATTACCTTCCTGCGCAATGTGGAGCATTATGGGTTTAGGGAATTTACTACTTAAACCTTATTTAGAAAAACGAAGACAATATATCAGGGACAACAACTGAGACTCATTCTCACAGATGATACTGTATGCATTGCTCAAGGAAGCCTGATCGGTCCTCTGTTTTTTCTAATTTACAACAACCAATTTCCAAGAAGTATAACTAGGTACTGTTGCAATCCTTTATGCGGATAAAACGACCCTCTTCATTTTAGGTAGGGATGCGTCGGTTAGGGGCGCTGAAGTTCGGACTCATTCTGTGTAAACCAGCTGCTCCTGAACTTAGCCAAAACGGCAGAGCTGCACCACACCAGCAGCAGGAAAGACCAAATATGGGAAAATATTCACAAATTCAACTAAAATAATGGCGAGAAGGAGACAACAAATTGACAATTATATCAAATCGGAAAGATGGAGTAACGCGCAGAGCTAATTAAACAAGAAGTGGCCATAACAAACTACCAGGAAGACGATGATATACATGAGAAGATAAAATGAGTGTACTTTCTGGACATAATGCATGAATTAAGAGCAAAGAAGGTTCAATGTAGATGTGGATGTTAGGTGCTGGAGTACTGGATTAATAAAGAGAAGTGAAGTTGTAGAATGTGTAGCATGTATGATATGTGGAAGGCATGGAAAATGGGGGGGGGGGGGGTAATTTTATTTAATGGTAATTTTGGGGATTCAATCAATAATGGTCGTTTGTTATTATATTTGTAGTTAATCTCGTCTATAACAGACGAGATTAGAAATTGTTAATTCTTTATAAATCAGTATACATGAACGATGGTCGGTCATTTGGACTTTAGTTAGAATAAAATGTTCTTATTAGATTAGTTTAAAACGTCGTCAATTAACACAGATTAAAAATGTCTTTAATATGTATATATGAGTATATTATAATGTTTTGGACATTTAGATTTACTGGTTCTGTGGTCGCCAGACTAGTAAATCTAAAATCAGTTGTTTAAATCTTACAGAGTTCATGTTTCAGTGGTAAAGCTCATAATGATTTCCATTTCAAATTAGATCTTGCTCGGTCGTACGGATACATTTCCAACTTGTGTCGTTGCATTCGACAGTCAATACTGGAGTATTTTCTGACAATTAGGATAAAAGAATAGCAATTCTGAACCTACCACATGCAAAAAGCATCGGCGAAATGAAGACAACTTCAGCAGAATAAACGTAAGTGTAGACGTGCCGTAAACGTTAAACGTTAAATGAAATTCCAACGGGTTTAACAAAATTTGAACTATGGACTTCAAGATTACCTACTTACCAACTTAAACCACTAAACTAATAAGCCCATCGATAAAGAAATAATTGAAATTATGTGACCAGTTCATCATTGTCTGGTTTATTCTATGAAATATTGCACATTTCCAGCTGTTAGAGCTAATTTTAGCTTATTTTAGCATTAAGATCACTTTTACGAACGTAAGAAATTTGTGAAACAACTGCGTTGCTAGGAGTCAATACGAGTGCGAGGGACAAAGAAAACACTTTGACAACATCCACAGAAAACGTATCCAATAATTACATCAAATATCATTTCAATGTCGCTATGAGATTTTCAATTACTCATGTGAAGTTTATACAAACTTGAAATACTCGACTAAGAATGCCGACGTCGGTAATTCAAAATTCAAACAGCGGTTATGGAAAGTTTTGCCAAATTTTATGTGTAGGCACCTTACTTAAATTAGGTTAATTAAACGTTATTCGTGGCAAAAGTTTATTTACAGTTGCATATGAATCCATTGCAATTTTGATTTCTGGTTTTCGTGATGCTGAACATTTAACTCTTAGTATACCTGCAGGTAATAATCAGCAATTTTTACAATCGTTAAAAGTTTTACTAATTACATTACCACATGACCCACATAATTATTTTATTATTCATAAACACGTCGCTAAATTATGATACAAAATTTCTACATGCGATGTTTTTCACAGACTTTTACATAATTTGTTAGGAAACGTGCAGAATAGTGCCTAAAATTTACGTATTTACATAATTGTTATATATGTAGTAGCATTAAATAATTCTCATTATAATTTCACATTTATTCCTTGTGTAGTGTAATATTACACAACAAAAACAAACAAACAAATACTGATGATTAATTTTGCATTTACTCCTGCAGTGGTGTTTGTATACAGCATTTCTAGTATATTCGAATATCATAACTATATGGAAACTATAGGCATTTGCTGCATTGTTATTTTCTGCAAAACGAATTTTATAATTAATGTAGTAATGAGCCTACGTTACATAACATTTATACATAATATATATCTATATTTGATGCCAAATTATGCAGCAATTATAAATCAGGCGTTAAATGACTCGAATTTATTTATTTTACGGGCATATTTCATTTAAATTGATTTGTATAATTACCGACGTATGTACAAACGGCGCAAAGATAATTTAAAATGCCACTGCACACACTAATAAATGGCGCAGTTCGCATAGTTCGAGGAATTGCGACAAAAAATTCGTATAATTTGTCCAAATGAGTCGGTAAAATTTCCCGTAAATATCCCGATCGAAAAGTGTTATTGCACTGACCGAGGGGATGGCAGGTCGGCGCCGAGGGTTGTCAGCAGGGGGTCGAGGTTCATCCTTCTCCCCCACTTGTGGATTCCCCGCGCATCATCGCCAATCTACCCTCTACCGTATAAACTCTCGCACCGTCACCTTTTCCATTTTGCATCGGCAAGTGTTTACACCGCGCGCTTCGCCCGGCTGCATTTCTGTAAATAAGTTGCCCCGTCGTACAAGTGAATTTTATTGAATATAATTTTCGCTTTAATTGACTGTCTAAGACCATATCAAACGTGCACTTCTTTCACGAAGCAACAAAGTTGGCAATGTGTCTATAAAGGTTTACGTACAATTATTATTGATGTATTAACATAATTAATCATTAAAGGAAAATGAGAGTGACAGGTACGATAGTGGACGATAATGCACTAAACGCGAACATAGATTTCTTCAATTACGTGCTTCAGAAGAAATTTATTTTGGTTTTCTTGTGCTTCTTCATTTGGTTGTCATTTTGTTACAGGTCAATTTCTTGGTGTTTATTCCTATTATAGTGTTATTAATACCTGCTGCATGCAACCGAGTAATTCCAACAAGAGACGTCTGCTAGAGTAGCGATAGTAGCAGCGCACTGATGCACTTGGCACAATCCTAATATAGAATTTTTGGTAACCGACCCGCGAATTTTTAGCTACAAAGCAATGCAAATGAAATTAATCTACTGATCCACACACTAAGGAACCTTAGTATATATTATGTTATCCATTTCTGTTTATGCTGACATAGAAAACAAGGTTTAAATAACGTAAACACCAAGTACATGCTAGTTTGATTATTCATGAAATGCTAGGACTTGGGCATAGCAAGTCTATAGTGATTTACTATGCCAGAAGCTTAACTTTAATAAAAATGTATGCCCTAAAATAAAGAAATCAACACCACTTGCATTGTAGTCTGCAATCAAGTTATGTATTGATAGTTCATTTAATATAAAAGCTTTGAGTCACAACATTATAGTGACTTATTTAGAAAACTATAAGAGAGGTGAATTTAAGTAATAAATTGTAAATAGAAGACTCATCACGGTGGGTTCAATCTATATCCTAGTAATTTGACGCCCAACGTGTCGGATGGATAAAATCACTATCCCCTGCATAAAAATGACTGATGAGTGATGCAATCATAAGGAGATGAGAACCAGACACGACAACTCTTACAGGACTTTGGTTGTCGCCAGTTTGACCACCTCCTAGCGATTGCCATCTCTTTTGCACCTGAAAATTTCCTTGGTGGACAAACATCCAACAACAATGACGAGCTCCAAGGAGATGTTGACAATTCAGGTAGGTACATTTTTTGAAGAAGGCATACAAAACTTCTGCCACCTTATGACAAGTGCCTCAAAAATGGTGGGAAGATAGTGTACGGATTGTACGTTGTTTAACCATCTATTGTATATTGTTGCCAATTTGTAACCAAACTTTAAAATTTCATATCTATTGGTAGGATGCATTGGTACGCGCGTAAATTGATAGATGGTGCGATGTATTGTAAATGTGATTTTTATTTATTGGGAGCACAAACAGAATGTTATACTTGTAACGTAGGTGTGTCAAACTAGAAGTTTGAAGTTTTTATAGTAAACTAAAGGTAAGAATTGCAATAGTAAAGATCAAAAATGGTCACTATGTCATGTGGTATTTTTCAAATACGACTTTTGGGGTACCATAAATGAAAGCACAACAAAGTTTGATGGGATCGATATACATGCTGTGCAATGGTACGACAACAAAATTGTCACTCCAATTTCTGAGTATTGTGGAAGCCGACATATGAAGTAGATTGTCCAATTATAATAACAGAATACAACCGCCATATGGGGCTGTTGATTTGCAGGATTCGCTAATAGGACATGAATAGGACGGAAATTGTATCACCGAATATTTTATCATATGATAGATGTTGTGGTGGTAAATTCTTGGCTATTGTATAGACAAATAAAAGGGCAATAAGGATCCACGGACAAAATAATGCCGCTTCTCGAATTCAAAACTCTTTTGGCAGAGCAGCTCTGCTCTGCAGGAATGCGCGCACCTAACAAAAGAGGAAGGCCAAATACCTTTCCGCAATTCTAACTTGTAGGGCATTTTCTAAAACTTTGTAAATACAAATGTATTGTCAAACTGCAGGTGAAACTTGACAAATTCTCAATGTTAAGTTTAATAGGAAAAAATAATACGAAAAATTTTCAAAAAACCTTTGTTACATTCGTACGTTGAAGGGTCAATGTGGTGCAGTAGGGTAGGAATGAACAAAGACTATATGAATGAATGAATCATATAATTAAAGCGCTGTTTAGTAGATAGTAGAAGTAGTAAAATGAGAGTGTAGAGGCGTATAATGTAGTGGAGGAGAGGGATGTGGAAGATTATGTAATGATTTGAAGGACAAGGGAGTTAGATATGGTGGATAAAAAATAAACAAATAATTCTTTGAATTTGTTGCAAACGTATAGTTCATCTTTGAAGAGCTTTTCATTTCAAAAACAAACTTTTATAGATTCTGTCTTCATTTTGAAATTCATATTACTTGTCAATTTCTTCGATTTGATTTGGTAGTGTCGTAAAATTACATATTTTTACATATGGGCGCGTTTTACCCTTTCCTTCACCCAGCTGATTCCGAATACATTTTTCTTCAATTTTAATTCTATATCAACTAATAGCATTCAGCTTCAAATGCCAAAGATAATGAAAATTGAAATACACGTTAATTCTTGTTACTCAAGCATCATATTTCACGTTAACCTAAAAATAGATTTCCGATAGACTCATGCCACGAAAAAATAAACGAAATGTATTACAACGCGGCACGCCATCATGAAAAAGTGAAAAACGCTTTGGTGGAGCAGAATAGTAAATTAACCGTTTGTGCACATCTATTCCGTTTCAAAAGATTAGATCGTTACGAATATTCCACGGTCGTCTCCTTCTGCCACCGGCCGTAATTATGCGATGGAAAGAGACGAACGCAGCGAATGTGGAACGTTGGACGCGGCCCAGTAGTAAAGCACGCCCCTACGGTTTTTATCAAATGATATATTGCCAAAGTCTTCTAATATACGGTGTCGATTATTACATTCAAATACAGCTGCTCTTTGCTTAGCAGCGTCCACTTTTAATTAAGAAAATGTCGTTTCATCATCAATCATCCATTATGAGGCAAATTGGAAAAAATACACTTGAAAATCCGATCGCTATTGAAAGCCGGTCGCGCTCGCGACAAAAACGCATTGATTTTTCAAAACAATCGTAATTTCAGCGTCGTCGCGTTTTGCCATCGAAATTCACAAGAAAGGTAAAAATTCCTTTGTTATCGGATTGTGCTTTGAAAAATAGTCAGCGCTTTTTGTCAAGGAGCATGGCGCATTGTATGTAGAAATCCAGTTGGCAGGCGTAAGTCACGTCCGGGCATACGGCGGCGGTCATATATTATTTTTATGTAGCTTTTTGTTATTACAGGCTCCGTATTATTTTCACCCATAAACACTGCATGATCTGGATTTTAAACTACCGATTATAGCGTAATGGAACTATGAATTATATAGGAACACGTTTATTGCTTAATTTTTTCCGAAGTCCTTCAAACAAATTCCACATTTAACGATATACAGCCTAGTCAGCTTAAATACAGTGGTAAATAATGAAGATGAACGTCGCCAAATGCTACGGGCTATATTTTTATTAATATATGGAGTTTATAATTTTGATTCATTTTTCGAAACCTATTTTCGAATTTATTTTTCGTTGGTAGATTATGTTATGCCACTAAATCGAAGATCCATTTAGTTATTCTCCCATACTGTTACGGACATTTCAATCTATTTATTGCCTATTGACCTTTCTGAAATTTACTACTCGAATCAGAACGCTCTGGGACACTTCGTTCCAATAAAGCAAGTAAAACAACTGACATTTTGTTACGAACTTGTACCTCAGATAATAAACATCAGCTTTCTCATTGGCGCAAAAATCGAGTATCTAGTAATGACTAATCCATATAAGATTTTTCCACTGCAGCAGTTAAAATGTAACAATGTCAATGTCTGCAAACACGCAAGTCGTACACATTGGCCCATATTTGAACAAATTGTCACCTACAATGTATTTTTTGAAGTCCCTAAACCTATTTAATAAAAAGTCTTGTACCAGTGACATACATATAAACAATAACAGGAAATAACACAAATATCAGATATTTTATAAGTATCACCAACAAACACTTACATTTTTTTAAATTTTTAATTATTCAGTTGGAAAAATATCGAGCGAGACTTGATCACACGACACTAGATACAGAGTAAGGGGAAATCCACTCAGGTAGTACCAGAAGCATAGTCAAAATATACCAAGAACCACTAAGTACCCATAAAATACACTGGCAAAGCAACAGGATAATTGGTAAGAATAATATAAACAATTAATGTTAATAAAAGTATTTGCGTTATTTCACGCTAATGATTATTGTAACTTATGTCTCAAATTAATGAGGAAATAAATGATATGTATTACCTCTTCTACACACTTCGAAGCGCAAATAATTAGAAACAATAATTAAATTATTTTCATAATAAAATTTTAGTGAAAGTTTCTCGGTGATTATTTTATATGACTGGGAAAAACTATGTGTAACTTTATTTATAAATAATTCAACGGTTAATCGAGATTTCTAGATAATTTTATCGGCTAGAAAAATACTAATTTGTTTATAGGCAATTAAATATATAAGAGATTTCCTGCTAAATTTACACGTTTGCGAATCACAGAAATAATTATTTAACAACAATCCATGGATTACAAAACTCTTGATAATTTTGTAACGATTAAGAAATCCACGGCAATAAATAATAGAAATAAATAATTCGTTGGCACAATTCTCTTGACAGTTTTGGCCAGAGTGGAGTTTTTCTGCTTGCGTAACTAAGTTGTGCGTTATCAAGGTTGAGGGCAATTAAACTTTATCGATCTCGAAAATTTATAAAAAATACAACGGAGGGATACAAGGATTATTACATGCGAATCCCAGGATGAGGGATATATCTTCATAAGACGTATGCAGCAAGAGGTTTCAGTTAGTAGACTTAGTTTTTTTCGTAATTAATTTTAGCAAATAGATATTAATAATAGTGAGTCAAATATTCGAAAAATATTTTTGGAAAAAAAGAACAAAGAAGAAGGTATAGCACAATAATGCTACCAATAATATTTCAAGGGAGTGAAAGTTGGGCAGTGGAAAAGAGACACGAGACGCGATTGAAATGAAGGTGATGAGGAAAATTCTGGGAGTGACAAAAAAGGACAGGAAGAGAAATGAATGGATACTTGAAAGACTGGAGCACGATGCAATAACAAGGAAACTAGAAGAGACATAATTAGGATGGTTTGGGCACGTAATGCAAATGGGAGAGGACAGAACAGCACGAAGGGTAATGGAAGCAAGAGCATAGGAGAAAAAAGTTGGAAGACCACGAAGTAAATGGGACGAGAAGACGGGAAATATGAATAAAAAGAGGAATATCAATGGAGGAAATGAAGGGGATGGCAAAGAATAGGGAAGAGGACATGAACGACAACATCGTTCGACCATTTCCATCATGACCATCCTTAAATGGCATAAGGAAAAGATGAAAGAAGAAGAATAGTCAAATCCATAAACAACCATTTACCATTGGCCCTTACTATTATACCAGACTTCCAGTATGTACGGATTTAGAAACCATTTACGCTATGTCTTCGGAGACAAAACGACACTGTTGGTTCTTTAGAGGTCCGCTTGATGGCTCATTTCTAAAAAGTTGCTTTCTTGTACAACTGATTATCACACTTGACTCAACATCACCCACGTGGGTTTAGGTTCTCTAACTCGTGTTAGGTAGATTTAACTTCTAGTGGCATTCGTAGTATAAACAATAGGCGTTCCAGTAAAAACAAAATTATCATCTATTTCTGATATATAAATCGATCACGGGCGTGTCATTTTACTAATCTCACATATCTTGCCGTTGCAGGGATCCCTATATTTACTCAGATAAAATAAACAATTTGTGCATTGTTTATTACATTATATTGGCACCGAGCCACGACTTTAATAAAGATGCAACCAATCCACCTTTTCGCGATTAAAATGTTTAATAAACGTTCATCCGTTGCACAAGTACAATTTCTGATTAGATTGTAGCAATTTATATTATTATTGTATCGCAATATCTAATTTAAATTTCGCGTGGGACTCGGGCTGGCTATAATGCATTGAAATTCATGTAATAATTCACCGGCCATAATTATACGGAATTATATGCTTGCATACACTGTACAATATTAATTACAATTACTTATTGCTGATTTATTACAATAAAGTTATACGCGGACGCCTTATTTATGCGTTACGTTGAAGATGAACAAAAGATTCATGCGCTGCGCCGGTTATATATGCTTTAACGTCCTAGCATGTAGTACGTAGTTAGGGAAGCAGCCTTTTTCAGAGAACTTGTTTAACTTTGCACAAGCACTTATATTGTAAAAGTTTCGTGCAGGTTATGGTTTTATTTTGCGAGTTTTATTGCAGCAGCCATCCGACGCGGTTTATGGTCGTGTAACAGTTTTGGCATTAAAATATAATGTACCTATGCAAATTATTTTTCAATTATATTAAAATAAGGTCTTCAAGGTTAATGTGAAATTACTTCGCCGTTATTGACTTAAGTAAATTATAAATCAATTACCAAGGTACTCAAGGTATCCCATGCCATTCCCAAAGCGTGTTTCACACGGTGCTTTGTTTGATGGGATTCGTTGACGTTGAACCTCCACAAATAAGATATCCTGACCTTAGGGATGGGGGGTGGAGACGTGAAGTCAACATCCATAGAATTGTGAAAAACTAAAACTTTGGGAAATACATCAGAAACTGATGTGTGAACAGAATACACGATGAAGAAATAACTACGAAAATTGACACTGGACATGAAATGCAATATGTAAGGGAGCAAACAAACTTCGTGAAAGAAAGAGAAACGAAACGGGCATGGAAATTTTAAAGATGCCGTACTCTCTCTGGCAGGGGTGGACGAAAGTGAGAGGGTTCAAGTAGAAATGTTCCTTGATTACTTCACCCATAGTGACAACAACAGTGATTTTATAACAAAAATAAATGTAGTAGATATTCCACTATACTATGCAGTACCTGCCAAACTCTGTGTTCTTCTGATTTTTTGGGAAAACCATAACCAAATTGATTCAGTTCAAAGTTGGAGATTGTGCTGTATTATCAGAATCAGTTACTATTATTGATGACATGCAAGGATCCGATTTGGGACCTTCATTATTTTTTATTTTTATGATTGTCACGCAGCATTGTTTTCCCATCAAAAATGATCTTTGGCAGTTTGCGGATGGTATCACAAATTTGCTTTCGAGGACTGGTACGTTACAAATCTCATTGTCGTCAGTTGTAGTCTACACGCGAATACTCAACGGTTCTTAAATTGCGGCACGCCTACTACCAACCATAATGAGCGGTCGGCGAGCAGCCAATATACTTTATATCTATATACTTGCATTCAAATAAAATAAAAATTGGCTGAATTTTATTGAAAATTTTTCTTTTCTTTTGTATATCGTGAATAGCAACACTGTTGTTGATGTGGATTCAACTGGGAATCCCCTGCTCGTTTCAATATCGTGATGAGTAATGTGTGTTTGTTCAGTGTCGTGATTGTCTTGTAGTAAGGCGAACGTGTTTATAGATATATGGATAAGTGGCTTAAAAGACACATAAAAATCTCCAGTGGTCCGCACTGAACTTTCTTATACTTAGTTATACTACATTTTTCTGAAAAACTTTTCTGTAACTTTTGTAAGAATATTTTTTTCGATACATGTACCGTTTTCGATATATGGAAAAAGGTGATAAGAGTAAACCATCACTTCCGGTTGAGAGATTGCGTTAAAAATATTGCTGCATACAAATGTTAAGTTTGAAGTTTCAGAGGTCTAGCTTTAATCGTTTGGGCCGTAGAGCGCGCACACACAGACGTCATTCCAAAAATAGTCAGCGCACCTCAAAACATTTATATCTGTTGAAATCTCGAGTTATATTGGAAATCCTATTCCGTCAACTTCTACCTCTGAACCAGAATGTGTTGCGGGTGAATATGAAAAATATCCTTCCAAAATACAGAAAATAATAAGGAAATAAAAGTCCACTAACGTAAACTAGGCCGCAATGTATAATCTGTTTTGAAATTCTCTCAAATCAAAGCATGAAACCGTCATTATTGAAGCGCCACAAAAGTACGGATTATTTCGTCCGTCACTTGACTGCGATGAAAGACTCAAAGAAAACTATGTCCTGTCGATAGTTCTCAAAAAGCGATGGAAGCAGGCATTCTTCTGAAGAACTTATGCTACTTGCTGTAAAAGATATACTTATGGTTTAGGTGCGGTATATATTTCAAAATAAAAGAGGATTATTTGTTTTGAAAGGCACACTAATCAAAAAATTCAATGACTTTTTTGCGGAAACTGGTTTAGATTGGAGGACTTGCGTTGGTTGACATGAAAATATTTAACCCTTAAATGAATATTTTCAATTTCTATGAAATTTTTAAGTTTGTCAAGGGTTTGAGATCAAAGGAAAAATAGTTTTAAAAATTTATTTTGCATGTTTCATGTATGATGATACACTGCGCGTTGCCATTAAAAAATCTATTTTCGTTTTTGCGTGTAGGATTTGTTGTACACCTCACCCTGTTAGTCATCCATTGAGCCAATGATCAATTGACTCTTTTCTGACATCAACTGGCAGTACTACAGCAGTGCTTGATGGTCGGCCTCTCTTAGATAGATTTTTCGCAATGTTACACAGGGTTTGGTCAACTCTAGTTTAGTCGCTTTATATTTTTCACTAGTGCTAGATCAATTATAGTTCATCATCAACCAAGCAGCTCTTTCATTCATTCCAATCCCATCATGAGATGCTCCAAGATGTCCCACCTCGAGAATTAGTTGATCTAAGTTTGACAGTTAAAGTACATGAACAAACGATTAAATAGGAAAATGAATTATTAAAGTTAAATATTTAAGCTATTCAAGAAGTATTTGACTGAAAATTGGTGCAACAATAAAATAACGAAAATGGTTAAGTTGCCTTATCTGAACCCAACCCAACCAACAGATAACATAAACTATATAAACATTTATATTTTGCCTTAATTATGTACGGCTACCTAATCATCATGTGTGGATCATGTACCATATGGTTTTTTATTGTTTATTGCAAATTTACAATCTGCGTAAAGCAATAAGTGTGTGGGAGTAACGTGTCTGGTAGTAACTTGTGCAGAGGAATTACTCGATCCTCCTTAGATCCTTTATAATTTGTTGACTCATTTAGCCTTCTTCCAATTGCTGTTCTCTAAGATCTGAATGCCACTGCATCTTCGTCTCCTTGGGGGATATTCATTTCAGCTATATGTCAATTTTCTTGTGCTATTATCGTTGACATAGAGTCGAGAATCTCTAATAATAATAACTTTAGATTGAAATATTTGGACTACTTTAGTTTTTGTTTGCTTACCGCATCCCCACAATTTAATTCTGTAAGTCCATGTAGGTTTAATTATGCATTTGTATAATAGAAGTTTATTTTCTGTGGAGGATTTAGATCTACGACCTGGAAGCCATGATAACTGTCATACTTTTAAGTTTAATTGTTGCCTTTTGGTCTTAATATGTTTCCGCCAAGTTAATGTCTGGTCTAAGAGCCGTTTGACATACTTTACATTGGTTTTAGACTGGAATTTGGGTATTGTTAATAGTAATTGGCAGACAAATTGAATGCTTTATTGTATAATTGCTAACTGTTCAGATTTTGTCTGGTTTATTTTAGTTCACCTTATGTAACCTATTTTGTAGGTTATTTAGATGGTTCTGGAGTTGTGTTGCTAATTCTTGATCATTATTTGTCGCTAGTACAGCGGTATCATCTACAAATGTTGCTATTTTCGTATTTTTTATTGCTGGTAAGTTCACGGTGAATATCGTGAGTACCACGTTCCCTTGAGGTACTAGAACACAAGCCTTTGATAAGGTGTGATCTCCCTGCTCTCTCAAACTGTCAAATACAATCGTGAGTACCACGTTCCCTTGAGGTACTCACGATTGTATTTGACAGTTTGAGAGAGCAGGGAGAGCACACCTTATCAAAGGCTTGTGTTCTAAAATTGGCACTGCTGAGTTGCTGCTGCAAACAGAGGTGAGAAGGGAAGCAGATTAAATTGACTCAAAGTTATCAAAGTAAAACCACTAATCGATTTTTAGTAGATGGCAAAATTATGGTTTTTATAAGGAACAGTTTAATTTGGAAAATTTTGTGACTGGACTGAACATGGAATAATCGAAGGACGTTCCTATTAATAACATGTTGTGATGATGGACGTTAGAATTAAGTTAGAGTTGTCCCAATTTGGTTGAGTATTCGATTCAACTGTCCAAAAAGGCATTGTCGTTTTTCAATAGAATTTTCACCCGCCCACGATCGTGAAACTGAATTAATGAAAATAGACTTACTGCTAACATAAATTTACGCATGAAACCGACTACGATTGATCTCATCTCATATTGCAATTATACAGAACCATCATAACTTTTGTTGTTTAATAAAACCTGACGCTCAAAAATAAAAATTTACATGCAATTGATTGCCAAATTGCTGGGTAGATTCTCTCAGTTCTACAGGAGTAGATCCTATGAGAACCAAGTTTACACCAAACACATTCCCATATTCTAGAATTTCTACAATTCACCCATCACATCTGACTGTGGGGCAACAATATTGACAAAAATACCCCGCGATCCGCTTGCACCCAGTTACGTGCAAGAAAACAACATAACTCAGTATTACATTCAAAACGCAACGATAAATAATAATAAATAAATCATAGGGCAATTATTATTATGAACTGATTATTAAAAAAACAATTTTCATTTGTTGGAACGCCCCCGGAACGATCTCGTAAATGAAAAATCGCAGCGTTTGACACGAATAAAATTTGTAGTGATAAAATCGATATACGCGGCAGACAGAAACCGAATAAAAAGGACGATATTGAAGCGTGCCACGAACACGTATGGCGGGATTTATTTTAAGAATTGTAATTACAGGACGTAAATTGTTAAAAGGCGACTCGGAAATAATGTTGCTTTCATATTTTTAAAAGCGTATTTTGCTGCTGCCGACGGTATTGATTAACTTGTAAAAAGTCGCCGGATGTTTACCACGCATATTATATCTGTAATTGCATTTGACGTTGTCACCGTGCCCCTATGTGTACTTACTTGTCTTGCATAAGAACACTATGCAATATAATATTTTCACATTCTCTCGAAAATATTTAAGATGCGAAAGGAAACGTTATACTTAAACCCGCATCATTCGCCTTTGCTATCGATTGAACAAACCACATTGAAATTGTAATTACTTCCCCCTTTGATATGTCTTGCTCTGCGGTTTATTGAATAGCAAAAATCTATGCGAGACTTTTGTATGTGGAGGCAGATATTTGCGTCCATAAGCGGAGCGACGCGAAAACGTTTTGCAAAGAAAACCATGGCAAAGTTCAAAACTGGTTTAGCTATAGTTTTTTTTTTTCATAGAAATGAATTTAAAGTTTAACACAACAATAAACAGCAGGTGCAATTTTTAGATTTTTGCCATCCGTTATGTTTCGTGTATAATTACGTTTCACATTTACGTCTCTTCCAATTGCCAATAACAATAAACCTTTTAACGCAATTTATAATTGTCGATGCGCTTGGGACTTCCAATTATTTTTCAAGTGGCTCAATAAATTTGGCTAATGGGTAAAAGTCATCATAGAATTTGATAGACAGCATAAAACGCCAAAATATGTTTTCAATATTTTACCAACAACACGGGACGTTCAATTTACATAAAAAGTACATTTTAAATAATACATTATAATAATTAAAGTTTTACTGTGGAAATGTATACAAAGTTTAAATAAACATTATACGAATATTATCTGGCAAAATCGGCAAGCCATTGTTTGTGAGGTAATATTACGTAATTAAGTCGAGAACAACTTAAAAATTCAAATAATTTTCGAAATTACCATACAATAGAAAATTTGTTTGTTACAATATTATATTTTATTGTGAAGATGACAATTTAGTTGTATCCGTTTACGTAAAATTAACAAATTTCCAGGAGAATGAATTGAAGTGTAACCATCGCAATAGCACAGGCCCCATACAATAGAAAAGTCAGTGGCCCAGTTAATTAAAATTGCCCATTTTAACTTTTTCTAAGGTGTTGATAACGCCACCATTTCCACAGCTGGCGTATTAATTACACGTTGGTGCACAGGAATACGAGGAAAAACCGACATGTGTTTCTTTAGCATATAAACACAAATATCATACATACATAATAACCCTACGTGTTTGTATGTAAATTTATATAATATGAATATGCAATCGGCATAACAGATGTAATTTCAGAAAATTATCAGACATAGCTTTGCGTATACGTAATATTCGTGCCAGTGGCTGCATCATTTTGTACGATAGTGTTTACCTATTATAAATAGTTGCGAAAATAATTAAATAAATTTGAATAAAGGTTTTAACGAAAGAGGTCAATAAACGCATCAGATGACGAAGATCGTCAACACTTCAAGGATTTGTTAGATATTGTTGATACGAAAAGCATGGAAATGTGTTTGTATTGAGCTTCCCATAATTTCCACTTTTATTGTTAAGTTAAATATACTGCTAATGCATTTAAGGTTAACCACGGAAACCTAGTCAATAATCGAACGTTATTTCAGCACTCCTGTAAGCACATCTAGGGCAACATAAGATAAGTGAACGATTCTTAAAACATTCCGTTAATGCAAACGCTGAAAAATAAGCGCCTGTTCGACCATTTGCATCATAGAAAATTATTATTATTATGTTTTGTATCATAAAATTAATTGTTATTATTTCGTTTTTTAATAATAATAATAACGATATGAAATAATCATAATTCATTCAATAATCAAATTTCCAGGCCATTTCTCCAAAATCATTGCATTATAACGCGCGTAAAATTTTAAGATCCTTACATAAGTTTAACGTGTCGTGCATAACATCCATCATTTCCATCATCCTCTCCATAACAATTTGGCACCCAACGAACAGTCAACACTGGATCCCGCGTATGTTTAATCCCTCATATTTTAATGCATGTGTGTTTATATTCGTTATTTATAAGTTAAAATATACAAGAATGTCTAAGATTGTTTATGAAACATGAAAATAAACCTATTGCTGATGCTGGGAAGGACGCCAGCGATTTTTGACGGAGCCATCTCATTTTCGGAGACTAGAAGGAGCGCGGAGATGCTGTGTCGGAAGCAGAACAGCTATGGGACGTGCTATGACAAAATCATATTTTCTATAGTTCCAGCTTCGTCGCGATTATTTTTAAGTGGCATGGCAAGGGCAAGAGATGTTATTTTCAAGTATTTGAGTGAATTAACATGTTTTTTTGTATTTATTTTGGAATTTTCTACAAGTACAGGAGGTGAATGTGAATTTGTAGATATGTTTGTTCTGTTGCTTTTGAATTGTTTTTACGATGTTTGTAGGTCTGTGTCCTATATTTATGTTTTCGTTTTTGAAGAGTTTTCTGATCCTGACGTGTTTCGGATTGTAATCGGTATTTTGTTGAACAAGCAGGGAAATAAAGTCAAGAAGATACTGAAATAACCGAAACAAAAAGCTTGGGATGAATTTGTGGAAATAAGGTTGGTCTCCTTTCGAAACCAAAAATTATATTATAAAATCTTCATAATGCTAAACCTAACATAAGAATATCTGATGACGAAGATTATATTGTAGGCAGATGGAAAGCATATTTCGAGGAAACTTTAACAATAGAACAAACAGACGAAACAATAGAATATGAAAACGAATTAAATAAAGATAAACTGGAAGTACAACAAGATATAAAAGACAGAGTAATATGACCTGAAAAAAATCCAGCTTCACCTTAAAGTGATTGGGCTCCTTAGTGAGGATGGTGGACGAAAGCGCAAGGAGAAGAATATTGGAAGCACGATCAAAACAGAGTACTGGAAGAGGCAGATTAAGGAAAATGTGGAACTACGAAGTAGCAAGAAATGTTCGAAGAAAAGGGACTGATATGAAGCGAATGGAAAAGTTTGGAAAAAACAAATATGAATAAATTGGTCACGAGATAACTATTTATACAACTGGTTGCAAAATTGATTTTTTTCACGAGACATCACTATTGACCTTTGTATTGTATACAAAGTTTTTTCCAAGTCTTAACATTATATCATTATGTGATGACTTTAGTATTAAACACACAAAACAAATCTTTATAGGAAAAATGAGATAGCAAGAACATGGCCTAAATAAAAAAGGTAAACTAAACAAGACCTTTAATTCGGTAACACCACACATTGATAGCTTGCCAAAGGTGTACAATAAGAATACTGAGTATTATATTATGCAATAGTAGAGTTATCATCGGTTCTAACTACACCAACTATGGACTAATAGCAATCTATGTACCTTCCACCCGACGGATGCTTTGAAACTTTTACAAATCACATATCTGCAGTATTAAACAGGTTAATGGAGTTGTGTAAACAAATTATTATATATGGTGTGATATCCTGGAGTAAAAAATACAGTATAAAAAATTTATAATTGATACAAGACATGCCTTTTTACCAACAAAATCACAAACGCCTTAAATCCTTCTAAAGAACTGTGGAAATGTATTAATCTTGGATTGGGTCGACATAAAAAACTAGCCAAATTGCTATAAATTACAATAATAAATTGGGCTCAGAAAACTGGCAAATATGGTATATTTTCTATAATTTTTTCACAAATGCCCGTAATAATGTTAATGAAAATTTTCAAAATTTGATAATAAAACCTGCAGAGTTTCACCCATCATCGCAAATAGCATTTTTTCATACTGTATCGACGTGGATTGAGATTTCTAATGTAATCAAAACACACAAAAATACAAAAAGTACAGATCTAGATGATATATAAATTAAATTAATAAAGTATGTTAACGAAATAATATCAGATCCTTTAGCAAATTTATTGAATATTTCAATAAACAGCGGCATTTTCCCTACCGCTCGTGTTATTCCAATCTGCAATGTCTGAAAATTATAGACCGATATCAATAGCATATACTTTCAAATATATTTTCAAAATATTTGAAAAATTTGTTTATAACAGAATATCACTTTTCTTGGATAAATTCAACATACTTTCACTTGTTCAACACCGTTTTTGTACAAACAGATCCACTGAGACGGCCTCAATAGTTTATGCAGTACATATATGATAGGATGGATGGATGTCATTGTGTTGCTGCCCTTTTCTTCGGCTTTTGATAGTCTCTAGTTTTATAATAAAAAAAGCTGCATAATTGGTGTATTCTGACACCGCTACTAGAATGGGTGACATCGTTTCTAACGAATCATCGTCTTTTACTTGCTTTCTCGGGTGTTCGGTTTGTACCTGAAGACATCGATTTAGGTGTCCCACAGAGATCTATGCCAGGACCATTAATATTTTTATTATTCATTAATGATATGCCAATGTCAATAACCCCTGGTCACATAGTAGTGTTTGCAGATGTCACGTCAATTGATGTCTCATGCCCAAAATGCAAATCAATTAAAGTTGAAGGTTGATACAGTCACAAATCAATTTAGCACCTGGTGTAAGAAAAACAGACGAGTGTTAAACTTAAACAGAACCGTCCATATCAATTTTCACTAACTATGGCAAATGCCTCAACATCTAGCATCAAATGGAGCGTTTCCAATGAGTACAAAATTCTTAGGGGTATAGATCAAAAGTTATCTTTTAACGAACATATAGAACATGTATGCAATAAATTAATAAGGTTGATTATCAACTTAAATTCCAGAATTACATGTAAGCAAATTTTCTTAGAGAACATAGTTATAGCTTATTGTAAAAGACAATCCTCAACTATTCAGCTCGTCCAAACATACATACGTTACCCGTCAACCATTTAAATTGCATTCATTGGCTAACTATGAAAAATCACTAAACCATTCCCTATCGAAAACTTATAACTAATTACCCAGGAATGTCAGGGATGTTACAGATTCAAATGGCAACACGTTTATGCATTTGGCCAATCAAATTGCAAAAACCTTTCCGCAATTCTGACTTAGCACATTTTGTAAAACTTTGTAAACACAAATGTATTGTCAAACTGCAGGAGAAACTTGACAGATTCTCAATAACCAATGGTAAGTTGATTGCTTTATTTTTAATGGAAAAAAAAAGTTATAAAAGTTATGTAGGGATCAATATGATTACTGTGATACATATGACGCAAGTCAAGTTCCATGTCCTTTGTAAATTGCCGCACGAAAATTTGCGTTTGCAAAGGATTGCTAAATTAATAGTTCCGGCACTGCGTGCGGTTCGACTTCAACCTTCTTCACGTTTCCATCGAAAGTACATGCCAATACAATATGCTAAAGTGGATCGAAAACCGGCAAACTTAGATTAAAGGTCGTCCAGTTCGGGACGGGTCCGTTTAGTGCGTCCTCGTCGCGCAGCGGGCGTCCAACGCAGGTGAGAGAGAGCCCCGACGAACTCGTACCCGTGGAACGGGCGCGCGCCCAGCGGTATGGAACTAAAACTTTAAGTCGCGACGAAGAAAACTCTTTGTCGGGGGACGCATCTGCTCCGTTCGCGGCGAGATTGTGCAGAATTTGAAACTTGTGAGACCCGAGTAATTGTTTGCGAACGGACGGTCGGAGCGGCGGGGGAGAGTTTCTCCGCCGCAATTGGTATTTGCACATCGCATCGGTAACGTCTCGACAAATATATACGGCCGCCTTTTAGGATGTGACGGTGTTGCGTTTCGAATATCTACGTTCTCAAATTACGACCTGAAAAGGAAACGTCGGCGCACAAAAGGAGAAAACGTCTCCCCTTTTGTAAAAGGTAGCGTTTATTTCATTGCATATACGAGGCTTTTAGTGCAAAATTCCTCGGTGGCTCCTTCACTATTAAAGATGGAATAAAAAAGTTTTATTTATTGCCGGTCGATACATTTATATCTTGAAGAAAGGCGGAAAAATATTTAGAAATCCGTTTGATTATTACTATTTACTTATTTATTTGTGTTTATCTATACTAACATCTTCAACACACATGTAATTAGTTGCGATTGTATTACATATTTTAGTTTGTATTTTAATATTTCGCTTCGACTAGTTTTTAACAAGTAATTTTATTTTTTTATTTAAGACTTGTCCTGGCTCCTAAAATTCAACAATAAAAACATAATTTTTATTACACATAAAACATAGAACAGCAAATATTTAAATTAAATTAAATTAAAAAAATATTTTGCTATTGATGTTTTCAGGTTAATTAAAACACCATCAGATAACAATGCGTCAAATAATGAAATTATTCGTATGGACCGTATTTTTATATGTATATGCAGACATTATTTTTTCGCTTTACAAGGACTGATATGCCCGATATGAAACTGATAAATCGATCATGGTGAGTAGGATGTAACAGGGGAATTGGCCCTTGTATTGAAATTAACAAATGTAATTAAAATAACGAAGTTTAAATTCGAAATTAGTAATTTAATATCACCGTTGAAACTTAGGACATACCGATTATGTAGCAGATGATGTTTTTGGTGATGATAATAACGACTAAAGGCTGCGTCTCTTCCGCGAGTTAAAAAAAGATGATTGATGGTACGCAACACAATCATAGGAAATCAAAACAGAGTAATTAATCAGTGGATGGATGTTAATAAAAATAATGCGAAAGTAAGCAAAGTAACGTAAATATCTAATAAAATCAGAGAGTAACCAAATTTATTTTCAATTATTACTTCTGCAGAGTTACATCAGTCGCAGGTGCAGTAATGCCGTAGTTATTGCTCAATCAACCGAAACTGACAAAAATAATATTGATCCAGTAAAATTAAATGTTTGTGTAAAATTGAATCATCAAGAAAAGAGAGATGGTTACGGGTGATAGTCAGTGAAGCTTAGAAAATAAATTCTGAAGAAATCTAATGGATTGAGTACATTATGTAAGATCAGTGTAGTTTGAATAATTATATTTAAATTTTTTTCCAAAACCTGTGTTACATACGTTAATATACAATTCATAGAAATAGCAATGCGAAATGAAAGAGTATTATAAATAAAAGATTTTGATCACACTCTACTAATCTAAGCTAAAGTATATATCGATGGATTAAGACAGATTTCTTCATACCTTGCCAACAAAGGCTAACGAGTGTTTATCGATGATGTTCACTAAATGAAGAAAGTAGCTGACACATGACAGGTTTTGGTTCATTACCGTTTACTAAAAAAATATTGGGGTTATAATAACACAGAATTAATTGTGCCCGTGCGTTGGTTGCAAATTTATTGATGCACACGTTGAGCACTATCCTACACACATGTTTAATTAATATTATCTGGGACAGGATGGGTTTGAAATTTGATATGAAGATAAAATAAAATTAACATCGAAACTATAAATGCATTTTGTACAACTATATGACTAACATATCACAAGTGGGCATTTTGTTAACGCAACTACCATCTGCTTGCGTAGCACACGTAAAAAATGATAAACGTTAAATGTATTTATGGTACTTATTTGATGATAGTATAATTAGAAAAATATTGGTAGTATCACGTGCTCGAAAAATGTTGAAACCCAATCATCAAGTAGTCATGAGATTTTTTAGAGGTGGTGATAGACAAGCAAATATCGAGTCATTTTTTGAATTTGTTCCACTTTTTCGGATGCCGTTCGTTAGTTTAAAGTGTTTCATGTGTTTAACGATGCCTAGAGGAAGGAGACCTCAAGTTTACCAGCAGTTGAGTGACTTTGACCGAGGGCGGATTGTTGGTTTACGAGAAGCAGGTTTTTCGTTTAGAGAAATCGGCAACCGTTTGGGGCGGCACCACCCAACAATAACTGCGTGTTTATCAAGCGTGGTCTGAACATGGGGTTGAACGTCGGAGAAGAGGCACTGGGGCTCAAAGACGAACCAATGAACGTCAAGATCGCCGCTTAAGACTAATGGCCTTGAGAGACCGATTCTCTACAACTAGATCAATAGCTGATCAATGGTTAGGTGAACAAGGTCGTCCGATAGGCTTGCGAACAATTTATCGTCGAATAAGAAACTTTGGCTTGCTGTCTTACCGCCCACATCTTGTGCTACCCCTCACTGCTCAACATCGCCAGGAACGTTTGGCCTGGTGCACGGAAAGACTTCAATGGAACTTGGAGCGGTATCGAGTTGTCTTTAGTGACGAATCGCGATTTTGTTTAGGAATGCATGATGGTCGGATGACTGTTAGACGAAGACGTGGAGAAAGGCGCAATCCTGATTTTTCGATTGCGAGGCATGTTCACCGAACTGTGGGGTTGATGGTGTGGGGTGCTATTGCTTACGGCATTGCTTCATTCGGGGCAGTATGACCGCCCGACGCTACATTGATGAAGTGGTAGAACCACATGTTCTTCCATATCTTCGAGGGCTGGAAGACCCACTTTTCCAGCAAGATAATGCACGACCTCACGTAGCAAGGGTTTCTCTTGACTACTTTGAAGAGGTCAATGTTAATCTTGTGCCTTGGCCGCCAAGATCTCCCGATTTGTCGACCATTGAGCACGTGTGGGACATGATGGGTAGAAAATTGAGGAATCTACCGAACCCACCGTTGGCAATAGAAGCTCTACGGCATGAAGTACAGGCTGCTTGGGATGCTATACCCCAAGAAGACATTGATCACCTGCTGGAATCAATGCCAAGGCGGGTCAATGAGTGTATCAGAAATAGGGGCGGACCAACACATTATTAAAGAAAAATCAAAAAGATGAAGTGTTTTCTTTATCAAATCTAGTTTTCATTTGCCATTTCTTGTATTAGTTATAAATTTAACACAATGTTAAATATGCAATCTCGCGAAGTTTTCTCATTTTTGATTGACGCTGCTTATACTGGTCATAATTAATAGTAAAATCATCATCTATGCTTATCGATATAATAAAAAAACTATTAGGTGTACCACAAAGCCGTATTCATTATTCATGAAAAAATTGTTAATAATAATTTAAAAAATTGCACAGTTCATGATGCGTGCATGTCAACTTAAATCAGGAAATTTATGTTTCGATGATGAGTCAAATCTGGAAAACCAGACTTCGTACAGCAACAAGACACGAACAAAATGAGCTTGGTTGGGAGGTTCTACCACACCCACCAGATATTGCACCCTCCGACCATTATTTATTTCGGTCACTCGAATATTTTTTAAGAAATACACATAGGGTGTGAACCATGTTAACCCTCGAATATTTTTTTTGCAAATAGCAATATTATAAATCTGGACTACTTACACTTCGAAATAGTTGGCAGGGTGGTATAGATTACGATGGAAACAATATTACTCAATAAGTAGATTTTTTAAATTGGTTTTCATTTTAATAATAAAAAAGCATATTTTAAAATCATTTCCTATACATATGCACTTCATGTAACGTTATTCCCTAGGTTGTTACAATATTCTAAAATTAATCATCAGTTGTATTTACGTCCAGGAAATTTTTTTTTACATTTTTTTATCAACAGTAGCTCGACAAATTTCTTTATTTCATTAAAGTAATCATTATATCTACAGAGATATAATTGTTATTAAATCGAAGGCAAACAAAAAATTCTATAATTTCAACTGCATAAACTATTTCTTTCAAAATATCCCAAAAGAGGAAATTTAAGAAACTACGTTTGGACTTCTTGCGAACCACTAAACTGAAGCACCACTACCTATCCATCGTTCGAGAAAGTGTCGATAAGTAAAATAACGAAGTAACGAAAATAAATAAGTGATTTCAACCCCAATGAACAGATCGTTATTAAAACCACATGTCTCTTCCAACAGCTAATGGCACATCTTCTAATAGGTTTTGAAAAGTGTTAGTCAAGAAATCGGCAAAATATACGGTCCTATAAGCCTCCATCTAACAATTTCAGCCCATACGTTACCACAATGCGGATTTTCGTCCATACATTGATCATTGTTACGAATATTAAACAATGTTGCGTCTGTCCATAAAATGCATTCGCCCAGGAAAGTATCGATGAAGCAAACCATTGACAGGCCTTAAGGGGGGATCCTGCTTTAGGAGGCCTTAAAATAGCGTTTTTGGGGGAATTTTTTTAGGACAGAAAAAAATGAGCAAGTCTAATGAACTTTTTAGAGCATCTTATTGCATATTTGAGCATTAAAAAAAAATATTTCGAGAGAAAAATATTTAAACGGAACCGATTTTTATGAACATTTGTGCAACACCTTTCAATTGCAGTCTACAATCGGTGGGAAAGATGTAGTTCGTAATTTTTGTCTGAAACAAAAAAAAAACCAAAGAAAATTGTAATTCTCATATATTTTCTTCTAGGTGAACTAAAAAAAAAAAAAACAAAATTTTGAAATTCAAGATTTTTCTCAGGTTTGAAAATAAATGTGCTCTTTGCAGGAAGAGAAAATCATTTCAACTTGCTAAAAAAGTTGTATAGAATTTTTTTTTCATTAATCTTTTTAGTTCAAATCGAAGAGAATGCTACTGAAGCTAACAAAAGTTTTGTTTCGTTTTGATTGCTTGTCTAGTTTTCTCGCAATCACGCCCACCAGTTTAGAAAAATCGTAAAAACGAAAACGCGCTCTAAAGTTTACGATCAGCAAAAATGTTAATTTTCGATCACTTACGGAATATCTCGTTATAATCCTACTATAGCTCTTACGAATTCAAACTATTATTGTTTCGAACGACCGATTGAACTTTTTTAAGTACATAGTTCGGTGGTATTTGCTGCGGGGAGGGGCCCGCGCTTGGTTTGTCCGAGCGTTCGTGCGTTCGTATATTTTTTGCTCGGCACCTCACTGTGTTTAGTGCTGTATCTTTCAATAATTTTTTATACATATTCTTAGATATATTAGGCATAGATTTGAGCAATAAAAAATTTTTTGAGCCTTCTAAAGCAGGATCCCCCTTAAAGTGGCAAGCGTGTAGAATTTTTCGCTTATACTCGATGAACTCAGTATAACTGACATTAATTCAGTTTCGAATTCATTTAATATCGTGCATTTTCTTCGATTTTTGGTACAAACACTAAATAAATTGGATCTGTAAAAAACAGGGTGGATTCGTTGACGGTCGTTTCGCTTTTATTGTGAGATATCTTCTTTTATTTTTGATAGGTAACTCGTTATTTATTTTATTGTACTAATAATTTTTGGCACCGTGTTGCACATAATTGACCATTGGGTATAATTTAATAAACAAATGTTATTACAAATCAAATGACGCCGATTTTATTACGACCTACCTTATAACCAATGAATTCTATCAATTTTACTTGTGTACTTCTCTGTGTGTTTAAAAGCTTATTTTATATAATTTTATTTTGTTCTCTATTTTTCTTACAGATCTCATTTCGATTATTATATTTCTTTCTTATATTTCTGTGCTTTTGTTAGTGCCATGTCTCTGAGGCATGCGTCCCAATAGTTTTATTTCTTTCGGTATTTCTCCTTTTCCAAGGAATGATTTTTTGCAATTTTTGACAAATTTGACAATTAGATTTTGGTTATGTTACTATTTAATTTTTTAAGGTTTTTTATTGTCAACTCTTTATTGGTTTGTAGGCAATTTTAATGGTTAATTGTTTTGCCATTTCGAACAATTAATTGAATTAATTTTAGCAATTTATGTATTTTTATAAATTTTGTATTTCTTAACAAATTTAACATTTGAAATTTTCTTGTATTTTCTTGTATTTATTTTGCACATTTTTGAAATGTTGATATTGTAGTATTTTTTACTATTTGACTGTCTTGATTATTTTTTAAATTGTTAATTATAGTTCGCGTCATTTTTGACGTTTGACATTTATTTTTCAATTTTTAATAGTTTAGCATTTTATCTGTCTTGATATTTATTTTTGGACTTTTGACTGTTTTCATAAATGCAATTTTGATATTTTTTCTTGTGTATTTTTTGCAATTTAGACAATTTTATTTATATTTATTTTGGCTATTCTTATTGTTTTTTAACAATTTTTGCATTTTTTAAAATGGGGTTGTGGTAGTAACAAATTTGGCAATTTTTATATTTTATTTAGTTTTACAATTTGTACCCATTTGACATAGCAATACTTTTGCATTGTTTAATTTTAGTATGTTGGGTTGGGTTGTTAAAATTTTGACGTTTTGCGCAATTTAGATAATTTTGAAACGTTGACTTTTTACAATTTACAATTAGCTCTTTTGGGTTCAGTTTGACAAAGAAATTAAACAAACATAAATACAAAAATATTTCGTATTTTTGACTTTCTCTTTTGCTTCTTTTATGGCTTCGTGGAATATCTATGGAAACACTATGGGGACCATTCCGAGTCTTTGTTTTACTCCTAGAATACTTTCGAAAATTTCTGATTTTCACGTCTCATGGCAACATAGTTAATTGTCGTTTGATGTGAGCTTTTAATTTCTTTCGAGACAATTCTCTGAAATTTTTCAAACGTCTTCTAGGAGAGAAGAAGAGAGGAAGTCAGGAGACTTTCTCTAGGTCAACAAAACTTTGTACTTTGGCCTTCTGCCAAACTGATTCTATTCTAGTGTCATTTCCATCTGTTATATCTCAATGGCTTTTCCAGGACAGAACTAACATTTTTTCAACCACTCTGGTTACTTAGCGTAAATCTCTGTAAGTTTTACAATCGTTACTGTCTCCAGTTTGATATATTGCTATTTTTATTATCTGTCACCTCCGAAAGATGCAAAAATCCCAGCATTAGGATCTCTTAAAGTCGTAACTTGATAACGAACTATGAACAATACTTAACAATACTAAATGTTTCAAGCACAGCAAACGATGACAAATAGACTTTTACAAGTCGACATTAACAAATAAACGAATAGCCAGAATGCTAAAATTAGTGCTGGAATATTTATTTTTCTTGTCGAATTGTGTTATTTATTTAAATTTATTTCTCCATTACAATCGACGCAAATTTTCAAGAGCAGAGTAAATTTGTATTATAGTTTTTTTTGCTTACATTTCAACAAAGAATGATATAATGTAAATATTATGAATTGTTTTGATAAACATGTGCGAATGTAGAAAAGTCTTGATTATCATTTAAGAAGAAATAATGTTCTTTGACTAGACATTCAAAGGTTGGTAGTGCCACAACATAGAATTACATGGACTTCGATAAATTGCTAAAATAATTTCTCGTTTCCAAAAATAAATATTTAGAATACTTCGCCGGTAACATTTATTATTCAATATCTGAGTTCTTTGAAATACAATTTCAATTTTATCATTATTATAAAATGTTTCGATTCTACGACAAGAATATCAACAGTGAACCATGATAATCGTTAAAGACTTTATACATATTCTGCACTCAAGCTGGCCTTTGGCAATTACATTAGGTTCTTTATATTTCCAAGTCAAAGTAGTACCACCGTATCTTATCCTTAAACGACCACAACACTAAATGGTCAAACCATATACGGTTCATGCATGTAATTTTGCCATATATAATTCTTAATAATAATATACAAATACTTAACGGTCCTTCTAAATACAGGTCATTATTCGGCGAAGTTTCCCACGCCGATTTCGACTTTATTGGTCTCTTTGTGCGAACGTAATTAGGCAAAAACCGAACGAGGGGCCCAGATGATTCAAATGCGCGCTTAGCGGAGGAACGAAGGAATCTCGAAAGCTCGACTCATTATACTGAAATTTCTTCCACGAAGTTAATTCACAAGACGACTGCCTCGCCGCAGCAACACGACCGAACCGCGCCGCTGAAATATAATGCGACGAGTGTCGTTCGAGTGCGCTTATCAAGACCGTCGTCTCACGTCGCGATCGACCGTTCAACACCCGAGTTGTTTATTTATCGTGGTCCGAGGTCGGAAGTTCTGAACATGTAGGCGCATGCATGGATGGGAGAGCTCGCGAGTCGTCAGCTGGACAGCTGTGGAACGAAGGAAACCCACTCGTCACGACGTAGACCAGAAACAGCTGACTTGTACTCTCTCAAAATGTAAATTACATTGTACTCGTCTCACTCGACTTGATGCCTTGACGTCATAATCGCGGCATCGATGTAATTTCGATTATGTGAACTATTTATTTTGGACGACTCGGCGGATATTTTGGCCTTGCGATTTATTCATTGCGAATCCAATTTTTTGCTCTTCAATTGACGTCCAATTCAATTCACTGTCAATGATTAAGGGAAACGTAGAACATATAATGGTTATGATCTAGGAAGACATTTGAACCCCAGACCTTAGAATAACTAACATCACGATCCTAACCAGTGGACCAGTAAATTTATGGTCATCTATAAATTTACTGGTCCACTGGTTAGGATCGTGATGTTAGTTATTCTAAGGTCTGGGGTTCAAATGTCTTCCTAGATCATAACCATTATATGTTCTACGTTTCCCTTAATCATTGACAGTGAATTGAATTGAATTGAACACGTGCAATCTTCTCTCGATAATTGGCAAAGTAACAAATAATTATAATACATCAAGGTGACACAAAGACGAATCACATCACAAGCAAAATAAAAATTAATTATTATTAATTATTACAGAGACAGAGGACGTCGTTTAACGTTCAATACATATGTCACGAGCAGTTTTTTATCGCTTCAGAGTTTCCATTCGCAATTATTGTTATTACGAACTTTGTCAAGGAATCTTGAATGAGGTTTTTGATTTTTTAAAAATGAAATATATTTTACGTTTTCTTACAGGTTTGTGCACTTTAATATTTTAAAAAATGCATTTTTATTGGAACCAACCCAACCCAACACGTTACGTTGAATTGGGATGGGTTGGGCTGGGTTCAATTAGATTGGGTTATATTACAATTTTAATCGTAATAGTGTTGGTAGTATTATCAGAAAATTTAGACTGAGCTCAAACTTGAAATTTATTGTTTAAATCGAAGAAATACTAATATGCAAAAATTTGGAAAATTGCACAAGTATCAATAACGCATATTTCAAAAGTTTTTAACATTTAAAAACCTTTTCGAAAATATAAAAGGAAAAATCTAAAACATTTAAGAAAACAAATAGAAATCAAGTCAATTGGATATGTAAATAAAAGTAATAATAAAAGTAAACGTGAAAAAATCAAAAAAATACACTCAGGTGCAATAAAGTGTCCACCTTTATAAAAAAAAATTTAATAGATATTAAATGATAAGGTTAATATTATAATGATAGGGTTACTTCTTAGATGCTACCAAAAATTACAGTACATTCGTATTTTAGCAAAAGGAATCAAGGAATATTTGAAATATACAGAAAACTTCACAACAAAAAATTAATTAATTAAATTTTAACTAGTGGCATTCTGAACAGATGAAATGAACTCTACGACTGCTCAATACTTGGTATTACCTTCTATGACTCTAATTACAACCTGTAAACGCCTTTTGACGTTTAGACAAGTGTTACAGCCATTTCGAAAAAAAATAAACTAGAACAGACACCAATGCAGTAGGCCTTGAAATAAATATTTGATACACTCACAAGTTTTTGGTGTTATTATTCAGTGAAATATGCTCCACATTTTCCCAATTACGTGCGTGCTATTAGATGGAAACTTTTTATTGCACCAGAGTGTATTTAAAAACTTGAGTTGGATTGTGTTGAATTAGATTGGGTTGACTTGTGTCAAAAAATAGAATAGAATACAATAGAAACAATATGGGAAAATTTTATTAATAACGAAAGCACTTCAAAGAAATAAGAATAGGATAGAAACAGTGGAAGGGTGAAGTAACAGAATACTTGACGGGGGTCCAATCTCAGAAGACAAATACCGAAGTAGTAACCGCAGAAGAATGCGAGTGAATTGGGTTGGGTTGAGTTGCGTTGCGTTGCGTTGACTCCAGTTCGGTTAGGTTAGAAATTAATTGAATGAAACAACACCTGGTTGATTTTAGCAAAAACAATAAGACAAAATAACTTTGCATTGAAGACACACAAAAGTCAAAGCAAACTTCAATTAATAAGTAAAACTATGCAGAAGAAAATTTCCACTGAAGAATGACGATTGATTTAATATCCGTTAATAATAAGGTCATTGAAACCGTGGATTCCGCGAAAGCGTATAATTCAAAGAACATGAAAATGATAACTCAGAAACGAGGTGCGCAGGAAAACAATGGGATGGAAACAGCATTTCTAGAAATGAAGGACCAAAAACTAGCAAATAGGGCACAAGAACAATAGTATGAGAAACTTGAAATATTATCTGAGTTGGGTTGGGTTGAGTTGGGTTGACAAACTTTTAATAAATATGAACATGGCCATAAGAAGTTCGCCATACGTTCGCCTCGTCAGTTTATGTATTGATTATAGTGTAAGTACTCGTTGGAAGCAAACTGTAGCTTAATACTTTACAGACATGTAAGATCATTATTTAACATAATGAATTTTAATTTAAATTTTATAAAAAGCAACTAATGGTCATATTTATGGAGATATCTTGTTGGAGATAATTAAAAAATCAGAGAATTTCGGACCGACAATAATGAACAGTATATCTGGCATGTGACCATCAAATATGTAATTGTGGAAGAATTGGGCATCTATGCTGGGAGATATGAAAAACTCATAATTATATAGTTTGCCCATGTGATGGTGCAAAAGTTATATATTAGCTGACGTACCACACCTTATCAAGAATATGAATAAATGAAATATATGTTTCACACAATGGTAAAATAGAAATATAATTTCCCAACGAACGTTATAAAAGCCAGTCATATAAAAACTTGATTGACTATCATAAAAATTTGCAGTTGCAACTGGCTCCGAAATTATAAGAGGGAGATTTGCTTCATGATTATTTTACGAAGATGAAAGTTAAAACATATACAAACTTAATTAATCATCACGTGGCAAATGGTTTAAGATTTATAGCGGTTTTACTACATGTCTTCGAGGCATCGCAGCTGTGCTTTAAGTAAGTTAGTTCAGGATGCTTACGATAGAGCAATACAATCCCTTACAGAATTTATAAATGTTTTAGATGAATTTTATGTGAGCAGATCTAAAACATGGAAGTCATCGCAGACGAGCTATTATTCTTACAACATTTTGAATATTCAAGATTATTTATGAATACACAACATTTTACATTTTTGTTAACATCAAGGTTCAGTCAAGATTGCATAGAGAATCTTTTTAGTGCAGTTAGAGTGGAGCAACCACCACAGAAAGCATTAGAATAAATTAAAGCTCATAACAGTTTCACAATTTCTAAAAACGTTGCTAAAACAATAAAGTCAATAAAGTCATCAGAATATCTGGATTATTAGATGAAATAAAAGACGATGTACCACAAACATCCAACTTGAAAGTGTGTGATATCACATTAAAGTGGCCTTTGTGGTGAAATTAGCAAAAATTTCTATTTTATTGTAAGTATATGACATTTAATTTTGGATATGGAACAAACGTTTAGAAATAGTTATAATATATAAATGGCAACTGCCAATTAATGGCAAATTAATTTTAAGATTACGTCACAAATGTTTATGTCTATGTGTGATCGCATCAACAATATGCTAAAATACAAATAAAGTGATATTTTGTCTCACAGGTAAAAACTTATAATAGAGGGGCGATGACTAGTTGAACGTTTGATACTATTTCTGCAAGCGGTACATATTTTGAAAGAAATCTTTATCCATGTTTTCTTTTAAAAAATAACAATATTCACCACAACATATAATTTATGTATGCACAAAATTCTGAGGCTTTACAAACATTCACAGAATTGCTTTGTAATGAATTCAAATCTTTAACAATTTTTTAATAATTTTAATAATTAATACTAAAAATACAAAATTTCCATTTTGAAATATTTTGATAATATAATCATAAAATTAAGCAAACTAGATTGTGAATTATGGAGAAGAAAACTGGTAAATAGAGCGACAAAATGAAATCTAAGAAAATAAAATCAACAAGAAACAAACAAAGTAAATGAAGTAAGAAACACCAAGCAAATAATTAATGACACCCAATGAAAAATTAAGCCATAATAAATTTACATATGAGAAATCAACTGCAAGTTGAAATATGAATCAAATCTAAAGTGAAGGAACAAATTTCAAACGTTATCAACATTTAAATGTATAGATGAGCTTACACCAAAATAAAATCAAACTTAATAATGAATTTAACATTGGGCAGATAACCAATAAAATAAAAATCAATTTAAGGGGGGATGCTGCTTTAGAAGGCTCAAAAAATAGATTTTTTTTATTGCTCAAATCTATGCCTAATATATCTAAGAATATGTATAAAAAGTTATAGCGGCTAATTCGCAATATTTTGAAAGATACAGCACTAAACACAGTGAGATGTCGAACAAAAAATATACGAACGCACGAACGCTCGGACAAACGAAGCGCGCGCCCCTTCCCGCAGTCACATAACACCGAACTATGTACTGAAAAAAGTTCAATCGGTCGTCCGAAACAATAATATTTTGAATTCGTAAGAGCTATAGTAGGATTATAACGAGATATTCCGTAAGTAATCGAAAATTAACATTTTTCCTGATCGTAAACTTTAGAGCGCGTTTTCTCGAGTTTTCGTTTTTACGATTTTTCTAAACTGGTGGACGTGATTGCGAGAAAACTAGACAAGCAATCAAAACGAAACAACATTTTTGTTAGCTTCAGTAACATTCTATTTGATTTCAACTAAAAAAATTAATGAAAAAAAAATTCTAAACAATTTTTTTAGCAAGTTGAAATGATTTTCTCTTCCTGCAAAGAGCACATTTATTTTCAAACCTGAGAAAAATCTTGAATTTCAAAATTTTGGGTTTTTTTAGTTCACCTAGAAGAAAATATATGAGAATTGCAATTTTCTTTGGTTTTTTTTTGTTTCAGACAAAAATTACGAGCTACATCTTTCCCACCGATTGTAGACTGCAATTGAAAGGTGTTGCACAAATGTGCATAAAAATCGGTTCCGTTTAAATATTTTTCTCTCGAAATATTTTTTTTAATGCTCATATATGCAATAAAATGCTCTAAAAAGTTCACTAGACCTGCTCATTTTTTTCTGTCCTAAAAAAATTCCCCCAAAAACGCTATTTTAAGGCCTCCTAAAGCAGGACCCCCCCTTAATATAAGATAACATTAATCCTACAATGTGATCTCGGTCGACCTCAACAGCAAAGACAACGCCAACGCTCAAACCCCAAACCAACACAACCACATAAAATAAAACGTACCAAATTAAAATCAAGTGCCAACCTTAAAGATTAGGATTTATGCCATGTCATCTGCCATAATGTTTATTGCTTGATAATTTTCTTTTGAAAAATGTAATAAAATGTAATAGTGGAAGCGTCGTTTGCGTAATGAACAGCAAACGGCACAAATGAAATTATTTACTAATCTGTATAAATTTAAAGCCGATCGTTGACTTTATAATCCTAAAATGCTTGATCACAATGGCGTCCAAACGCAAATGTACATTAATGATATTTGAACACCTCAGGCAAACAAATAATCGGTAATCGAACCTTTATTCGGATCACTGTCACATCTCGAATTAAATGAATCAAATATGCAAATACGAGTATAAATTTAAACAAGGCGGACAGCATCAACTCGAACTGATAAAATGGATAACGAAGACCAAAAGTTGACAATTTAATCGAACGAAGAACTATATTATACATAAGTGAAATAAAAGATGATGAGGCAAATAATGAAATCTATTATTTTTTAAGATTAATAGAAAATTATTACAACCATGCTATTTTTAAAGATCTGATACGTGTTCTTATCATTATTAATACAATATTTTTTACGTTTTCGGTGTATAGACCTGTTTGTGTTCTGCTAAAACGAATCACTGCAAATTCCACAATTTTGTGGCAACATTTCAATATTATCATAGCTCGTCTCGTTGGGAAAATACGTCCAATTTAAGTATCTAAGGAAGCGTTCCATAAACTCGGGACATGCTTGAATGTAGTGCAATTAATTCAGAAAATTGAACAAGTTTACTTTAGGGATAAAATTTGCAATTTCGTGACGCTCCTTTGTTTAAAATTGGGTTTTCCAAAAGTATTGCGGTGAATGCCGGTTCCGCCATCTGCGTAATGAAAGCTATTATGCTTAAGACTCGAATGAGCCGCAATGATCATTATATTTGCACCAAAAGTGCCACTTAATAACATAAATTGGGTACGAGCCGAAGATCCACACGTAGAGATAGCGAACGTCGTAAATGTTTATGCTAAATAAATGTTGAGAAGAGTGATCTTGATTGACCCGAATATGCGAAGAACAAACTCCCATTTTCAGTGTTAAAATTATTACAGGTTTAATAATTATAACGATGGTTTATATAAGATTACCTAAAATAGAGTTTGAAATACAATATCAAATCACCAACCTAGCTCGTAACTAAGTTTGGAAAAAATAATGCAAGTACTCATGGAAATATATTTGAAAGACTGGCCTTTTCGCAAAGCTATAAAATCAATCAAAAAAGCGAAAAATAAAATAATATATAATCGAAATAATGAAAGCAAATTCAACGAAACGTGATTTGCAAATAAGTGTCGAAAAATTCGAAATAGAAAAATATACAGCGTCAAGCAAACGAAAAGCTTTTCCAGAATACCGCTATAAATTTTATATTTCCACGATTTTATCTTAAAATAAATAAAACGTAAATATCAATAATAAATTGCTATTGGAAGTTCACGATTATCGAAGAATGAACAGCATAAACTACGTCATACTATAACCTAACTACGTTCACGACAAAAAAAAACCTATTCAGGGCGCAGATATCAATCAAGATATTACGACGCCAATTTCAAATAAAATTAGTCGACCACGAAAATATAATCGCCATATGGTACGAAACGAATTAACAAAACAATCGTTTTTTTGAAACGTCTATTTTAAGTTTTCAAGGTTGTAACCTAACAAACGCAAACGTTCTGTTTTGAGGTGAACACTATTTTAACTATTCGAGCGCATTTGACGATATTTTCATAGTCGGCTTTCTAGGAATGGTGAAACAAAGTAAATTTACTCTGAGATATGGGCCCGTGTTTACGTTTTCGAGTGACTGTACACGTGCAGTGTACAATGCCTTTAATGTTCTAACATTTGAAATGTATAATGAAAACTATATTTGCTCGAAAAAGTGGGGTGAAAATTATTCGCGATGAAAAATGAGTATTTCGTTTGGAAGGTTTGATATTAAATGTATGCCAGCATGTGTTTGTTTTGTGAACAAACATTAGCAAACATTACTCACATTGTTATCTTAACGAGGAGCGTTAAACTAAATTGCATTTAAACAGGGTCCACAATACTTAATCTACGAGATGCAGTGAAATGTTATCCGTAATAATAAGTACTCATAAATAGCATTGATTACTGCAATAGGAGAGTTAAAAGGACATACAAAATGTGTGCAGATCATTTAATGCAAGAAACAGGATTCAGCTTCTCCTTCCTTCAACCATAAATGGGGATAGAAAAATTGTAACTATACAAAAAGTAGGTGCAATATGTGAATTGGTTGCTTAAAATCCTGTTTTATGCATTTATGTAATCGATGAGGAATTTACGCAATTGAATACAGAAACAATTAGAAGAACGTTTCCTATGGTTTATAATTAATTAATAATTCTGGGAATTTCAATTTATGTATATGTTCGGCCGCAATTTCCATGCGTTCTTGGTGCTTTGAGTCAGATATGGAATGATTTGAAATTCGGGAATCATCGTTGTATACTGCGTTGATTATTTAATTTTCTTTTCCTGACCAACTCTTCCCTCAAAGTTTGATTATGTGCAACGAAACTGTATACAAAATTAGTCACAAATTATTATTACTACAATCAACATAAACTGATAAATCACATGATATGAACGATTAGAATGTCTGATAAATTCTACGTTAAAACTATCAATAGCATCATTAGCACCCCCCATAATTTAGTATCTCCTAACGATATGTGTGTTCTCCGTTTCTGTAAATGTTCTCGTTGTTTTTCTTTATTGCAACTATGATAAAATTACGACACCGAAAATATCTTCCTTGACTTGATTTTGAATCATTTCCTTAGCGGATTTTTAATTTCCACAAATGTAAAAATTAGAATTGAGCTCTATATATTTTGTTTGCATTCATTATTCTGTGTTGATTTTTCCAGACCACCTTTTTCCTCCATTATCGACCCTAGATATTTTATTTTGTTTGTTTTTGTATGTGTCTGAATGTTTCTGACTATGCTTTATTTTATTTTTATCATTTGCTATAAGTATCAGGTCGTCGGCGTACAAAAGTTCACTTATATAGATAGGGTGCTCATTCATATTTCATCTTTGCTTCACGTGCAATTTCATCTAAGAGGGTGGTGAATACCAGGAGGCTTAGTATTCCGCATTTTCTAACTATGTTTAAAACGTTTCTGTCATATTTCCTCCGATTCTTACTAAAATATGAATAAAAAGTTTCATACATTTTATCGTTTCAATGAATTTCTCATTTACTTCTCTTTTTCTTAACAGCCTTCCATATGTATTCTCGTTGTACAGTGTCAAAGACTTTCTCCAAATATATTTCAAAATTTTCTGTTTGTGTTCATTACTTTTTCGGATAATTGTCGAAATGCGAAGATCCAATTCTGGATGCATCTGTTACTTCTAAATCCCGATTATATTTCCAAAAAAGTGAGCTCTAATTGTTCTCTTAATCTATTTTCTATTATTATTTCCAAAGTATATATCATACAGATATATCTCTATTACAGCATATCATTTTTTTTATTAATTGGCGTCACTATTGCTCTCTTCCAGTTCTCAGGGATCTCCTGTGTGTTCCAGACTATCTGCATCATTTTGTGTATGAGTTATATTCCATCTTTTTCCAAATATTTTATGATTTCCGGGCTTAAGTCGTCTGTCTCGGGTACCTTTCCTATTTTTAACTTTTTGAGCGCCTCATCGGCTCTCCAATTTTTATTTCTTGTTATGTCTTCTTCTTCATGTTCTAGGTTTTCTTCTTCTTCTTTTTCATGTTCTTGGTTTTGTTCTTCCTCTCCTTCTTGTCCTTTGATTAATTCTCTATTTTCTATTCCCAGCAGGTCCATATAATACTCTCTCCATCTGACTGATATTTCTGTTCCATTTGAGATGGTGTCCTTTATGTTGAATTTCTTAATATCCGCTAAAGCACCTCAAAGTTTCCCCGGGCATTTCCTACCATTTCTCACCAAATTCTTGCCATCGCCGATCTATTGTGTCTTTTACCTTTTTTTTCACTTTTTCTATATCCTGCACTTTTTATCTTTTTTCCCTAAATAACTTTTCCATAGTATTTTTTCTTGATGACCTCCGCTTTAATTGTATAGTTCCACCATGCCGTTTATTTCCTTATGTTTGTACTTTTGCTGACTCCACAAACTTCTGCAGCCACATTCTTAACTAGTTCTTTAAAGTAATTCCACAGGTTGCTTAGTTCCATATTTGTTATTTCTTGTGTGTCTATTCGTATTTTTGTTTCTGTTTCGAATTGGAAATTTCTTCTATTTGATTCTTCTTTTAATTTGTAACTTTTGATTAGTTGGTATTCTAACTTTTCTACATATGCTGCTCCTTGGTTTGGATTTTGGTTTCTAATTTGTTTCAGTTTGATTTCAACTAAGTAACTGTCATTCCTCTTTTTACTTTGACGTCCATTAACTGTGATTTATTAAAACTTGCTACTAGCGTTAAATCTATTAATGACTTCTCTCCCCAAGTAGCCGCTTTCCCTTGTATACTTATGTAAGGCTTTATGATCAAACTGGGTATTATCTACTAATAATTCAATATACAGAAGTCGATGTTCATTCGTATTTTTTGTTATTTCATCGAATTTGCCAATCGTTTCTCCTGATGTTTCTGGGTCATTGTCTACCCTACCATTTAAGTCTCCGATAATTAACGAGTCCGTTTTCCCTTCTACTTTATTCTGCACTTTATTTAAAGATAATGTCCATGTTTTATATTCTACCCACAGTATTCTTTCTGATACTGCTTTCCGTGTCATTATTTTGTTGGCATTACCATTTCTGACTAAGCAGGCTACCCCTTCTTAGCCGATATCGTTTCTATTAACCCCATTGTATATCGATGTATTCCCCAATTACTTCAATACACCCACATTCTTTTTTCTTCGTTTCTGGAATAGCTGGTAGTTCTAGTCTTGTATTTTCAAATTCTGCTGTAATTCTTCTTCTGTGTTATTGAGACTCGTAACATTCCTAATACCTATATACCAATAATTCCGTTGCATTTCTATTTTTCCATCTCATTAACTTCTGCTGTTTCTTTTCCGTTTATTCGTCTCTCATTCTTTTTATTCTTATTGATCATAAGTTCCTGAAGATGTGAAGATGACAACTTAATTGTCGAAATGTACATCTAGTGTTAATAAAATACTGTGTGGTAAGGGTACGTTTGTTTCAATTTATTTGCCAACCACAGTCTCGAATTTACTATCATTAGTTCCTTGTTTCTCGGTCTGTCATCAGTTTTTGCAGTCCTTTTATCTATGTTAGATTTTTATAAAATCTATTTCAACAACTGAGGTTCTTAGTATTCGTTATTGATGGCGTGAAACAACGCCGAAGCAATACTGTCTAGCGATCCACCAGTTTGTCTCCAGATTGCACTAATTAAATAAAATGGTAAATAATATTATCGCACTTGGGGACTTCTCTAGTTGAATCTTGCCTTGATTAATAGAAGTGGGTTTGCATGGTCAAATCATCCTAAACCCATGGCTGTTTACCTTCGGCCTCAATGGGCATCAGTATGTTTCAGACGAACGAAATTCTTTATCGTTGCTTATTCATTTAAGTATAACGATTTGTGTAAAGATAAGTATTTTTTCGATCAAATTTATTCAAAATGCTTAATGTAAAACTAATTTTCGTACATTTACAAATGAATACGAATACGGATTTTCGTTGCTGAATGCAATTCCACGTCACTGAATTCACGAGATCATCAACATTTCATGTCAGCTTAAAAGTGTTTTAAATCAAAAGCTAGTTTCGTTTCCTGTTCTACCTTGGAGTTCAAATTGATGTATTCAAAACAAGTTTCCTATTTGTATCTGTGAAACTGTCTTTCATGTTTTAAGTACCATTAAATTTTCTCTAATTATGTCAAGTGGCTACTTTGAGTTTATGGACCAAAATTGTACAAAGCTTTTACCAAAAAAAAAAAACAATGAATTTTACAAAAATATAAAACGTGTTCGTATCATACGTCCATTAACTTGGCATGGCAGTTAATTCGGCGAGCTAAAGAGTGTGTGAGTGTGATAAACAGAGAACCGCGCCTGTGATATACGAACGTGAACCAAGGAGATAAGTAAAAACCTTTTTATAAAAAGCATAAAATTAATAGCGCTATCCGTCCAGTTCCACATCCAGACCAAGTGTCTATGGTTTTCTTAAAAGGATTCGAAATAATAATAAATCGTCACCGTTGTAACGACTCGATTTAAATTGTCCACAAAATCGTCCAATAATATTTAACTGAGAGTTTCAATTGAAATAAAACTAATATTTATTAGATTAGTACAGTGACCCTTCATATTTGTACATCGATGTTTTATTTTTTATAATTTTTTTGAATTGCATTTATCAAGGGTGTTAGGTCGATTCTCGATTTTAGTCTGGACTTATGATTATGTTGTCGTGCACACAACGTTTACACAAAATTGAAATTGGACTTGAATTTTGGTTCAACATTAGAATACTAAATTTTAATTTGAGCAGCATGTATTTTATAATAAATAGATATTTAAATGGACACAAATTGTTTTAATGGTAGTAACAAGTGTAGATTACGTTATTATTAACTGAATGTTAATTTCATCATAGGTTAAAACGCCGACATAAATATTTTCCAATGTACGACCAAAATTGTAGTTGTTTGAAAATTTTAAAAAATGTAATACCCAAAATAACATAAAAATACGTTGATATCTCTGTTTTCTAATATAGATCAAAAATTAACTAATAAAGCTCATGACATGCTACGTTGATAAGTAATTTGCAAATTAAATAGGAATAAGAGATCGACAAATGAATAACTGGAAATTTCCATATGGTGCCAGCTATAACAGGGCAGACGGAAAAAGGAGCAAAAGGTAAGGGAATTTCTATTATCAATATTTGTTTTAAACTACTTATAAATTCACTTGTATAACAACTGTGATAATAACTGTGCAAACCGTGGGAAGCGGTTGGGAATAGTGATTATTCACAACCACCGACTGTCAATAATAAAAGTTAATCTAGTATATTCAATTGTGATTTGAAATTGAAATACTGTCATATCAATTAATAAATTTTCTTTCAGCTTTTTTTCCTAATATATTGTTAACAATTGCTGCATTAATTAGTGTTGTCCTTCTGTATCTGAGGCACCCTGCCTCCTTTTTTTATAGAGAGGTGTTTAAAATGGCTGTCCAACCCGTTTTGGTTTTGCCTTAAATCGTTCATAATGAGATGTTCATACATTTATTGCGTTTTCAGGTAACGCCTGGCTCTTTCAGTCAGTTTGTGTCAGTTTGTGCTTCGTGCTGGCTAGCTGTTTCGGCAATTATCTAATTTAATTGTCTATGTAAGAACATGGAACACATGGAACCAATGAAACGTGTTGATCGATACAGGAAAGTGAAATCCAAATAAATACACCAACGAAAAATAATCGACAAAAAACCGTAATAGATGTGGAAAATGTACATAAAATAATGGTAATAATAGCAAAGAAATGAAAATAATTAAAATGCACGAAATCCGCAAATAGAGCACTCGAATCCAGTGCATTTGAAAGAAATACAAGCAAAACATTTAGCAAATTAATGAGCTATATATAAAATAACAGGGGTATAATTTCTACTTTTCCACTCTGATATTAGTAGAAAGAATGCACCTCTACTGTGCAAGCCGTGGAATCGGTTAGGTAATTAATTTATTAATAATTTAGTCTTTGAAAGCGTGGTAAACGACGACATAATTAATTTATTCATGGTCTAAACTGTGACAATTGTGTGAAATCGTAAATATATTTGTTTAGAGATAAATGGTTACTGTCATTTATATGCAAAATGATAATAAAATTCGTTATATTTCGAGGCAGTTTACCAATAAAAGCAGGTGAACATAATTTTGAATGAATTATTTGCGGAAAATATTTTTTTCTATAATTATAAGAAACCTGTAAGGAAGTTGAGAAACAAAATTAAAGAATATAAATGTCTAGTTCCTGTTGCAATGATTCTAGTCTGTACCAAAGGACGACACTCAGCAGCATTGCGTTAATGCGAAATACATTTTTAATTCTAGAAAAAAATTAAACTGAAACTGACAATATTACACTTTATAAATTGCATATCTATTACTGACATTATCGTGACACAACGACAAAATAATTTCATCGTCAAATTGATAATAAAAATTAAAAACATCCTAAAACCTGCATTAAATATTTTATTTTCTAAACAAAATGATTTTTTCGTTCGAGCTTTGCTCATCATGACATACATAAACCACGATATACTGTGGCAAAATTTCGTATTTCCGGTATCCTTTTATACGAGTACAGAAGAAAACCGACCCGGCAACATGTGGTGCCCCTACAATGAGACGATTTTAACGCAGGATGTTACACTTGCGAACAAAAAGTGAAACTAAAAATGCGTCTGTAACACGCTCGCTCAAGTGGCAAAATCTATGCAAGACTCAATCAAGATGCTATCTGCGAAAATTCCAGGCACTAAAATGTAATGAAAGTTCGACGCAGAAGGAACGTAGCCCATTATATTTTCAAATCGGACGATGCATCTCAATTCCATATAATGCATTTTAGCACGATTAATGTATTGTACTTGCACAATGTGCATTAATAATAAACTGCGCAGTGATCCCGGTTTCATTGTATGAAATTTTCACGGCGAAATCCGCCCTGTTAAGACAAAAGGTCGTAACTTTAAGTCGCATCTTACGACATTAATTTTTAGTTTCGTGAAGTGTTCGCGACGAGGCGACAGCAAATAAATAATGCGATTTGGAAACTCGTTTTTGCCTAAGGATAAAATCGCAATAAAATACAAAGAAGAAAAGAAATAGACAGATTATTAAAATTCTATAAAATGTAAAGACGGAAGAAAGAAATGTAAGACGGAAAATAAGAAAATGTAATAAAAAGAGACAAGTTTATGAAAGGGACAATGAAAAAATAAATAACAATAAAATTGGTAACAAAACGAACGAAACGAAAAAATCTATAACTGTATCTAAAACTACCTGAATAATAAAAACAAATATAAAACGGGCGTAAATATTAAAATGTAATAAAAAAAAGAACAAGTTTATAACAAGAATCAAAGGATAAGGAAAAAAATAAAACTGGTAACAAAGCAAACGAAACTATGAAAGGTACCTAGAACTACCTGAATAATAAGTAACGAAACATGTCATGTCAGGAAAATATTAAAGAAAACGTGTAATTCGTCAAAAAAATCCCACTAAGTCGTTTATAATCACAAATGTTTACATGGACATGTTGTTTTCGACAAACAAACCATAAACTGCTACGATGTTGACAACTACCATAATTACAGCTTTTGCGTAAAACTAACATTCACAAATCGTCGTATGATACCGCGCAGCATTGGTGCACGCCAACATACACCAAGTAGAATAACAACAACAAATCATACTTCGCCGAAAATGTATGTTTTCAGAACGATCCGTAGCGATCATAAGGCAGTCACTTTACTGTGGCCCGGTCTGATTTGAAGTGGCTTTGTTCGTGGGGCACTCAGGCCGACTTAAGAATGCAGGCTGCTGCACTTTGTTACGGCGCGCCGCTCCGCTCGCCAAATTAAAGCCTACAGCCGTTTGCCACAACGGCATCTAATTTTCCCAACGACCCACCACGCCATAATTTGCAATCACGATAACTCCACCACTCAAATTTTAAAAATACAAATTCAAAAATATGATTGCTGAACACGCCGAAATAAAGACCAGAAGATAAAACGTAGAAAAGAATCGTGGGATTCGAGGATGGTGATTAATACCAATTTAGTACACTTGTACATCAGAGATGAAATAATGGCACAATTATAACATAAATAATTACATACAAGTAAGTTACATACAATTAAGTTAACGCATCATCCACTGTTTTTTCTTTGTGTTACACAAAAGTTGTTCCTAATGAAATTATTATATACAGTCGAATGCAAAAAAAAGTAGACACGAAATTTTCGGCTGCTTGAACAAACTTGATATTAACAATGTCATGTCATGTAAACGTCAGTATTGTCATTTCAGTGACATTTTAATGAAGTGGTGAGCCGTAAGAGTAGGTACCCCGAACTAGAGCTCCGAACCACCTTTACTGAATAAATAAGTCAAATATCATGTGGATTAAGAAAACTTACCAAGAAAAGTCAAGTTTTATTGGAATAAAGAAACTTCGTTTTAAAATGAATGTCAACTTTGACAGATTGTCAAATTTTGAAAGAAAAGGGGATTTTAAAAAGCCATATTTATACAACAACAATTTGTGGAAAATCAATTACAGGAAACTATTTTTGTCTACTTTTTTGCATTCGACTATACATTGATTGAAATTGACGTTTCAACTCAAAGTATTTTTAGATTCTAGATACACGGCAAGCTGTCTTGACATGGTAGGGACGTTGATTTTTCTTATGGGCTAATTTGTTTATCATTACATTTCGATTATTTTAGTTTAATTATATATTCTTTTATTCTATTACCCCTTTTAGACTTTTAAACATTTCATTTATTTTGTTTGAATTTTTTCATTTCTTTTATCATATTTATATTTGTTTTACTGTGTCGCAGATTCACAGAATACGACTTGATCACATTCGGACGTCTGACTGTATGTTTTATGTTTTGTTTTTTTTTGTCTTTGTCCAGTTGCTTCTTTTCAGTTATCTTTTTCCGGTTACCTTTTTGCCATTCGTTTTCATTTGTTTCATCTTCTTCATTCATTTTTCGCTGACGATAAATACATAAAGCCAAAATTCCACAACGCATTATTTTATGTGAATATATTTTACTTCTCAAGCAGATTACTTTCTAATTTTCCATATTTTGCTGCTGTATTAGAAATATTAGTTGATGAGGAGCGTTGGAGGAGCTACATAATATCCTGGAGCAATTGAAAGTGATGGGAGTTCAAGACTGCGAAAGAATGTAGCACTGAATGAATATTTTCAGCACATTATTACAAAATATTATTTAGTCTGTTGTGTAATTTTCTTTCAGTCAATATTGTTCAATATTCCTTTTCTCCATCTTCTGCGTTTTTACGATCGTATTATTGTACGCTGATTTCAAAAAACATTTGACAAAAACATATGACAAAACATTTTTTGTTGTACTTTTTCACTACTTTTTTTTCTATTTTTCCTCTGTTGCTCATTTAATAATTTCGTAGTGCTTTTGTGCAGTTTATCGTTTCCATGTTTTTGTTAGTTTCATTTCTATTTGACGACTATTTTCTAATGTCTCGTCGTTGTCTTTAAGTTGTTTATATTATATTGTTACTGTTATTATTTTTTTAATAACTTACACTTTCTATGTTATCTGTCGCCTCAATTTTTTTTATTGCTTTTATTTTATTCATTTTCGATTGTTTCACAGCTTCTACTTTTGCATTAGTTTATCAGCTTCTTATGTGTTTGTTATCTTTGATTTACTTAATTGCAGCGACATTCTTCAATAAACAGAACTGAAAATCCCAAGAATAAAATGTCGTAATATATTATCGTAACATATTTACTAAGCTTTGCATCGCTTTTCAAATGTTTGCTCTCTATCTCTCTCTCTCGTTTTTCCTTAACCTCAATTAGATTTCTCGTGCAGTCTCAGTGCATGGTTTTTCTAATATCTCTATGACTGTGTAAATTGTTCTCGTGTAATTAATTCGTTTATTTCTCACTTAGATTTACTTTGTCTTTCGTTTTTCAGAGCAAGCTTGCACTTTGTTACAAAATATTATTTAATTCGTTTGGAAATTTTCCAGTGTTGTTTATTTTTTCTCTAATTTGATGTGCTTTCTGACGCATTCTCGTGGTGTGTTTATTTAATTTAGTTGTTTTTGTCTCCCCTTTAATATTGGCAACCTTGTCTCTATTGTTTTTCAATGCACGTTTTAGTTTGCTCTGATTTTATTTTATTTTTCTTATTCTGTCAATTTGTATTTTATATTTTTTTCACATTAGAATAAATATATTTTTTATTTCATTTGCAATGGTTTCTTTTCTTTATGTTCGTATTCCACTCAATCTTTTTATCCGAACTCAACTCAAGATGGGTCCGGCAAATAATAATTTTATTCGACAGGAGTAAAAACAGTGTCTCGAATCTGAAAAGTACAGCGCGGTTGCAAAATAATGTTTAATAAAAATTACGCACAATATATGATGAAAACGTTGGGAAATGTTGTGAAGAAGAGGAAATTAGATTTAAATGCAATTGGTTACATGTGGAAAAGGTGGAAGGAGTGAGCAAAAGAGTAAGAAGAAAGTGTTATTAAGAAGGGGGCAATTTTTCATGAATGTGTAGTTTAGAATGGTTGAGTATGAAGTAGTAGAAGGCAATAAGCTGGGAATAAGGCATCAGCTTGAAATTTGGGCATTTATGGACAAATTAGTATTGAAATAATTAAAATATAATTAAAGGCTTCGATAATGTACTAGTTATTGAACATTTATGATTTTTGGATTAAAATAAAAAAAGTTGAAAATACGTGACAAAATTTTAGTTGAAGTGAAATGCCGATAGTGTGAACACAAAATGATGAAAGTATGAAAACATGACCAAATATTAGCTTAACAAAAATTTAATTGTAAAGAAAGAGTTTTAAACGACGTAAACTATGTACGATTGTGTTTTAATTAATGCAATTGTGTAAAATTGTAAATATTTGTTAAAATAGTGTAATTCTTACAGTTACAGTCATGACAGTTTAGTAAAATGGCAAGTACTTGAAGTATAATTAACGTATACATTTTATTGTAAAAAGAACAAGGAAATTGTAATGTTGTACATATCAATTTAAAAATTTAGATCGGAAACATTTTTCTAAACTTTCTTTTCCAAAGACTGCAAAATGATGCCGTTTCAAGCGCAACAAGAAATGAAAACATTTTCGAACGATGTACGTTTTTATTGGATTGCAAACCTAATAAATTGTAAAAATCAGCATAACGGGAATTATTCACCAGATCCAGACATAACGTCGCCACAGGCTTTTGGGATAATTACTCGATTACGATGTTCAACAAAAATTCTATTATTCATATTGTGAGATTTTTCACTGATTTGGAAAAGGGATATATTTGGAAGAAGGGGTGTATTTTTGCCTAGTTTTGTGCTAGAGAAAATTCTAAAGGCCAAAAGAAGGCTTCTCATGCAATAAAATACATATCTACATAAACATTATTACAGGCATATAAACGACGAATTTGAAATGTTACTCAATCCAGTTTATCCGAAAAATCTCGATTGCTCTGCACGGAGTGCAAAAATATTCCGCCACTACTGCACCAACCCAATCGAATCCAGTCCAACCGAACCCAACCCAACCCAACCCTGCCCTGCCCAACCCGACCTGGCGTAATCAAATCGAATCCAACCAAATTCAATTTAACGTAATGGGTTCCAAAAGGCAAACATGTGAGGTATATATCGACCCAATAACTTTTGCGACAAGGTAAGTAGGTAAGACTAAGTTCTAATTTCGTTTAATTTGAATATTTTTTTAACTAAGTGTTATTTTGAATTTGAATTGGAGATATTTTTCAATGCAGTTTATTACGAAAAATAATCATTTCGATTGTGCTACAACGATTGCAAAAATATTCCACCACTACTGTAGATAATTAATAAATTAATGGTAATAATGCATTAGAATATGTACTATAAGAATAAATTAAATAATTTTGATTCGAAAAAAGTTTGAGTTCTTAAACGATTGCTTCTCTCTTAGTATGAAAAATACAAAAAGTTGCACGTCTAAGGCGTTAATTTTTTGTTAACATTTGACAGAAACTCAACAAAATATTAGTCTTATATCTTTCTGTCGTAATTGAAGACATCGAGTTTAACATTTTATGTACATACATAATTTACTACGAGTGTGTTTGAATTTCAAATATTTATTGGGTAGGAAACCATGTGATCGCTTTACACCAATGGACATGGAGAATCGCTATAACTATACAATTTATGACATTAAAAGCAGGTAAGAAACGAAATGTTCGATGGAACTGCAAGAAAGAGGAGATTAATGATTTTGGGTAAGATGATGAAGCGAAGTTGCGTAAATTAACGATAGAACTAGAAAAAAGTAATTTTTTCAAATTCAATTTTTTATCAAATTTTCCATTTTTTTCGAAAATTGCAATTTTTTTCAAATTTTCCAAAGGATTTCAAATTCCACATTTTAATTTTACAATTTTTTCAAATTTACCGAATTTTTTTCAAATGTAATAATTTTTTTGAGACGTTGAGACAATTTAGACGTGGTTGTTGATGGAAAAAGAATACGCATGGTATGAATACAGGATATGCAACGCGTCAACGTGCGATTAAAGATTATAATGCGAAGAGTAAATCCAAGAAGTTTGAAGTAGACGATTGAAAGAATATGCGCGCGGGATATAATAGATGAATACAATGAAATAATGTGTAATGTGGACACAATTAAACGGGACAATCGAATCATATCAACAAATATAAACATTTTCTATTTAATATAAATATTTTAAATTGCACATACGTACTAACCACCAAATAACACAATTCAAACCATGTTTAGCGAAAACGCATTCATCTAACCAACATTTCGATAATTAAAACCAGAAATGTTTATATTAATGACAATTAGTTAAATATTTGAGGTTGAAAATGCCGGCAGATGAACCCTCCGCCGTCGCCATGGTAATATTTTTAGATAAACACCGCCGTATAAATTACCAATTACAAATTTCAATTTTCCGTAATATTTGGAGAGAAAATATTCGGTTAAAGTTTCGCCGAATAGTCTCCACCGTCGGCGTCGGTTTCGGTTTCGTCTGGCAGGCGATTCTGATATTCAGGATAGTATTTTGAAATGTCAACATAAAGGTTTCGACGTTGGAATGAATCAAAAGTGTGTAGAATGTCTTTGTCTTTTCGCCAGAATCCGGAAACATAAATGTTTCAGAAATGTTTGTTTTAATTATACATCGTTTTAATATAAAAATTACAACATGCATATTACAATGATAAATTAATGGGCAAAAAATGTTCGCGAGAAAAGGTCTTCCTGTTCTAAATTAAATAAATTAAAATATAAAAACCAAATTTTATTAATTTATTTCATAATAAAATAAATTAAAAAACTTGAAGTGTAACTCAAAAATATTTACAACACTTGCTATAATTAAGCAAACATATTTATAGTTGCATAGAATATTTATGTTAGGTGCGCAAGACAAAACGTTTTCAATTTGATAAAGTAAGTGTCAATTGAATGTTAAATATAATTCAATTAAGTGTTTCAAAACATGTCTTCGATGTGTTAAGTATACGATCTCATAGGCAAATACAATTATTATTCAAAGCGCACAAATATAATTCCTGAAAATGTTGACAAATTTTTCTATCATCGTTTTTTTTTCGCATGATAATTTGAAACCAAAACAAATGATACTGAAAACCTTAAATCCCTTAAATCGTAGGCCAATAATTTTCATATACGTTATCAATGTTATCAATCTTTAAACCTTAAAGGTGTTATGAACATTAATTACACAGGTACATGAAGACAATTATCAATTATTTAATATTCATAGATGTAGATAATCAATTTCTGAATAGCAAGTTTACTTTCAAGTGGATGAATAAAAAATTATCCGTTATATTTATGTCATGTAATTGTATCTAAGCTCGAGGCGATAAGCATTTTTGCCTGGACTGGGCTGCAATGGTTAAATGTAACTGTATCCAAACTCACAATGGAAATCTATAGCTTTAAGCAACTTTTTATATACCATAGAAGTTAATTATTTAGCGTCCCTGATATAGTAGGCGTTGAGTGACGCTGAATCAATTTGACACATTAAAGTATTAATCATTTGTTGTTACGTTGGTTCAATTGTAGTTTTGTCACCTGTTACCTGTTCAAATAATTTGGAATTTAAGTAGACAAGTTTAGATAAATTCTAAAAATGGAAAAATCAGAGGTTCGTGCAGTGCAGTTACTTGTAAAAGAAAGGGTTGTCGCCAAAAGAAATTCCTGAAGACATGGTAGGTGTATTAGGTGAGGGTGCTGTTTCTTACCAAGTGTGAAAAATATGTCTCGAGAATTTAAACTGGGAAGAAAAACAGGTGAACATGCGAAGGGTGCTGGACGACGAGAGACTGTCACTACCCCAGAAAATACTAATCGTATACACGATACGGTAATGACAGATAGACGACTGACCATTAGCTAAAATTACGAATTTTTCAAGTGGTACTATAGAAAATATTTTAATGAATATTTTGGGGCTAAAAAAATTGTCTGCACGTTGGGTCTCACGAATGTTGACACCTGATGAGAAACGTTCTAGATTATTACATTCTGAAGCCAGTTTGGCGAAGTTTGAAGCAGACCCTGCAAATTTTGTGTTTTGCCATCCGCTGGTAAAGTTATGGCCACAAATTTTTGGGACGCAGGTGGAATTTTGATGAATGTTTTTTTGGAACGTGGTCATACAATAAAAGGCTCCTACCATGTCAACTTAATTGCCGCATATTCACCAGACTTGGCCCCTAGCGATTTCTTTTATTTTCCAAAATTAAAAGAATATCTTCGCGGCACCAGATATTACGACGATAATGAAGTGATGACGACCGTAAACGACTGGTTGGAAGAGCAACCGAAAGATTTTTTTTCCAGAGGAATCAAAGGTTTGAAGCACTGTTGGACCAAATGCATCGACGTTCAGTGGGATTATGTAGAAAAACAAAGGTTTGACATTTCTTCAATTTGTTTCCTTCTATGTTAGGGATATCTCCTGATCTCCTCGTAATTCCATTGCAAAATGGGAAATAATGAAAAGCCATGACAATATTTGTCGTGAAACACACTAATTATCTGGCATTCAAATACACAATAAAAATTAATACGATTAGTTGTACGGTGCATTATTAATCCGCAAAATTCTGGTCGGTGCCGTTTTGCCGTCGACATCAATAAACGCCAATGCAAAATTTTCGCTGAAACTTTAATCAGATTTTGATGTTCTGACGTCCAATAATGTGAACAAGCTTAATAACAACAGCGAAAAGCAATTTTACATCGAAATTGTCGAAAAAGGCCAATAAAACGTCGAAAATGATTTACTACAACTCGGTTTTCAAACATTATCCCTTTTATATCCCTTTTTGCGAAACGTCAATAAAATTGACGCAATAATTCTTCGCACTGAGCGATTAAATTTCGCGTTTTTCTGCCATATCGGGCGACCTACATGTGCATTTATTCGCGCTGGTACAACAGCGGCGCGTCACTCGTAAATCTGACATACGCGAAAAAATCGCCGTTGGTAGTTTATTTTTTGCGTTAAATCGATGAGCGCGCGTCCAAACAATCGCCCGCGGCGACGTTGCGTTAATTGTTTCGAAGCGGACGCGGGCCGGCGCGGCGTCGCCGCCGGCTCTCGGACGACACAAGTAGGCGGCCAAACACGCTGAACCGGAAGAAACGAAAGACACTGGCACTCCTAAAAGACGAACATTCCACGCGTCGAATCTTGTGTAACTCTGGCGGTCAACTGCGGGTCACCATCACAAACCAAGGCTTGTTTCGTTTATTCATGGATTTACATGCAACATAGTCCCGTTGGAGGTTAATTGATCGATGATAGAATAAAACTTGTTTAGGACGCCGTTTTTTTTTCAGAATTAGTCTAATCGTTTTGTAATTAATAAATACAATTATTTTTTTTATTATTTTTTTTTCAAACAAATAACTCAAAAAATTACGTATGTAGGTTGCTAAAAGCTTTGGAAAAACCTTGATATCCATTATTATTTATTAGCTTACAAAAAAAGAATAAACGACTGTATATGTAATTGCATTATGATTCCTTGATAACAGGTTCAAATAATAAAAGTAAGTGCGCATCATAAACATTGAACCTAAAGCCCGTAAATGTAAACGTAAACAGTAACTCTAAACATCAATAATACTTTGTCAGTCACTAACATAAAAACTGCTGAAATAAAACGGTGTTTTTAAAACCTGTAACATCGTCAAAGGTATTTAACATCTTGATGTCTATATCTCCTAAGTCATCAGCAGGAATTCATGAAATTCCGTGCATTTCAACAGGGAGTTTTTCCTAATAGTTTAAAACTTGCCAAAGTAGTGCCAGTACATAAGAAAGGTGACAGATAATCAGTGAGCCAGTATCGCCCTATATCAGTGCTGTCATGTTTTTCAAAAGTTTTCGAAAAGGCTAACCATAAACGAATAACTTCGTTCTTGAATCCACTAATGACGCTATTTATAATTCTTTAAACCGCATCTACAAATTAGTAGACGACAAAATATATGTTGGTGGTGTCTTTTTTGACCTCAAGCGTCAAGATCTCAGGATCTCAAAATTGCAATTACCTCGGTTATCATATTTGGCTGAATATGAATGAACTTTCAACGTATGGTTCAACTTTTGCATCGCTTCTGTCAAATTGGTGTAACAGGAATGGTTTGAGCCTAAATTGTAAACTTCTCTTATTCTATTAAGCTCATGTAGTGTCACACCTGCAAGATGGATTAATGACCTAGCGAAGAGATTAGATACTTGTGAGCCTGTGTTTATGAAAAATAAAATAATGACACTTCATTCCCTCTATATCTCCGAATGTGCCTAATTTGCTGTGAAAAATCTGGATTCATTCACATGTTCCCAAGCATAGAAGCTCACTGTACGAGAGAGCCCCTATTATTCGTATAGTTGTCATAGTTGTCACTGGCTTGGCTACAGAGATTGATGAAGTGTCTGACTATAAAAATTATAAAAAAGCTCTTAAACTTTTATTTTGCGTCTGGCTGTTTTTATGCAGTCCAATCTTTTTTTGACTAATTGTTTGTCTGCATTGCAAGTGTTATCAATATTGATGTTACGTGTGTGTATATATTGTATTGTGTAATAATCAATTGACAATAAAAAAATAATTATTATTATTATCGGAATTTATTATTTTAATCGGAACATATATATTTACAAAAAATGTAAGCATATAGTAAGGAATTTGATGAAGCCGTCTTTTATTTTATCTAATCAGGTTTTACCTCCGGATTTTCACCGTTGAATAATTTATCAGTTGAATATTTGGTTCTTAGCATCCTGTAATCATCACAATACCCTCAAGACTGGAAAATCAACTTGGTAGCTTTACATTGTAATTATAGTCATTGGCAAGGCTAACGTAAATAAATGAAATTTAAATAATAGTAAATCGGAGGCTGTGGTTGAAAAAATAAAATAAAATAGTCGGGTATTTCTGCTGAAGATGACAACATAGTTGTCGAATGTACATTCAGATTGAATGAAGTGCTGTATGTCAACGGAAATATTTATTTTATTTTAAATGAAATATTTAACGTTAACTGATACTTTTTTGTGTATTTGTTCGAAACAGTGAAGCACATTAGTGTCGATACACAAAGGTATTTTTCAATATGTTTTAATCAATTATAATACTTTTAGTTATTTTGTTCATATTGTTGTATGGTTAGAATAAAAATAACAAGTTGGACAAAAATTAAACTTTTGTCATTTTTCTAAACGTAAACATGTAGGAGGAAATCTCTTGGGAAAGTAAAATTAAGAATTAAAATAAAAGGATAACAATTTGGGGACAGATGAAAAATAAACACGACTATAAGTAAAGTAAAGTCCTGCCTCCTACACAACTATGACGTGAAAAAGCAGAGGTGCATGTGCAAATGGAAGCGAATCGCGACTCGAAAGAATAATATATAATATAATAAACCACTATGCGTGACGGAATTAAATAAATGCGCTGGCAACTTTCGCTAGGAGAAGATCCTAGTTAGGAAGAAGACAACGAGCACCCCAGAAAAGGACAAGGATAACATTATTTTTTTATTAAGAATCACATCTATTTAATTATCTGTCGCGTTTGTGTTAGTTAAAAGAAACTGTTCTACCCAATACAATAAGTAATTACTATATGTTTATCATTTTTAAAGCGAACACACAAACTAAGTACATCGAGAGGAATACTAATAAAAAAATATTTCGTTACTAAACATTTCTTTCATGGAACGGTAACTTTACATTTTCGATAAACTTTTTGCTAACAAATTATATCTTTTTTTGCACACATAATCTCTATTGCCAGTTAAAGGCACCAATTTCGTTTATATCCTGTATGTATGTATTCAATTATTAATTTCGTTATTTTACTTAAAATATTATACCATCATACAATTTCACGACAATATCTTTACATCGGTAATTGTGTAAGAATATTTACTACATAAATATATTTAAATAAAGAAAAGGATCATAGGGGTCCAAGAGCTCGTAGATATGCGATATTGGCACTCAAATGAAAGATCTCTCCAAGTAGAAAATTAGATTTATCGGCCTTATTACTTATTGTAATGTTTGGTACAACCTTATTTTAATCGATCAAGAAAAGTTCTTTGCTCTTAAAATCTTCGTTAACATCCCTCCTGCCCTTTGGTAACTTTTTCTCTCACTCTGTCTTCTTCGCCTTGTTAGAATAACTTCTAGATATTCCACTTGTTCTACTTTCTCTATTACGTACTTTCTGCTCGCTTATCTGCTCATGACTACTTCCATTTTCACCTTTGTTCTTGTTTCTCATCACCATATACTTTGGCTTTTTTCACTAATTATTAAGACATATTTTTGCCCTTCGTTCTAATAACTTAAATGATTTTTATATCTCTTTTCTTGAGCTGGTCATAATTGCTACATCGTCCGCATATGCCAAATATTGATATACATATGCTACCATAAAGTATGCCTTTAGTTTTTATCTTATTCTCTCGGAGAAGTATTTTCTGTACTGGTTTGGAAATGGTTATGGATTACTGAACTTGTCCCAAGCCTCTTCTAACTATGAATTCATCCAACCAACCTCCTTCCAGTATTACCTTATTTTCCGTTTTGCCAATAATTATTCCCACCAATCTTACTTTATTTGCTCGATACTCCTAAGTTTGACATCATTGCTTTCACCAACTTCCCACTTTTGGTTAAGTAGCAGGCTTGCCTATAATCAATAAAAAGGTTGTAGGTTCGGATTCTGCCCACATGTGTTCTGTTGTAGTTGTTGCACACCTGGTCAATGATCGATCTTCTTTAAATCTTCCGACAAGCCTCCATTAGACCTTTCGGCAATAATTTAATTAATATAATAATAATAATAAAGTGTTGACAGATGGGTATGGTACTTTACATTAACCCCACCAAACTCTTGGAAATCTTAGAAATGGTAGGAATTAGATGCAAGTTTAAAAATGGTACGAGGGTTATCTAAAGGATTATGCTGGGTTAAGAAAAAGGTGAGAAACTGATTGCTAGAGCAAGAGTGTGGCGACATTCGATACCCTGCGCAACCCATAAGAAAACCTATGAAAAATTCTCATTCTATATAACGTTTATAAATCTCCGATAAATCCAATAAATTAATTTGTTTACTTGTTGTGTACATAAGATGTTTATGTTGACTTTTGTTTTTCTTTGTATCATGAACTTTAGAAGACATTAAATAAAAACCATTGTAATTGTTATAATGAAATAGTACGGATGGAGTTGCAGTCGCGAAGATTTGACTCTTTTTCGTTTTTTTTTTTTTAATAAAAATGTTCCCGTCGAACCATGTCGAAACATTGTTTATAAAACATAAAAATATTAGAAATCTAAGTTATCACTCATATTTAAATGTCCTAGAAATATTAACAACATCGACAAAATAGATTACACATACATCAGTTATTTTACACCAAAAAATCGATGTACACACTTATAATCATTTATTTTAATTACTAGTTACCGAGTTGGTCCTAATGTAGAACCATTATATGCCGCGACCATCTGGCACAAGATTTAACGACTATGAGGATAATCTTTATGCGTTTATTCTCGCAAAACGTACACCTGCACTGCAAGTATTCGCCAATAATAACGTTTGTAATTTGCACGTCTATGATGTACTGCCCGTACACATGTATCACACACACGTATCACATTTACTCAATAAAAAAATGGAGACTGCTTTAATTAAATTAATCACAAATAGCAGGGAAGAGAAACCATAAATAAATGTTTTCATTCATTTATTTATATAGTCCATAACGAGAAGCTTCATATGACACCAATCGAACAAATTCGAAATTTTTTTTTTATAAACCAGGTGACATTTTAAAACGAAGATAAACTTAAGACCTGGCACAAAATTTAGATTGCAGATTTAGGCCCCAAATCAAATTATGGATTAAAATGGATTAAAATCAATTAACGATGTTAAAACTAAAATTTTGTAACTAAAAACTAGTTACAGTGGCGTACTTAATTTGTGATGTTGTGAGTTGTGCCAAATGGGGGCGATTCTTATCTTGGTGAATAATATTATGGCAAATGCAGAGTTGGTAAGATAGTGTTGACTATCTGTTGTTGATGTATTATGGAACCATATGTCCAGAAGGCAAGGTAGCATACCAACCATATCCAAATCTGCCCATGGGTGCTGACGATCACTGGTTCTCCTGTGATTCCATGGGAGAGCAACGAGTACATCAAGTACACACTTTTAGGCTGATAACCATGACAAGTCAGTAGGCGTGAGGTAATCCAAGGATAGCTATTAGGGATGACGTCGGGCGACGTTGCAATGATTTGTGTGCGTTGCTTTTAGAGATGCTGCCACTGAATGGGTTGGGCCTCCCTAGCACTCATAACATGACTAGATTATATAAAGTTAGTGATAAACTGTGAGTTATAGAAACAATTATTCGGCTGCAACCTTGATTATGAACATTAATTTATTCATCAAAATAAAAACGCGACATAACAACTTCATTAGATGCCACAGTGTCACTTCGGTTCGATTAATGAAAGCTAATTTATAAGTACCATTCTATTCTATTTCAACTGAAAATATAACCAGAAAATTGCGAAACATTTATAACAGTAATATTTTCTTTTTAATTCAAATCGATAGCATATAAAAATTCAACAAATATAATCAAATTCAATCTGTAAATGTCTTGGGTTTATTTTCAAAACGACACATAATAGTAATTTACAACCTCCGTTAAATTGAAATATATTTCGAGTTATTTAACAATTATAATAAATAACAATGAACATTTACAAGTATCCGCATCATTAATAATAAGACACTTAACCCATCAAATACGCGATGCTCACGAACGACGCCTGCATACAGCGACGCAACCTCTCCACGCATACATTAATCAGTTAAACGTTGGGCGGTATCAGTGACGTCACGAGCTGCTCAAAATCGATTGCAAGTATCAATTATCTTTTATCTATATCCTCTTTACAATGACCAAAGACGAAAAAGTAAATACAGAAACGTCACGAAAGCGATGAGGTATCTACGCACGCTCTAAAGTCGATTATCAAATAATCAAATAATTGATAATTACTACGACGAGTAAAAAGAGCAGTTCCGCACTTAAGTATGCACGTATATGTTTTATCATTTGCGGTATTCCGCGAAACGGAGATCCCATCGGCGCCAAGTTTCGCCGAAGTCGCGATACCCATTTTTAATTATTGCAATACAGAAAATGAGGTTGTGTAATAGAGGTACTCGAAGTGAAAACAAAAGCACGGTTCAAATTTTACGTTTCATTCTCGATATTAAAACAATTATTTTGACATAGACTGTAGTTTAAATCAAGTTGAAATGAATTAGTTGCAACGACGAGTTATTTATTTCCGACCGTTCCGACCATATCTGACACGCACGTGTATCTTTTTTAATAATCAGTATATAAATAATGGATATGATTGATATGTTATTAATAACGTAAACAACAATTGCATATCGAAATATGTAAATGTTGCACACAATTGTCACAAAATATTTAGTATAAAAGACCAAAAAAACCATTTTTAAATCGTAGCAGTTTAAAATAATAACAGAACAATTAAATTTTGTATGTATCTCAGAGTTGAAGTAACAAATATCACAAATATATAAGGCAGTACATTGGGGATAATATATTGTCAAAACTTGACATTTATGGAGTATAAACCAATCACAAGTGACAGAGTATTGTTAGTCGACTAATATATGGCTTCAACAATTATTAACAACAACGAAGAGTTTGCCTCGCATTAAAATAGTGCTAAATAGAACTTTGACCTCGCAAGCAAATAACATTTATTCATCTTCACATCAAATAATAAATTTCATCAGGAGTCGAGAGACGTATTTCGAAGATCCCTCTAGATATTTTGCCTCATTTAAAATCAATAGCAACATCTGAAGAATTATACTCTTACAAGATCAAGCCTATTTAAATAATTATGGAATTTTAATACATGAATACATGAAATTTTGTGCAAGAATGTGTTTATGTTATATTTGTGAATAATTTACCATTGCTTTAATTTACATTATAAATTTCAACCACATGGTTAAACGTTGCTTTTTACTTCATATTTTCAAGCAAACAAATCATATTATATTAGCACAATACTGCAAATTAATAACAAGTTTTGGTTAACATTTTATATTGAAGATAAATACAAAAATATCAAACGGTTCGATGAAAATTAATCGCAATATTTATCATTTGGTGGTCGTTATTTGGAGAGATATATGTGAGGAGCCTTTAGTCAAAGTCAACACTCATGACAGCTCAGTCGAAAATCACACGAACTGAAAAAAACATGCATCAATAAGTTGCAGAACATACAAACATCTTGTTGAATATGATCTTCTCTGGAGAAACTGCCCATCAATATTGAATATATGAACGCCATCTTCTTATCTACAAGTTAACAGTGACTGTAACTGTTTATTGATGAAGATATCAAAAGGTGTGGGATCATCATGAAATAATCGTCATCCTCTATAACAAATGCACTCGATATTATTACCGGTTTCAATGCTCACAGAACTGTGCATACTTTCAATGGGAGCTAAGAGCTCGAAAGCCAGGAAAACCAAAGAGACGAGAAGAGAAGAAATAGGAAACAAGAAATACAACTAATTGAAAGCAATAAAGCCAGAAGAATAGTGGGCTTGATGACATCTCAAGTAGAAAAATCTTCAAACTTCAAACATGCAAATCGCTGTATCTGATTGTAAATTTGTAAGACACCACGTATAGTCCCCGCGCTTACACTTGTGAAATAATTAAACCAAAGATTCACTAATAAGAAGTATAAATAATTCGAACGTTATTTATTTTTATGTAGATGAATGCCTTGTATTAAAACTGATAGGACATTAAATATTTTGGATTGGATGATACTAGAAAAAAAATTGAGTGTCGAACTTATTAAAAACATTTTCTTTTAAAACAACTATGGCGAAACAAACGAACTCTGAAATGATGAACAGCTGTCAGAAAATTGAATTACATATATCAAAAACCTTGAAATTTTGGGTGTTCCATTTAAAACAGCAAGTATGTGCTATGAAATTACATACATATTAAAAATTAACGCGTGCCCCCTTCTGAAGAGCCAGTGTGAGTTTTAACGGGTCCAGGAGAATGCAATACCCTCTCACCCAAAGGTGACCATCGTCTTAAATGCAAAAATGTCAACCTAATGCAAAGAACGTCAAAATTAAAAATACAAATTACGTCATAATTGAAATTATGAATGTTTTCAAAACTATACTAATTTTACAATGCCAAAATTTGACTAAAAATTGTAGTGAGAAATTCGAAAATGTCAACATGGACAAAATTTGTAAAATTCCATAAAATGTTCGCAACCCAACCCAACCCAACCCAACCCAACCCAACAAAAGATGGCGAAAATGCAAAAACACGTTAAAAATCCCAAAGCACGCCACAGGTCATTATTAAAAATTGATCCAAACTGTCAAAAAAGGGAGCAAAATTGTAAAAATCCAAAAAACTTTCTTTTAAAAATGCAGAATATACAAAAACTGCGATTATAAAAATTGTCAATTGCTACAAATTAACGATAGGCCAGAATTGTTAAAGTTGATACAATTTGCCGAAATGAAAAAAGAAGCAATGCAGACAGGGTGAAAACACAAGCAATCTAGAGTATTTAAAAAAACATTTTTTATTATTATTATTTGTTGTTGGTGGTTAATTTAACATTTCGTACTTGTAAAATTTATTAAAATTGAAAAATTGAAAAATCGTATAATCTCATAATGCGAAAATTTGACTAAAAATTGTAGCTATATATTCCAAAATGTCAACATAGACAAAATTCATAAACTTCCCTAAAACCATAAATGTTGTCAACCCAACCCAACACAAAGAGCGCGAAACTGTAAACACGTTAAAAATACGCCATACGTCATTATTAAAAAATGTGTCAAAAAAAGCAAAATTTTCGAAATCCAAAAAACTATTAAAATGAAAAATATACAAAAAGTGCAACTATGTACCATCAATTAGTACAAATTACCAATAATCTAAAATTGTTAAAGTTGATACAATTTGCCGAAATGAAAAAAAGAAATAATGTGTAAACACGACCAATCTAAAGTTGTTAAAAAAAACATTTACTATTATTGTTATTTGTCGTACAATTGCTTCATATTTCATAATTTATTAAACTTGATCAACCATATCTCTAATTTTTCCTGGTGGTCGGCCAACAACAGTACTTTAAAGTAAAAAAATGCCAACAATTTCATGCTAAATACTAAATACAACAGGTAGAGAATTGTGAACAAAATTTTTAAAAAATCTAAAATCAAAATTTCATAAATTTAAAAAACCGAAAATTGTATAAAACGCCTATGATGCAAATTGAAATTGATAACTGTCTAAATCGTGAAAAACTTTTTTAAGTTGAGAAATATTTCCAAATTAAAAATTATATTAAAAACGGAATTAATACCCTAACCATTTTACTTTATTAATGGTCAAAAATTTCGAAGAAATTCAAATCCTGAAAATTTAAAAAATTTGAACATTGGCAAAAATCCAAAATTGCATAAAATGCCCACGTATGCCAAAATGAACGGAAATGTCAAAATCGTGCAAAACTTCCTCTAAATACAAATAAGTTCAAAAAGCAAATAATACAGTATCGGTTAGTTATCATTTCCAAAATTTATCTTAAATACAAATTACTTTCAAAATGTCAAAGAATATTAAAATTATCAAACATGGACAAATTTCCTAAAATGGTCTCGACCCAATTCAATCCTAATCCTAAATCATAAATAATATCGAAAATCGCAAAATTGTATTAAATATAACAAAAAATCAAAATTGAACAAAATTGCACAATTATTTAGAAATAAGGTATGAGACTCAGATTTATTGGTTGTTGCTTAAGAATTCACAGTAAGAACGAAATTTTCCGAAAATCCAAGTTTGCGTTCCTTTAGAGGGACCAATGTTTAATTAATGTCCGCATTTTAATGCATGGTTAACGCCAGTATTTTATATTTTGGAATTTATTTGTAGAAGCGTAATTTCTTTAGTTACTACTGATATTGAATTAATTGATGAATCGGCTATTGTGGAGAAATGTTTCGAGAGCAGTTGTCGTTTTGTATACGTCTTGCGGGTTTTAACGAACGTAAGTTTAGGGAACATTCCAAAATTCCAAAATTGTCAAAATTTCAAAATTTACAAAATTATCATACACGTGCTGATTTTTCAAAATGTTCTCAACCCTGTACGACCTAACCCAAAGTTGCCTAAAATGGACAATGTAATAAAAATGGTTAACTGTTAAAAAAAGAAAAATTGTCGAAATGTTACAAACAATTAAAATCTATTGTAATAGAATAATCGAAATTTTGTCTTGTGTTGCGTCATTGTAAGCTATACGTGCGGTCAGTCCCTGACTAATTGTTGCACAAAAATTATTTAACAATAACGTATACCTTGCAAATTTGGTAGTTGTTGATAAAAAATTACAATTACAAGAACAAAATCGTTAAAAAATCCTGATTTGAGTCCTTTTAGCGATCCAACCTGTGTTATTAATGTTCATGGAATTTTAATGCATGATTAACATCAAGCGATTTTTAGCCGTATATAATGATATTGTTTCGTGAGTATATTTTAGGTTTGGAATTTATTAGTAATAGTGTAAGTGCAATGTTATTTGAAATGCAGTTCCAGCGAAATTTTAACTACAGACACTATTTAGAGACGCAAATTTATATATATTTTCAACATAGGCAAAATAAAATTTGTAATCGGGCAACATTTATTTAGTTCTCATACAATTTTCATAATATCGATGTAATTTTTAATGCAATTCATTCGTATTTTCATTTTTATTATTTAGTTCTTACAACAGTTGCAGTATATAGATATATGTAAATTAATTTTTATATACGATCTCGTTGACACCGTTCTATTAAACGAAATTTAGTAATTCAGTAAATAGTTCGTAAAATAGATATATATTTATTGTTCAGTGTTATTATTGTACACAATTGCCACACTACTACATCAAGAAATATGTTCCGACGTAGGTTAAAATCAATATTTTTGTAATCGTTTGCCCTTTTCTATATGCAAATCGAACCAAAATTATTTACACGCAGCTACAAATTAGCATATTTGTCATTTAAATCAACTTACACAATACACTATTCGATCGGATTTCTAAACCAGCCTCGCAAACGTCGTGTCATATTACCACAACAACCGTAATTCGAATGTCAATAAAGCCAAAACGGAAACCGATAAACCGAGTGACGTAGAAAATTCTAAAAGTGGAAAAATCACGCAGCGGCCGCTCCGAGATGGTTGTGAAATATTCACTGCGAGGCGCCGAAAAAATACCTGAGTCCGGGCAGTCGAAACCACTTGTTTATTTAGGCGGTCGATATTTTTAGGTCGGGTAGTGAGGCAGCCCGAAGTCTGGCACCTTTTCCACAATACTTTTGTATCGATAGGTAAAGGGATGGGGGTAGAAGGTCGTTTTGTGCAATTTACAAATTTATTTAGGCCCAGTACCCTTGGTCTATTGAATAAAGATTTTAAGGCAGCAATATTCCTTTCAATTACTCGGTACGTGATAACATTTATGTTCATGCTGCTAGATAAAAGACCAGTTAAAAAAAATAGAATTAAATGAATTGGTGCATAAATTAAATTGTGATATATGTATGCGTACAGATAAACTTTTATTATAAAAATATCGTATTCACAACAAAAAAGTTAAATCGGTAAAATCGCACTGGAAAAGTCATAACAAAAGCCAATTTTTACATAAAATGTAAAAGCCACTGCGCCAACGCATTTTTTTAATACGCCGTTATATAAACATGCAAAAAATAAATGAATAACGGCGCTTTTATAACCAATTTTATGTTTTATTACTTATACGTAATGTTTACTAAATTTAAATTTAAATTCGTATCGAATATCTCAAACATCAAAATTTGAATGCAACGATTTTAATAAAGTAAACTTTACGTTATTATTGCATTAAACTTTATTGTACGACACATTTTTTTATACGAATATATAACAATTATTTGAGTTTCAAAAATATAAGTTAGAATACTATATTATCGGCAATAAGTCGTGCTCTCAATGTAAGAGATCAATTTAGTTTCTATATCTGGTAGACTTCAATTAATTAAGGCAACTAAATTACAATCAAAAAGACGAAAAATTCAAATAAATTACAAATAAAAATTGAAAAAGCTACTGAAATCCAAACAACTAAACACGGGTGTCGGTAAAATAATCGAAAACGAAAACTAATAGCAGCGAAATTTGAAATTAAGTGTTAAAATTAAATTCGTAATTATACAAAACGGAACAGAACTTCAATGAAACTAACACGAAATTGTGTCAAATAAAAAAAGCGAAAATAAAACAAATTAACGATGAATGAAAATCAAATAATCAAACGAAAATTAACAACAATAAAAACAACTTAATTAATGGACGAAAGGCCGAAACTAAACAAAATAAATGAAACCGTATGAACTACAACAGCTGCTAAATAACTTTCATATCTTGCGCGTTAGTTAAAGTTAATTAAATGTCCAACCATGAAATTCGGCAATATTCGTACTGCGGGGTTTTCAATAACAATGAAACTACGAATTAAAAAGCATCCATTAGTTCGTGATGTAACTAAACGCACAAAATCCAATGTGGCAAAAAATTATCTGTGCTTTTTATCGCATATTATTTACGTGTTTTACTTTTTGGTGTCTCACAAAAAAAAGGTTTTTACCAGTAGTAATCGTCGATACGAGAATGACATTTAAATACTTTCAAATTATTGGATTTTTAAAGCATACCTACATTTCATTTCACCAATTTTATTCAAAGAATCGAAGCAAGGTTTATTAGAACATTTTTTATTAGATAAATGTAAAGTTCAAATCGATTAAAACACCTTGGCGGATACAGGTTTCGGTGAATCGTTTTGAATATTTGTTTTCGTTGAATTATACGAGATTCGTGTCAATAATCGACGTTATTGATACTAACATGCAAATTGCGATTAATTCAACGTCGCAACTTCATGTGATAACTCCGTTTAAACAATACGTCATAATAAAAATAGGCATTAATCAATGATGTTTCATTAAAACAATAAATAGATAAAGCATCAGCCTTGAAAGCAATCGTCTATTTGTTCTCGTTCGGCGGCGGTGCCGATTGTTCCCAGGACCGGCGATTCGGTTAAGGACATTTGAGGACAATTGTTTACATTTTCGTCGGGTCTTTTTGGGATGATTCAAGTTACGTACCGACTTGCAGGACGTTATCGACGCATCCGGTCTCTAGTAACTTTAATCCTTTACAGAACGATAGATTTTGGGGTTCACCACTGGAGTTCACGGGGGGCACTCGCGATAAAGAAGAGTACATGCATATATCTCGCTCGTTCCTCGGGAACGACCAGTAAATAATCCTCCGCTGCACCGGCTCGGGTATGCGGTCGTAGCGCTCCTCGATCCGCTGGAAGGGTATGTTTTCGGCCACAATCCGGGCCGTAATGTCGAGAAGTGTGTCCGGGCTGCGCACTCCTGGGTCCCTGAGGAGCAGGGGCCCGACGGCCCGGGAGCAACACAACCGCCTGGCCACTGCCATCGACGCCGCACTCTCACTGACTGAACACGGGAGAGCCGTCAAGATACAGCGGCGCAGGCGCTCCCCTCCGTGCTCACAGCTGATGCGACCCCCGCGTGCGTAATGTCGTTTGTTTATATTCGCCACATGGCGCAAGGTGCAGGGGAGCGCCGACCGACTCACACATACGCGCTTGAATAGCACTGACTTCACAAAACGCGGATCGCCAAAAATCTATACGGGGTAACAGTGACGTTCATAGTAGGATCGGACGGGGCAAAGAAAAAAGTCCTGTGAGGTGCCAACCGATAAACTTGAAACCTTCAATAGTAATTTATGAACGGAGTGCGAAAAGACATGTTTCGTTCATGAGCGCATTATTTCGTACAACGTATTTTTATTTATTGTTTCCAATTTATAATTTAAAATCTTCCTTCCCAAAATTACTGGCCATCCTTTGTGGATTCCCCCACTAGTTTAGCTTCTTTTTCTCTACACAGTCGAGTACGAGGGCTGTCTTTTAAGTTTTGCATATAGATCTGGAATAAAACAAAATATCTTTTAAAGGCTATTGTTTTTCGAACTATTCTCCATGAAGATTGCATGTGGTCGAACGATTTTGGAAGCAGGTATTCCACTCGTTTGTTAGTACAGTGGTACAGTCAAAATTATGTTTTTGAAGGTGTCGACTGCCTCTTCTGGCGACTGTAACCTTTGACCACGCAATTCGTTCTTGATTTTCGGAAAGATGAAGAAATCGTTGTAACTGTGCGGTATGACAATTCAACGTTTTGTTGCGTTCGTCGTTCGTATTTGTTTTTTCGAAGTTCACCGATGACTTCCGGCAAATAAATAGTTGTATACCAATGGGCAGTATCAGTTCTTTGATCTTACAGAGGAATTATTGCTCCATGACTTGCTTTCGAGACAATGTCACGACCATCTTTTTGGACTTCGAAAACGGATGACTTTTGTTGGTTTTCCTTCACTTTAGAGCACCCAAACAGACGAGTGGTGTTTATTTTCGAGTTCGTATGAGTAAACCCACGATTCATCACCACTGACGATGCTGTACATGTTTTTAGAGTTTCCTGCGTTAAAGCGATCCAGACTTTTTTGACCCCAGCTTGTTTCTGTTCTTTGGAACAGATGTGGTATCCAATGGCACACTAATTTTTTACCGCCAATTCTTCATTCCTCATGCCTTTGAAATCCCCAATGATAGCTCAATCTCGGTATATGCCACATGTCGATCTTCCTTGACAAGCTTGCGCCCAGCATCGACGTTTTTCGGGGGTCAGTGCCTGCTCTTGGATCGTCATTAAGATTCATTCCTCCACATTTGAATTCTCCACACCAACGAGACATTGGCGACTAATGTGGTGCTTCACTGATGAAAACAGAAATCAACACGGCGAGGCATTCTTGTTGAGATAATTGTCTTCGAAAATTGTAAAAAAATATTGCGCGAAAATATTCTCGGTTTAGTTCCATTGTTCGAATAACTAAATTCACTGTATCTACAACACTTATGCCCGGTTTCACAAACGCTAATCGGTCGTTAATAGCTTGTTAACGAATCGTCAAAAGGTTGACGATTCGTTAACGAGTCTTTAATCAATCGCCAAATATTTGACGATGGCATACCTTGATGAACTGTGAAGAGCAAAATTACCATTGTTTTGGCTTTCATGAGTCATAAAGGCTTGTTAACTAATCCACCATTTGACAGTTGTTTGTGAAACCGGGCATAAACGTACCACACTGAAGTTTTGGATTTAGGTTAACTAAATATGCGCGTTAAGTTTTAGTGGTGACACTATGATTAGCACTATGTCCCTGTAAGCAGAACTTAAAAGACCGCCATCGTATAAATTGTATTGTAGCTCTTTCCTTAAATCTTGCTTTCGTATCTATCTCTTCGTGTATACCTTTGAATTTTCGTAAAAAACCCCATGCATTACCCGAATATCTTGGATATCACATCCGTATGTTAGCAACGGTTTCAGTATTACATTATCTTTGTTTTCATTTTTGCCGATAAGTTTTATTTAGAGCGTAATACATTTTTGATCCTTTTTCTATTCATATCATATCATTTTTTCACATTAGTGACCTCCTATTACATCCTTTGTTTTCGTCCAATTTATTTTGATTTCATTATCTGATTCGTTTCTTGTTTCATATTGTTATGTTGCCTGCCAAATCTTTCCTGTTTCCAATGATAATTACGATGACTCCAGCAAAGGCGTACCACAAATACAAACTTTTCATTATTTTACTATTACACTTTCTTATTACTTTGTGTTATGGACATAATAAATAATAGTCTCAATCCGTATTTCTCCCTCTGATTATACAATAGACATTTTTCTTATAAAGATTTTGAATGGCTCGCCATTTTCGCTTACATATCTCAAATATAAAGTTTCCCATATTTGAGGTTTAAACGCCTTTTCGGTTGACAAGGAAAAGATATGCAAATTTTCATTAAACCACGTTTATGCAATGGTGGAAAAAAGACACGTTGCAGATATAGTGATTTTTACTTAGTCATTGCTGTCACATTCGCATAGGAAGCAGCTGCATTTAGGGCATCCGTCTTGTATACCTTTTAGTATCGCAATGACTTTCAAATCTCCACCAATGTGCCATTTGAACTTAGTGTAGACGATAAATTTCAGTATAGTACTCATTTCCTTCATTTTTCAGAGAAACAGAAGGATAACCATAGCCTATATGGAGGCGCACTGCCTACACTTTAATGAGTCATTAAACAGGCACCAGTCTGACACATTATGTTCATGTCCCAATTCCTGAAATAAACCAATCACATCACAGCTATATACCGGGAGAGGACCCAAAAGTAACTCCTTTATTTTTCCAAATTTGTCACATCACTTCAAAATATTCCATTCACTAATATGTACACTGAAAACGTTTTTTCCAATATCATTCATTTTACTTCGTCTACATAGGTGAATCGTGTCAAACGATTCACCTCTGCCGAAGAAGTAAAATGAATATTGGAACATTGGAAAAACGTTTTCAGTGCCATGCCGTCTTTTTGTCAAAAACTGCTTCACCGACAGAGTAGTATGAGTAGGTGCGTTGTTGTGACGGAAAAGACAATATCCCGTGGCCCAGACGTCGGCACTTTTTTCTAATGCTCTCGCTCAACCTTTTTTATGCATACAGATAAAATGTTGTTTGCTGCACGTTGTTCACTTAATACAGCCATCCCTTGTTTTCGCTGCACAGAAAACAATTACGCTTTGTACTAAATGCTACGCGCGAACAGGTGACCAGGCCCCGCTTTCAAAACCCCACACATACACCAGTTACTCCCCTTCCCTTCCCTACTACTGAGAGCGGTACGATTATCGTTGCTTTTGGGAACATCCTCGTACGTCTTTATGCAAAAGATTCCAACCTTGAAGCCTAGAACCCAGTACTGCTTCCATTTGCGAGAATTTTAAGTCCCGTATAAAACTGTTAAACTATTTTTCTTTGATTTCATGATGTGAATATAATCATAGATGTGGAACATTGAAATTCCGGATATTGACACCTGGGCATGGGATGCGTCTTCCTCTGAAACAAGATTATTTTGATACTAAATAGAATGTTTGGATGTGAACGAGAACTCCTTGACACCTGTCCACTCTGAATCTGAATTCGTCATCTTTCGGATTTTCTTCAGGTGACCTGAAATATCCTAAATCATCCTAAATTGCCATACTCTTCAACTCAAAGGCGCCAGCATTATAACGTCTTTGCAGTTATATGTTTTAGGATGAAGATGTGGCCCTGCGCATTTCGGCCATTTCTGAAACCACTTTGCTATACAGTGAATGTAGGATCCACAATGTTTCGTAACTTGCTCTTCACAATATGTTCATAGTCGTTTGGAATTGTACTCAATAAAGTTACCCCAGTGCCTCTCTTTTGAAAGTGGTCAATATTTCCTCCCATTTATTTACTTTAATGACTATTTCCAACAATAATTCATTTTCATTTGGTCCCAAACGATTGATCATTTCGCTTGTAAGTTTATTCTGCCTGGTGCTTTCCCATTGAGATCCATCATTCTTATTTCTTCATCATCGTCTTCTGTTTCTGCTAAATGTTCTGTTCTAGTAGGCCTTGAAAATAGTCTTTCCATCTATTCATTACATCGTTTTCCAGTGTTATTATTTCACCGCGTGCACTTTTAATGGTTTGTGATTTATTGGATTTACCATTTCTCATGAAATTTTAAACTTTGTAGACCATTTGGTTTCGTTTTCTTTAATTTTATTGCCGAAATCAACCTAAGATTTCTATTTCTCTATCACCATTTGTTCCTTTACCTTTCTTCTGTATAGTCTTCGTAATTTTCTGTCGCTCTTTTTTAATAATTTTCGATCTTTTTAAAGTTTTCTGTTATGCTCGTTAGTTCTGCAAGTTCCACACATGTCTTTATCAACTTTAATTATTAGTTCTTTAAAGATCATCCAGACTTCTTTCTTGGATTTGGACTTTTGCAGGGGATCTTTTAGTTGTTACATGTTCTCTTTTTTCTTCTGCACCACTTTCACTTTGCATTGTTGATATAATTAAGTAATGGTCGGTATCTATTTGCTATCTGCTATGCTTCTGCTTCTGCTCTGCTCTGTATGTGCTTTACATTGTATCTGCTTCCACGAGAACTTAGTCAATGGTGTTTCGATGTTCGCTTGTGTATGTATTTCTCTGTGTTTACAGAATGTATTTGTTATAATCAAATTATTTACTAAGCATTAATCCAAAATCCTAATGCCGTTATTGTCTCCATGTTTGTTTTATTACTACATCTACATTTGTATATGTCATCTATTTTCCTACTCTGCCATTAAAGTCCCCTGCTATATATAATCCTCCTTGAGCTGTCTCGGTAGCATAGTAGAAGTCTTCTCAAAAGTTAACTTTTGGTCTTTCATCTTCGTTTGATCCGTACACTGATATAATTATATAATTTTATTGTGTTTAACTGTCGGGTATTATTTTTCAACTTCACGAGTGATTTTTTCAGACCAAGCCTCTTTTCGATTCCATTCATATTGTTCTTGTAGATAATGATTCCAGTTCTCGAGGCAGCTCTTTAATTTTTGCCACTCCGTTATAGATCAGAGTTGTCCTTCGTCGAACTCCATTTGATACTAAATATGTTTGTAGAATAAATAAATTGTGTGAAATGCATAGCAAAATGAATCTAGAATCTTCAATATGGTATCAGTTTCGAATAAGTTGCAATCTATATATAAATGTTTGTTTTAAACCAATTTCTAATATTTGTGAAATGAAAATAGAATAATAGGCTTCATATATGCAAATAAATTATTCAAAATCGTGTAAAATAAGTAAATGTAAATGTGGCAACCGAACAAAACGTCTTAAGAAATAGACTAAGGTAAAACATGTTCGTATGAAAAAAATACAACAGCTGTGAGTATAAATAAAATAGACCTTGTGATAAATCTAATGCAATATGTAGTAAAAGTAACTGGGAATCGCTTATCGGCGATAAAGGACTCTAAAAGGTAAATGTCGGTATGCCTTACAGTGTGTTTTAATCACATTCAAATTTTCAAGTCAAATTAACTTTCATAATTTTAAATGTAAGAAATTTGTATATCAAAATGCTTAATGTTTACAAATCGTATTATAAAATGTTTTAAAATGCTTTAAAATGTTTAACCAAAGATCCGGGTTCAAGCTTGTGGATGTAGCCGATTTTCTGTTTAAAAGCATAAATCTCAATGGTATCTTAATTAGCTTAATAAAATTCGAATTTCAACGTTTGCACTTTGCACACGGTGCCATAGCTAGCCAAAGAAAACCGCTATGAAAATTTTAAGCGCATCAAAGGAAACTAATTTAAAAACTGCCAGTTTTTAATTTTTAATTATACAAGGAAGTTGTTCTAACCCCATTAGATCAATTGCCTTTTTTTGTATTGTCATGTTGCTGTTTTTCGTTCTAGGTCTTAACGTAACATTGGGTGTGGATGTGTTGTCACCGAATCGGTCAAAAACCAAGTCATCTATTATTGACCTAGATGCTACATCACTGTTTTAAAAAGCCCTGTCCTGCATGTCTGCCTCATATTAGCATTCTCAAATAATAACATAACATAAAAATTGCCATTTAACACAAACCTCCACGTAAATTACTAGCGCGTATTTCCAAAAAAAATATGCAATGCTTACAAATAATTCAATATATTTAATACTACCAATATACAGAATAATACACCATAAAAATCGTAAAATTTAATTAGTACATATTTCAGAAAATTGTGATTAATTACAGGCAGCATAAATGAACGCACTGCAGAAGGAGGTCGTGTAGGGCATTACATTTTTAACACGCACATTTCCTTTGTATCTAGAACATAAATATTTGATAGATTTGTTCTATTTTAAATGACCTATTGCTTCAATTATAAACGTCGACGTACTCCCAGGCGCATGTATTTCGAGTTAATACGGTTCCAGTATTTAAGGCTAAATCATCTAATAATTGTAAAATAATTCATACGATTTGTAAAAAAAAAAAACAAAATGAAACTTGGTACAAATATTACGAAAGCAATAGAATTACAGGATGTACAGCGGTACAGTCATCTTTCAATGCACTACCAAAATTGCTGGCTTGATTCGTTCTCTATAATAATAATAATAATAATAATAATAATAATAATAATAATAATAATAATAAAGTGCTATGCGTAGAGACCAACATTTCTAAAAAAAGGTTTGGGTCAAACGGATGAGACTTGTAAATTCATATAGCAGCTATGTCGTATCCTTGGATCATATTGCCTTTCCTGGTATGGACACGTAAGAATTTAAAATTATCTGCATCAATAATATCCACTTTATAACATAAATTTTTACTGACCAACATAATAACACCATCATTCTGATTGAAAGTACTTTGATTATATTGAGAATTATAATCCTAAATATTCACCAAACTCAGATCTACCACCTGTCTCGTCTCGATTAGTATTATATCGTCAAAGGTAAGACCAATAATATCTAACATAATAATTTGTCGACATCGCCCCACATACGTTTAAATTCATCAAACTAAAATCATTAGTATCCTCTGAAAATACATAAATTAAAGAAATCATATAAATCATACACAATTCTAGTATCTAGTATGACATCTGTGTTGGTTTTATTATGATGTGGTCAATACCTAAGTATGTCTGTATGTACGTATAATTTTGCTTTAAACTTTAAACAACCTGCCATGGAACTATACGAAATGATTAAAGATAAAGTAAGATGCAGATTGGGATAGACTGAAAATAAAATTTTCTAGTATTTTCTAACCATTATTAAACTGAGCGCTTGAAGCATTCGTAAGATCACAGTCGGACCAGTATGTCAAAACTAAAGGGACCCAAAACTTATGAAATCTAATGATTGTAATTATGTTCACCCTTCAGAGTTTGTGATTAAGAATTCTACAAGCGTGGAATAACTACTTGTGTGCTTCCAAGTAATTTGTTCTGTATCCTACAATTTAATTTTGTTCGTTTATTAACTTTCGAGGGTATTCATGAATGAGGCGAAGCTATTACACTTCGAAGCACACACACGAGCTGCGAAGTTGAAAAAAGGTATATGTTATATAAATTCGAGGAGCGGTAACCCATATTTTAATTTATTTTATCACATTTTACGCCCAACAACAAGTTATAATGTCAGATTGACCACTAGGCTTGATTCGATTCTCTTCCAATTTTTGATTGTATTTACTGTTATCGGTGGTAATCACGCAATTTTTTTTCAATTGACAATTATGGCACATCGATCGAGTTATCTGGTGCTGGAAGATTTTACCAACGTGGATTACATTGCATTTGTCGACTGCTTTATACCCTGCTACTTAGGATATATTGTAGTGGAAAACTATAAAGTATTGAGAAAGATCTGCAGTGGCCCACAGTAAACTTTTTTATTCCTAGTTATTCTACATTTCGTCGAAAAAACTTTCCAAATAAAAGTTGTAAAATTTCAATATCTTTAATTTTCATAAGAACAATGTTTTCGATAACTCATACCGTTTTCGAGATAAGAGTAAATCATCACTTCCGGTTGAGATAATGCTTTCAAAATAGCCTTTTTCCATATAATCCCATTTCCTGTCAGTATTCCATGCATTCCATCTTGGTCCACTTCTTCCGTTCTTCCACCAGTTTTCATTTTCCCACATTTGTCGATGATCTTCTATCCCCCCCCCCATTTTTCGCAATATCTTCATTTCTGTGAGAAACAAGGAACTATACCGATACAAGCTTAATATAGTTCATTGTTTCTCACGGGTCTGTCATCTGTTTTGCCTGTCCTTTTATCTCCCTTCGTTAGTTTTTTGGTTCGGTGCTCTCGTGCTCCGTTTTTATTAGTAGTGTTCGCTTCTCCTTGTCCCATTTCCACAGTACACCATTTATGATCAGTTTGCGATATACCGCTTTTGCTCTGATTCCCTTATTCCTCTCTTCCTTTTCAATTCTCTTATGTATTCATGTATATCTCGAAGTCTTCTAGCTTACTTTTGGCTTTCAGCACTTTTATTTTCTCTTCCATATTTTCCATTTCTACTAAACACGTTTTTTCGTTATTTTCTTCTCTTTCTTCATATTTGCTTCCGTCCTTTACCATAAAGTTCTCCACCGTTTCCTTTAACATTCTGTTTTCGTTTTTGTCTATATTCTGCCCTGCCATAATCAGGTCATTTCGATTCTTTTCTCTCTCAAGACTCTTTCATCTCGTTTCATTATTTTGTGGGTGTGGTAACGTTTAACAAATTTTCAGATTTCTTTCCCCGGGCCACTATTACCATTATACTGTAAGAATACTACTTTCTTTCCAATGATCAACGAAGGCTGTTTTCGGAAGAGTGCTGCTTGTCCTCGCTGAGGCTGTTCACAAGACAACTTAGCAGTACTTTCGTAACTATCTAATTCTCTACAATTTTGTATTCTTTAATTAATTTAACATAATCTAGTGGTAGTGCATGGCATGTTTAAAAATATGTTGACCTTGCCTGTTGGATCTAAAAAATTCTATGTGCCCTTCATATCGGGTTTTAATTGTTTCGCTTGTCCGACATATTTCTTCTTACAAACCTTACAATTTATTTCACATATTCCAGATTTCTGATGTACGGTTTATCTTTCGACTTCATCAAGAGCGTTTTTAAAGAGTTTTAGATTTAAACCGGATGATCTTTGAAAATTGTATATCTTTCAGTTTCTTTCAGTTTTTGAGACCTGAATGATGCGGTAAACAAACACATTTCTTGAAATTGTGCTCCTACGTTCGTAGTTTTTGTTAGGGGAAAATATAACAAACGATGGATAAGAAAATTGAAATATGACATTTTCTCGTGAAAGCTATGACTTGAATCGGGGGTTATACATTTGTTTGCATGGGTTTTCTTTCCTGAATGGTTTAGGGAAATATTTAGCATTTTTTTTTAATATATTTCCAAATGACTCCAACAAATTGGCGTTCCTTGTTGTTCTTCGTTCTTTTTAAACTATTCATCTATATTGTCCATCAAAAATAAGTTAGCTAAATTTCAGGAAGTTTCATGAGTTTCAGGAAAAGGCCACGTCAAGAAATTATCTTGGTTTTCTTTTTACTGCACCAGAACTATCTCGAAACCCACCATCCCCCGAATTTTGCTTGCTGACTTGCCTATTTTCTCATCATAAAAAAAAATTAGAAGACAATTCTAAAAACAAGAATAAGAAATCATAGCCGATAGATCTCAATATTTTAGCAATACTCTAATTTTGCTTTATGACCACACAACAATCGTTCGTCCTCGTTCATTAATTTATTTATATGTTTCCCTATATGTATGTCCCGCCTGTCCCACTTCTTCATTTCACATTTCACGGTAATCTACGTTCGTTGTGAACTCTATGACGCGCGAGCAGCTCATAACCACGGCCGACCGCCGCTCGCCAAGGTTTAGTCGCGCTGATGTCGCGGCGGCCAATGGAGGAACGGGCATAATTGCACCCGCATTGATTGGCAATACTTGCATGAGAATGACACCGGGATCGATACCCTGCGTCCGCCCCGTGTACGAATTATGCAAAGTTTATCACTTATTGTTAATCGATGCGGCATCGGGCGTCCTCTTCCTACGGTATCCTGTAATCGCGCGTATATTAGGGGTCGTGCGGCGCGGCGGTTCAAGGAGACTCGCTAGTCGATCGCCACAGGACCCTCGGCGTCCCATAAACGGTCAAATACTTGGATTCTTCGCGTTCGTAACGTCTACACCCGGCCATGAACAGGATTAGGCACAAACAGATTATTTCGATGCATTAATGTCAACGTTGAATGCGCATATAAAGTACATATAAGGTTAGTAACACGTAGACAATCGGGTGCAGTTAAAAAGATGCAGATTTAATCGGATCAATCTAAATGTATAAGAATTGTCATGGAGATTGTTCAAAAATGTCACAAGCAATGATAATATCATAGGATGTGCAATGCTATAGAATGATATATCTTCTTTAAACGACAAGTAAGATAGTCCTGGCGCGGATTGTCCTGTTTCAATTGTGAATAATGTGATGCAACAAGATAAAAACTTCTCGGAAATAAACAAATATTTGTAGATATTTAGGCAGTAACAGTTTGCAGTCATCTTACAAAGTTCACTTAGAAAACCACCAGGTGGCCGAAAGATTAATAACAAATCATTTTTGTCCAACTGTAATGTACACCTGTCAAAGTTAATAGATGTAGAAAAATGTAATAACACTTCATTAATTTTGCAATAAATGCAGCGAACTTTAAAATAGACGTTGAAATTATACTAGGGGACACTCATGCATTTCATTCTCGTCTGAAATCTTAAGGAGGGCCACACCCATTATGCACAATCAACCTAAATATTAAAAATCTTACACAGTCCACATCGTAACCACCACATATTAACCCAATACAGAAATCGTAGAAATGTGATGTATATGACTGATTACAGATGTATACGAGAGACTTTAAACATCTATGTTGATTCCGCAGAATGTATGACACCTACTGAGGACTAAAAACGAGACTGAAACGTTTACGGGTCTCCAGTATGCTCTCTTTATAAGAAATCAACGAAATAAAATGGTTTGTGGGTTGTTCTTAATGTAGAATCATGCTGATTAACGGTCCAATTTTAAAAAATATAAATAATATATTGAAGAAAATCATGTATGACATGTTATGAATTGAACATGTTAAATCAGCAAAGAGAACATGATTTGAATTCTTGTATCATTATTCTGCTTTTTTGGGTACCTCATCACGAACGAAGTAGAAAGTCATAAGGTATAGTCAATAACTCACCACTAGCGAGGATTGTTGCCAACTAATCACTTAAGGCAATGGAGTGATAGAAGAGACCAATCTGGTGAACAAAAACTATTTGCTAAATTTTAAATGTCCAAACACCACAATCCATAAATTAAGTTCTAATTTCATATAAATTGAAAAATGGAATACGCAAGGACTTAAAGGCAACACAGTTCAGTTCAACTTCATCAAACCGGCCGCGTTCAGACAACTTCTGTCAGTTAAACAACAACGTTCGAAATCGTGGACGTCAAACATACGTTTTCCAGTTTGCCAAGAATTTACGAAAACTGTCGTGAAAGCAGAAAAAAATAATAATTTATCTAAGTGTATCATAATTAAAGCTTGATCCATAGTATTTTACTTACACAACCGCCTTTGACCGTCTATTTGATTAATCTAAATTTATATTTGATGATATTTGTGAAGCAAAAGTTCGTATATTGTATTATTATGATAGATATTTGCATATAATTTATATTATATTATTTTATGTGATTTTTTAAATTTTTCGATTTTTACACTTTTTACGATTCTTTTCAGGTTTTAGAAATCTTTATCAATTTTTGTGTAAGATTTTATATAGTTGACCAGAGATAATGCTCACTTCATTGTGCATGTATATTTCATACATACGAAAATATCGATTTACACGATTGTGTATGCCGAACTGAAATACACATACCAAATACGGTGTGAATTTAACTCAACTTTAACAACTTGTACGTGTTTGCCTTTTTATTCGCAGGTATGGAAACATAACGTTTGCTATTTATCAATTTATCAAAGTTTAGATAATTTTAAAATTTAGTAATAAAAAATTGAGTATTTTTTACTTTTTATGCTACCCAGCCCAACCTAACCCAATCCGTTTACGTTTGGTTGGGCTGGGTTGGGCTGGGTTAGCTTGTATTGGGTTGTGTTAGCAAAATAAAAAATTGGAAAAAATTTGTAAAATTGGGAAAGATTGTAATATTTGAAAATAGTGACAAAATTGGAAGAAACAAATTTGTAAAATTTGGAAAATTTGAAAAAAGTTAAACTTGAAATATGGAAAATTTGAAAAATCTGGAAAATCTCAAAGAAATGCATAATTTGAAACAAATTGAAAATTTTTCCAAATCCATTACTACATCCTTACTCGGATATCCGGGTAACATGCTACGCTGGACTTGGTTTAGCATAGTAGATTACTACTACTAGATTACCTCATTGGAGTTGCTCCCTTCTTTGAGCATTTTCCCCTTATTCATATTAAAATGACAAATCCTATGATTTAATGGCTTCCTCCATTTTCTACCATTTCAAAGTTGGCTCAATATTGCTTCGCTATTTCACTAGATCCTGTTGCATCATTCATCAATTGCATAGCTTTCAGTCAGAATGGCCTGAAAATGATTTTTTTCTCTTTCAATGCGGTATTTTTCTATTCCTTGTCCTTTCTATCAGCTGCTTGAGTTCATTTATATCTTTTGCAATCGGTTTCATTGGCTGTTATTATACACTCTATTCTAAATCTTTAATGTCATTTCAAACACATTATCGAACCATTCATTGTTCTTCGTTTAATGTCTCCCACCCAATCTGTAGTTTCAATAATACTGTGCTTTTACGTGTGTTTTTCTTCTATACACTTTCATCTTTATTTATTAACAGTGCATTCATATTTTCTTCGTGTGCATTTTATTATTCTTTTATGTTTAAATCTTTCACATTCCATATTCGATTGGTTTCATTTCTCTTTATAGTTCTAGTTACTCTTTGATTCAACTTCGCGATCACTAGGTTGTGACCAGAGTCGACATTTGCTATATTCTAGGTTCGGAGTCTCGTTTTTCTTCTATGATTCCTCTTCTTTTCTTGTTATTTTATATTTCGTTGCTCATTTCCCATTTAATAATAATAATAATTTATTTACCGTAAAATTCATATGAACATTAGCATTGTCAGGTACAGGAAATAAAACATACATAAAAAAGTATAGTCATTGCCATCTAACAAATCGCACTTAACAGAAAATATAAAAACACAGGGCGAAAATAGTCCGTTTACAATTTAGCGAAATATTTGAAACAATAAAATGAATTCTCCAATAAAGATTGCTTCAGTGTTGGATCATTTTACACTGATTTGTTCTTTGGCTAGGAATACCATAACAGTGCCTCCTGTGCATTTTGCTATACAGTTGGGAATTTCGCGTATACAGATGCCCGATCTGCACCAGATCAACTTCTCTTTGTTTTTTTTTTTCGTTAAGTCATGGTTTTCCTAATTTCATATTGTTTTCTTGCGTCATTAGCCTTAAACTCCCTTATATCTTATATCTTACCAGCTGATGCGCCTTTTTATTAGTACAAATCCTCAATGTTTCTTGTATTCCCACTTCATGTTCAGTTCTCTCCTCATAAAGTCTTATGTCTCTCCTCTTCCATTGCCCATTCTACTCTACAGTTCCCACGCCCCCTTCTTCCATGATCGTTCTTTCATTTCTTGCGTCCTTTTCTTCTAGTATTTATGTCGATTTTCTTCACCCAGTTCATTTGTTGGAACTATAGTTTGTGTTCTTCCTTCACTGTCATCCTCGTCTCTGATTATCCTTTTCACAGAACTTTTTTCTATTTTTCTGTTTTGCTTTGCTTTCTTTCGGCGAGTTTTTAAGGCTCTCTCAAAATTTCCCCTTAGCGCTCAATCGTTTTATCCCTCTCCCCAACTTATATTTTCAAATTCAATATCCATTAAATTTCCCCCAGTTACATAAACACGTTCGATGCATTCTCGGTTGTCAAATGCGCTTTTCGCTGAGTTAAACGATATTATATGAATTGACTTTTGGCTTCGTCTGGTACATGGACGATTATTTATAAATCCTCCACAATCCTCTACAATTTTGCGCGAGCAGTTCAATATTTTATCTTTTTATCTGTTTTCTTTTATTTCATTCTTTGGTGTCGATACTTAATATATTAAAATATAATAATTTATATTCACAATTTTTAGTAAGGAAGTAAGGAATTCGCTCCCCTTCAGGCTGCTGGCATTTTTTGTCCTGTATTTATACCACCTTTACAAGTAAAATATACCCCTTCCGGTATATACATATATACGTATATACTGGAACATTATTCAGTTTTAATTAAATATGTTTACAACTTCTTCTTTTAAGGACTACGAATTAACATCGAAATTATTCTAAATTATGTCGTTTCGATCGTAGATGCGGGTATAATAAGGCACATAATTATTTAATGATTGTCGTAAAATTTATTCAAAAATGCTTAAATGAACGTATAATTTTCATAAGTAGTTCGCATACATAATTTAAGTGCCCATGCAGGATTTTTAGCTTCCGAGAATATTGTTACCACTAGTAACTCAGTCGTGAAATGTGATATTTTATTGCTCAATTCAAAACTTTTCTCGGTTTGTTTAATTTATTTTCGCAATTTGTGTATTTTGCTCTACCTATGAGCCATGTACACATATTTATGGACACTCCCGTTGCTACTTAGAATGGGTAATATGCGCTCGAGACGATAATAACATATTATTGGAGATTATATGGCGCACAAAAACATTGCTGACTGTTTTTGTTTTGAGAGTTTTTCAATAGATACGTTCAACATGTAAATGTAAGTGCGCAGCGTAAGTTGAGCAAATTGGTACGATAATATTATAATCATATGCGCCGTTAAGGTAAAAAGACATTCAGTTTTTACCACAAACTGAAATGTCTAAATTATTGTTCAGACCATAATTGTTATGTAATTTAGCAAATCACCTACATAGCGATTACACGTTAGATTTGATTATACTTTACTTGAACAATGGTTTTTGCGATAGTCGCAGCGAGGCTCTAAATCAGTTATTATATCTTTTTATATACAGAAATGTGGAAGATAATTTTTTGTAGATTAATAGGATTAATAGACAAATTGCACATAATGCCACACAGGCACCAGATTGTCAAATTTAATGTAGTGTAGTTTTGTAAGTATGCGATTCATCAAAATCAGAAATGTCAACGTTTCAAATCATTCAATTATTACACAACGTTCTCAAATGTTGTTACATATCGTTGCAAATAATGATAACATATTTAATTATTACTACATAAACAATTACAAATTACATTGCAAATTGTTAGGAAATCAAAAATTCTGATATTAACGGTTATGCGTAATTATCAGTTATTAATTATGATGTTGGAAGGGCAGTCAATTAAATACTTTAAACGATTTAACATGGTTTACTTCATTTAAAAAATATTTCATTTGAAATCTAATCTTTGAAATAAAACGCATAATTGGTATAATTAGCAAATAATAATAAAATGAATTAAATCTAAATATATCAAAACATAAATTTTAAAAATATTAAAAAATAATTTATGAATATCGTCAAATCTTCATTATAAACCTAATAACAATTCAATTACTTTTTGACATTAAGTCCTGCTTTAGAAGGTTCAAAAAATCGATTTGTTTTTTATTGCTCAAATCTATGCCTAATATATCTAAGAATATGTATAAAAAGTTATAGCGGTTAATTCGCAATATTTTGAAAGATACAGTACTAAACACAGTGAGGTGTCGAGCAAAAAATATACGAACGCATGAACGCTCGGACAAACGAAACGCGCGCCCCTCCCCGCAGTAACATAACACCGAACTATGTACTGAAAAAAGTTCAATCGGTCGTTCGAAACAATAATATTTTGAGTTCGTAAGAGCTATAGTAGGACTATAACGAGATATCCCCGTAAGTAATCGAAAATTAACATTTTTCCTGATTGTAAACTTTAGAGCGCGTTTTCTCGAGTTTTCATTTTTACGATTTTTCTACACTGGTGGGCGTGATTGCGAGAAAACTAGACAAGCAATCAAAACGAAACAAAACTTTTGTTGGCTTCAGTAGCATTCTATTCTATTTGAACTAAAAAGATTAATGAAAAAAAAAAATTCTAAACAACTTTTTTAGCAAGTTGAAATGATTTTCTCTTCCTGCAAAGAGCACATTTATTTTCAAACCAGAGAAAAATCTTGAATTTTAAAATTTTGGGTTTTTTTTAGTTCACATAGAAGAAAATATATGAGAATTACCATTTTCTTTGGTTTTTTTGTTTCAGACAAAAATTACGGGCTACATCTTTCCCACCGATTGTAAATTGCAATTGAAAGGTGTTGCACAAATGTGCATAAAAATGGGTTCCGTTTAAATATTTTTCTCTCGACATATTTTTTTTTAATGCTCAAATATGCAATAAAATTCTCTAAAACGTTCACTAGACTTGCTCATTTTTTCTGCCCTAAAAAAATTCCCCCAAAAACGCTATTTTAAGGCCTCCTAAAGCAAGATCCCCCCTTAATGGTTAGGTATACTAATTTGTCAGAAGGATTCGTATTTTGCAACACTGTGACATCTTAACTTAACTAGTAAAATAATATCGTTATATGAAACGTTATTGATATTATAACTTACTTATAGCTTCCTAATTATTTTTATCATCGCTTTATTCTTATGATATCGTGTCTTTGCGAGCACATGTAAATGTTTATTCTATTTCGACTTTCATTTCTAGGTATATAGACTAAATTTGATCAATTGGAAGGGGCTGTTTAAGTAGTGACCGATCAACACATTATTTAACTGTAATGGCAACCGATCGTTTGGTTAAAAACACAGTATAAATCCCACAAGCAAATACAATGCTTACATAATTTGCGTGTGTATTACAAACATCACATCTTCGTATAAACCAACGAATAAACAGAAGTAAATGGTCTTGATATAAAACATTTTAGTGCTAATCATAACGCAATGTGTTGGAACGTTCGGCCGTACTCTAAAAATTATTTGGCAGGAACTCCATGCATAAATGATATTTCCAGCTACAATATGCTCGTTGGCGCCGCGCCGTAGCCCCAGACAGTCGTCCACCCCACCAAACATTATTGTAACGTTAAATGATTCAGTAAATTTTTGCGTTTAATATTTAACGTCGAAAAGTGCACACAGACGTGATCAGCATCGGGTCTGACCGTGCCCAGAAACAGAACTAGTTAAAATGCGTACAGTAAAATGATACATGTATAGTAAATAACAGGCAGCGAGACAGTGAGTCGCCTATTTGGTAATTTAACTTTTATTGATGCGTAACGCCGCTTGAAATGCCAAGGAAGAGAACAATGTAGGTCGAAAAGAAGCAAAACGAGTTCATGTAGCTAACGATTCTCACAGTGAAAAATAATAAGCGCATTGTATTATTGATTTCGCTGCGAAAACGTAATTGCAAATTGCTCATATCGGAAATATTGCGGGAATACCAAAGCTTGTTACTTTTGTAGTTAACAATACTAACCACTTTAGGTATATACAGGTTATTCCAGTTATTACCTTAATTGTTATTAGCCGTAGGTTAAAAATATGTTTTTGAAGATGGTCATTAAGTATGATATGATACCTAATCAGCGATTGCTAATTGGAGTAATTCTTATTTTCAGTTTCCGTTTACCTTTTACACAACATGATATCAGACGAGCGATTACATTCCATCATTATATTATATTATATTCATATTATAAGATATTCAAAGATATACTACAGCAACCGGATATCGACGAAACTGTCAAAAAGAGCTAACAGAGAAAATGTATTGGGTGTCAGAAGATGGACCGACCTATTCAGATGCCACGACTCGACTATGGCAAAGTGAACTGAAAAAAGAAAGTATTAAAACCATAAGGCATATAAACTTGCAAATAAAGATGTAGTTATTGAATACGAACAAGGGATACAGAAGAAAACTCAAACAATAAAAATTTAAAAAAATTTGGTTCGATGAGGTACCAAAATGTCATCGATTGGCAATAAATGTGCTACGAGTCCAAGTTGGGTTTCTCAAAATACTAATTCCTATGGTTCCTATGTGACTCCTTTAAAAATATGATTATTAAGCCTGAAACTTTTATATGCTTGTGTGCAAATATGTTTACTTATTACCACCCACGTAAAATTTTCTTAAATGGCATAATTTTATTTCTTTGTAAAATTATGAATAGTTATTACAAATATTATTATGAAATATGCGATTTTTAAATCAAATTTTCAAATGTTCTAAAAATAACTAAATTAAAAAAATTATTAATCTTTTATGTCTTTATTTGCTATATTGTGTGATGCCTGTCAGAATATTCCATTCTATTTCTGTGATAAATTGTTTTGTACATTGTTTGCACACGTTGACTATTTGATTTATATTTATTATCCAACACGATACGACGTAAATCGTTGAAAATTCTGCAGCCAAGTAGTGGCCATCATACAACTTGACACTTTTAAATTGCAAACTTGGAATCTAGCGATTTACTTCAATAAATCTTGATGAAATAATTAAAAATGACGAAAATCGTAATTATTTTGTTGGCCAGTAAACACCAAATTAAGTTCTATTTGCAGGTTACTTGATTTCCTACAACAAAATATCTAAACTTTTCGTTGTACGTTAATTTACCTTTTTTAGTAAGAAACTGTTATGAAATATAAATATAATCAATATTTTTGGGCTGATTTCACAGGTATGTACATGATTATTTTACCGAGACACATAGGTAGAGGTGCTTAGATTATTTCTGGAAGCATGTGTCATGCTCAATCTGGAAGAAAACTGCCTAATTGAGCCTGAATATGTTACAGTTGTGATAACATGTTACCCAGAAGACGTATTCCCTTCATCATTGTGAAGATTTGGTAATAATAATGAAATACTTTATTTGTACGAAACATATTTGTTTCCTCTGCGTTATCGTCCACGTTGTGTGCTAGATTCATGCATTGTCGGCATCCTTACAAGCCCAACCGGTTGATCCTTTAAGACTATCTGTTGAATTTTGATCGTTGATATTTCTATGGCCTCGTTCAGTGATGTTTATTTGATTTTTATTTATTATTTAAGACGTCTTGTAAATGGTTTATACCTCACAAGTGTGTAGTTAACATTAGGTGATCCAAATGTACTATTTTTATAAAATGGACTTGATTTTGCAGGCATATGAACTTTTTTCTGGAACTGATTACTTTCAGATCTTTTTAAAACATGTGGCTTCATTTGCATGACCATTGTGAAGAGGCCTCCACTTTAAACCGGCGAATATGGTAAAAACAGCAACTAAGCATATCAAAGTTTTGCTCATTAATTCGAAAAGAACCGCCGCCTGATCATCTACGCTTTCTACACATCTACATCTACATTGATACATTATTTTCTTATTTTTTCTATTTTAACTGGTAATGGTTAGTACTCAATAACTACAATGAATTTTCTAAATATTTTTTTTTAGGAAATCGCAAAATTTTGACGACACGTTCACTATGTCGACGTTTTCAAATTGGACAAAATTAAATTATACAAAAGTCTTTCTAACGTTGACCCAGTGACTTTGACCGATAAAATTCGTTTGTTGATAAACGACATTCCCTCAGCTATGCAGTGCTTTTTATTATGAAATTTATGGAAATTAATAATATTCTTTTGCCAAATCGTCCGCGCATTAAACCCCTTGAATTGAAAGAAAGTTTAAATTTTACACGAATGGGTGAGCTATTTTTTGTGGATTTTTAATTCGGCTTATAATTACACTTTTTGACTTTCAGTATTGTAGATAATAGCATTTATTTTGATCAAATCCTTTAATGATGTAATTACACAATTTCTTAAAAGTTAAAGTTTGTTTACCATGATGGAATTTATTATGCGATAAGAATTTTCATTGGCTCCATGGGCGTGTAAGCAAATTTCTGGCAAACTTACTATGATTTTGACATAGCCTTTTGCAAACATTTTAGTTAGAAATCTTGTTGTACTTGATGAGTTCTATTACTAGTTACAATTAAGGCACTCATGTTGCTTACACGTCTGTGAATCTTAATTATTTGATCGAGTCCAACTTAACAGGGTTTGATTAGATTGAATTGGGTTGAGTTCGAATAGAACAATATGAAAAAACAGATCGGAGGACATCTAAGAATTTAGAAAAAAATGGAACGACAGAAACTTCAAGAAAACAAAAAAAGAGGGACATGAAAAATAATAGGGGATAGATCTTTATATAAGTAATACATTGAACGAGTATTTTCATAATTTTTTAGGCATATGGACGCTATAAATAATGAAAAATTGAATTTGAAAATTAGAAAGAAACAAAGGAATCACTGAAAATCCTAAACAAAGACTGTATAATCTGTATAACTGTATAATAAGTTACATCAAAAGTCTGGAAAGTAGCATTTGTAGGGTTGTGGTATTTGTTGCGTACCAATTTTATAACAAGGAAATCAGAAGGACTTCAACAATTATAGAAGTATAAAGTCACACCACTATAATTGTTCAACAAAGTAAAATTCTATGAACAATTAATTAATAGTATTCAGCTTACTATACTAGCAATAATATAACATATATATGAGGAGTCGTAGAGTAGATTTAGACCTGGAAGAAGAAGACATATTTACTTTCAGGATATTTACGAAACTTTACAAAAGGGCACCAAAATGAATTTATCGACGTTGAAGAATTGTTCGCGCACTCCGAACAAAATATGGGAGAATGTTGAATAAATTGAAAAATATTACAAAAATTAAGATAAATAGACATAAAACAAATATGATAACATATGAACATAAAGATTAATACCGGAGTACTAAAGAATGTAAAAGAGAAGCAATTTAAATACTTTGAAGTGATCATAGAGACCTAAGAAAAAGCAATAAAATTGTATTATTCAATGAACAATTATACATAAGAAATAGTTATGCAGATATACAAAGATAACTGTGCATATTTAAAACAATTTATAGACCAGTTTTAACATCATATCGTAGAGTGAATCCTGGGTGCTAATAAATAAACAGGGGTATTAAAATTTTCATAAGGTCTATGTCTTTCAGAACGAAATGAAAGATGCAGTGTAACTTCCCCATTGAATGTTCCTCATCCTCAGTACCTATATCAGTAATAAATGCAATTGCTCTAAGGTCCAGAAATACATAGCAAACATATGAGTTTCAACAAAGCCAGACCGCACATGAAACCAATATTCGCAATCGTCAAGCAGAACAATCTCATAACATCTCATTGTTTTCCTAACTTTTAGGGAGCTTAAATATCCGATTCACTGATGACAATTTATAGTATTATATAAAGAATAAAAGTTATTTATATTAGAAACACCCGAACGTGAATCTACTAAAAACTGTTATTATCAAATTAAGTTAACATTGCAAAAATATGCTTTCTACATTTATTAAACAAATTGAATTTTTAAAAAGAATATACTCGAAGTCAATAGTTTCGTTTAACTCCTAAACTTTTCAGCAAAGTATCGCCAAACCAATACTAGCAATAATAACGACTTGGACATGACATTTGAAGCAGAGAAACAAATATGAAACTGACATAAATGGAATGGAAATAAAACGAGAAACACCGAAAAAAATAAATCTATGAACGAAGCAAACCATTTTAAGTAAACTAGTTCTTCTTTGTGCATTTTACACATCTACGATCATTACTTCTTAGCAACAAGTTCAGACGTTTCAAAAAAGCACAGGATTGCGCAATTTAAAATAAGTCGACTATCCCTCTACTCGATTTTGGATGAGTATGAATCTTCGAATATTTTAACACTTATCACGAAATTAACTGATTAATATATAAAACAACAAATATGTTAGGGCTTCACAAAAGTTTGATATATATGTCTCGGGAATATATCTGGGTCTGAAACATGCAACGGTTACTGAAAATGTTCTTCTCGTATTATTTTATTTATATTATTTTAATTTTGTTTTTAGAATTATGTATGATACCAAGTTAACATTGCGAATTATTAATGTAGAAGAAAACACACACACGCCGTGATAAACAAATACACAAATGTATTTATTGTACTTTTAATTTTTGAACATATGATTTGTATATTTCAAAATATTAATACATTGCCATAATGTCCATCGCGCACTGTATCAATTTATTGTATTTTGAAATGAGCGGCTGTGGATGTTTGGAATAATATCGATGGCACGTGTTGGCCCATTTATTGATTGATGATTCAATTACAGTAGCAGCGATATGCGATACATTACCGTCTGCATGATCAAATATATATAGCACAGCACCAATTAATGCGACACACAAATTCAAAGATCGTAATTTCGTTCGTTGGAATTATATTGTCAAAGGTAACAACGTAAAAATAATAACAATTATTGAAGTGTAATTAATTTCTGTTCAATATTCACGGTTCTGAGAAAAGATAGCCAGTTATTGGTATTTCTTATTAAATATAACAACAAATTCCATATAAATGTTGTAGATGATCGCCGGACTATAACCCGCAAATACGGTTATACATACAGTATGTACCACAACTCAGTACCATATTGTTGTTTCAACATACTACCACTACTACTCATTCATACTAATGTATGTAACAAACTTTTCTGAAAATTTTTCGAAATAGTTACTTACTATATTATTTTTAACATTACAGGCAATAGAGAAATCGGTGTCCAATAAAGTTTACAATTGGTATTTTCAATTTTCAGGCACATTTTGCTTTACTTATTCGTCAAACTTAAAAATAAATATTAGTGTTGTTTTAAGTGTGGCTGCATTTACCACAATGAGATTGGGGAACTCGTCATAACCGGTTGATTTTGTACTTTTAATTTTTCTGTTGGTTTAAAGAAAAATGCCTTATTTAGAGACGTTTACTCGCCGATACACTACGACATAAATTGGTAGTTAAATCACGAGCCGCATTTATACAATAATTATTAAATTTTCTTGCGACCATGTATGGATGAGTAAGTTATTATTACCAATTAATGTAATAGACTGCACCTTCGCACTGTTGCTATTTCATGCATTGGTAACATTCCACGTTGTTTTAGTTTTGTTGCATGGCAGACTATTTTTTGTTACGTATGTGTTTCTTTTCTTTTTTTTTAATTCGCCAATTATCATTAAGGTAAATTATAACGTTTCCGTAATTACTGAGTTTTTGAATAAATTAGCTTTTGCGTATTTCTACAAGCAACATAAATACCATGAATAATCCAACCCTAATAGTTGCATTTTGGTTATATGAAAACTGGAAACGTAAAATTGTGAAATTTTGCATAAGCATCATCAATAATTATAAACCTCATGCCAATTAACTTTGGTTGTTGTATTCTTAAATTTACTCAAATTTCGCAAATTAACTATTCTTTTGTTTGTGATCCAAATTGCCCGAACTGTACATCGAATCGAATCGAATCACAGAATTGTATTACTTGAAAATTATGAGCTGATTATTATTGAATCCTTGGTCAGATATGGCATTCTGTTCTATGGCACGACATCGAATTTGGATGCAGTTTTGAAAATCCAGAAAAAATGTATTCGCATTTTGGCTGGTACAAGTTCATTGGTTTCCTGCCGCTCTTTTTTTAAGGAATATGGTATTATGACGGTAGTCAGTATTTATATATATGAAAATATATTATATTTTTTTGACAATAGGCATATGTATGCTCGAAATTGTGATGTCCACGACTATGGTACGAGAAAACGTAGTTTGTATGTTGCGCCTAGAGCGAATAGCACAATGTTCCAAAAATCATACAGATACCGATCCGTAGAGTTTTTCAATAACTTGCCTCTAGATATCAAGACAATTAAAAATCGTAAAGTGTTTAGAAATAAAGTAAAAGGGCATTTATTAGACTCTACTTATTACTCAATAAAAGAGTATGACTCTGAATATTCAAATGCAATTGTATTCGAGTAGCTGTTAGGTGTACGAAAATAGGGCATGTCTTAATTAATTGGGATTACCATTAATTTTATATAATTTCCTTACTATTCTATGATTAGTTATTTGACATGTACTTACTTAGTTAAAATTGACCAGTTTTATGTAAACATAAAACCAAGTTATGTATTCAACACAGAAATGTTATGAATAAATGTTACTTACTTACTTACTATTGATAGATCGGTAAGCCGATAGACCGATAGATCGTTAATATATAAACGAAATAATAATGGTAGCAAACATGAATAATATAATCGCAATGTGTCATATGATTTAGTACAGATGCAAAAAATAAATCTTCGAAAAGTTACAGCTGAAAGAATTAGATGAATACGAGGATAACATAATAATAATGGGGGAGGCAAATGTCGGAGTAAAATGCAAAACGAGCGATTATAAAAAACAATGGAGGAAGAAGGAGAAAACATTAAAATGCAACGGAGTGAAGCTTGTAAATTTGAAATTTTATACGACTTATTATCAGATTATAATCTTCTTATTATCAGTTACATCTGGAATACCGCAGGGCAGTAATTTGGGACCGTTGATCTTTTTATTACTTATTTCGCCAATAACATCAAATTTTGAACTTTTTGCAGCCAATTTAAAATATACAAGCAAATCACTAACATTAGTGATTCAAAGGATTTTCAAATTGATATAGCCAATATAATTCAAAATAAGCTTTAGTGTTTTGTAATGACATATACAAAAAACATTTTCAGTTGTCCGCACTGAACATATTTATACTTCATTTTTCGAAACAACTTTTAAATAAAATTAAATTTCAATCGTCATTCCGAAAATAGTCAGAATATGCTTAGGGGAGGTCAAAATGTGTATTTTCGTTAAACTCTCAAATTCGAAGATTTTCATGATTACGATACTTCATCATTCGATTATTATATGGAAATGAATAACTTAAGATGGACTAACATCAGGGACCTATTGGAGCATTTGGGAGCAGCCTAAAATGTAATCAATATACACAATGTAATATGATTTTGCCTCGTATGCAGAATCTCTGAGAACTTGGATTAAACCTTTTATACAAAATATTAATTGACAATTCCTTACCTTCACTGCTTAAGTTACATATACCCTATTACAGTACTCAACAATTATTATTATGATGAAATATTTAGAGAATCATATGTAACATTCCTGAATGGAGCTAAAATTAATGGCTCGTTAAATAACTACTTGAACAAAACCAATCATTTTACGCACTTGTTTTACGAACCTTTCTAATTTTGTTTAGTGTTAACAACTCGATTTATATTGATGTTCTTATTTTTTTAATTCCTTATTATTAATTACATATCTCAATTGTAAATTTGGTATTATTGCCTTTGTCGTGTCACGTTGCTTTAATTATTTAACATGTAGAACATTTAATGAAGAAATAAAAAAATATGACTGGAAGTAATTGTTTAACCCCCCCCCCCCCCACACACACACCTATTTATATATGGGATGTGGAACAATGGTTTATAACACAATACAAAAAATTAAATAATTTTTATTCTCACAAAACTTTAAATTGTGCCATATAAGTAAATTAAAAAATAAACGATAGATGTATGTATCGTTCAGCGAGTAACCCGATCTGAACGAAGCTCTGCGTTTGGTACAGTTTCGATTTCGTTCGATTTGATGACGGGCGAGGTTTACATCAACAAACTAACCTATAGGAAATGTAACGTCCGGCCGTCTCCGATGGTCTGATGATCTTGACCACCTGCAACCAGGAAGAGGGTATTTGAATAAGCCACCAGCTTGCCGACATACGGGTCCATTTAATTTTTATGACGCATACACACCCTTTCACAACTAGTTCGTTAGATATGGAATATTTATGTGCTACGGCGGTTTAACAGTGCGCGATGTACGGCGCAAGATAACATACACTGCATGGCCGCATGCATACGTAAAAAATATTCTCATATTTTCCATTTGTAGCAATTAATTCTGTGTAGATGCGTTTTCTGAACGTGCAAGCATATTTTACATTGTTAACCGCGCACGGTGTTGTTTTTTTCGTTATTTACTGTGTCATTGTACACAAACTGTTATATGGCGGACTTTATGTAATTGTGGAGAATATCTGGCACTTACAATTCTACAACCAGAGCATAAAGTTAACGTGAACGTAACTTTCAAATAAATTAAAACTCGGTATCCAACTATCACCATGTATGGTACTTAAATCGAATATCCGCGACCACCTCTTATAATTGAATTGAAATGAATTAGAAAAAAGTGGAAAAAATATTAAAATAAATAAAAACGATTATGTAATTTTTGAATTTCCAAGAGTAGTTGAGATTTAAATAAGACGCAATAAGAAAATAATGTGGGATGCTGTTCAAATCGTAGTCTGATAAGCGTTTCGATATTTCGAAACATGCAGACATCTATAATGCCAATCAAACAGGCCTGTATTTTAAGGCTCTATCCAACAAAACGGTAACATTAAAAAAAGATAAATGTTTTTAAAAATATTAACATAAATAACCTGCGCGTATCTTGGAAATACAATAAGGAACTTTGAATGAAACATTTTGTTATTTTTAGACAATGCGGGATGATCTTTTGGATGAGATCCCGTGGATGATTAAACAATATAAAAAATATTGTTTATGTCCCACATAATTGTGCAAGCTGGGCAACCACTAGACCAGGGGATTATAACAAATTTCAAAACGTATTACCAAAGTCTAATACTAAGTCTAATACTAAAATACCTGCAGCATATAAACTGCTGGTACAGCTTTTGCATTAATTAAGAAGATACGACATTGGATACCGTTTACTTTTACTTCGTAAAAACCGCTTGGGACCAAGTAACAAAGGAAACAGTTAAATTACTTTCGTACAGCAAGATTTAAGGATGAAAATATGCAAAGTGAAGGCCAGTTAACTGATGCTGTTACATCTGATCCAGAAGATGACTAACCACTTAACGCACTTGTTGGAATTGACTGATAATGAAAACCTTAATGATTTTTTGAATCGAGATGAATTCAGGACTAGAAATTTAAAATCCAGTTGAAATACAAGAACTTTCCGAAGATTCTGAGGTCGATGAGGCCCCAGTACTAACAGTAGTTATCCCAAATTATGGTGAAGCCATTACCCTAACCAATCAGGTTAAACGTTTTGCCGACGATCATGGAGATACAGAGTGTTTGGAGCTTCTTTCCAAATTAGAAATACGATTTCTGGGCGCCATTTTAAAGAAAACTATAAGACAAACAACAATATATGAATTTTTACGTCGTTAATGTGACATTTCATTTCATTTATTACCATATTCTATTATATTTTGTAAGGTAATAAATCCTTATTTTTACTTAAGTTTTAAGGTTTTTGTTTATTTTCCAATTTCTTTAATTACAGTTTTCATTAAGTTTTTCTTTTAGACGTAGGTGTCCGCCCAAGGGAGATTTCACTGAAGTAAGCCTACAAAACCCCGTTTTGTTATTCAAGTTAAGGAGCTAGAAGTGAGCGATGTTATTTTTGTAAACAATACAAAAAGTTGTATTAGACGTAAATACTCAAACGCGTGCTGCTACGTAATGACAGACTGGCAACTACTCCACTGCGGCCGTCACTAAAAACCGCTTTGTTGAAAATAAATTTCAGGAAATGCAATTGTATGCAACATCCGCGGATGTATGTGTGGTAGTCTGGCTAGTTCAGAGATACCGAAACAGCTGTCATCACCTCATAGAAATTTATTTTCATACCATAAAAACTTGTTTGTATTACGTAAAGTGTCTATTGAACATTGTTTTTAAAATTCACGATGTGCAACATGAATTCACAACGCAACAATTTTAACATATGATGGCTGAAGTTGGATATATAGATTTTTCTATCATTTCAGATAAAATAAATTCGATTAAATGCAGAGGAAGGATAATAAAAGGCACTAAATAGCAATAAATGGTAAATGGCTGTGACCGTTTCTTCTTCATTCTAAATAAACGTGTACAATACTTATGTACTGATATTTATTAATTTAGTTATAGCGATCATTTTTGTTGATTCGCTTACTTAACAGAAGGAATATTTGCGCACTTAATTAATCAAATGTGCTATTTGAAAAAAAAACTATCGTCTGCTAAAACATGCGAATTTCACATGCTTTTTTGTTCGAAGAAATCATATAATAAATGACGTAATAACATATATTACTGCATTATGCATTATTAAGTATATTACTATCGGGTATAAAATGTATCAACAACGACATAATAATTAAAATTGAATAATAATAATCAAGATATAGTTTGAAATATTCAGTATTTTCAACAGGAAAATAAACAATCGTAAATAACGGGATTTCTTTGCATCAACTTGATGGCATCTTTGTTGACAATGTTTACCTTGAATTTAACCGATTTTTATATAAATTTGGTTGGAAAGCTATCCTTTCTACTCGTACCACATCCTAACTGAGAATGTAGGGCAATTTAAAAAATTTCCCAACATCGTAACCGTAAATATAATTAATTTTAATAATTTACCTTCGTATAAAAAAAGCACCTAAACACATTTGAACTAAAACTGCATAGATTTAAGGCGTGAAAGGGACATTAGAAGTATTACAGATTTTTTAATAACAAAGGTTGTTAGTTCATATACAAGTTTCAATAAACGCGCAAATAGCAAGAGGCAAACAAGGTTCCATTACAAGCACAAAAACTTATAGCGGATTAGAAATTATATAATTATCATGTTATTCTTTGCTGCAGTATCGGACTGTTCATACACTTTTGTCCATTAAATCACTGAACTATATCCCAACTTTAATAGCTTGCTTAAATAGAATAACATCTCAAAAAAGCCACTCGAATAGATTAAATCTTTACAATTGTGTAGTACACACACATGGTTATTATTTCTATATACTCGGGACTAATAAGTATACCAGTATATAATATTTGTATTTAAAAATATGTTCTTATAATAGAGAGGCAGAAAGACTACAGATGTTGTACACAGTTCCCACTCAGTTGGCCCATTGAGTGAAAACGCAACTTTTAGAAAGTGAATACGAAAATATTTAGAAATATTCGCTTATTTCACGTTCACTACACATATTCGAAACAACCAACACTAACAAACAAAAATTTTGATTTGGGTTACCATGGCGTAACATCACTACTTTGAATTATTACCGCAATTCTTCGATTAATTCTGGCACAATTCGTGCAGGATGAGAACGAAAGCGTTTTTTCATTCTGTTCCATAAAATTTGAATGGACATTTTCAAAAATTCAAAATATGTAACTTCAACATTTTAAAAAATGCAAAAAACTGTAAAAAATGAAAACCTCAAACGAGCGAACTTTTGACAACTACCAAAATGCAAAATTCTTGCATAAATGACGTAATTGTTTCAAACTGAACAAAATTAAAAAAAATACAAAACTGCTAACACCACGCTATTCAAAAAATTTCAATTTTCAAAAATTCAGTAAACGTCGATTTTAAACTTTTCAAAAATGCCGGGGTCACATTTTCAAAACTTTACAATTATGCAACATCGACATTTTCAAAAATACAAAAAATATCAACTCAAAAAACCCAATGCAACCGAACAATTACACAATTACGAAAAATGCTAAATAAATTTAGTATTTAGTAATAGTGAACCCAACCCAACCCAACCCAATTCAACTAAACCCAACCCAACCCAGCGCAAAAATGTTTCAATCCTGTTTCAAACTGAACAAAACGTGAAACAAAATAAAGACGTTTTTAAAAAAAAAATTAAGAAAAATAGCTGGTCAAATAATTGCAATTTTTAGAAATGATTTAAAAATAATTTGAAACTAAACAAAATACCAAAATTCCTAAAATATCTACTCAATTTAACTGAACCCAACGCAAAAATGTTTTAAAATAGTTTCAAACTGTGAAATATACTGAAAATTTAAAAAGACCGATATTTTAAATAATATTTTTTTAGATATTAATAAAAAAATCATTTGAATCCAACTCAACCCAAACCGACCCTATGCAAGTGTGTTTTAAACTGTTTCAAATTGAATAAAATGTGAAAATACTAAAAATGTTGTCCACTAGGAAAATTTTGAAAATTACGAAAATGTGATAATTCGTGCGAAGATTGAGATGAAAGCCAGTTCAAGAACTGTTTCAAACTGAACAAAATGTAGAAAAATAGCAAAACTGCCAAAATTATCAACATATTCAAAAAGCAATTTTCAAAAAAATTTTAAACGGTCGACTAAATATTTTCAAAACTTGATAATGTTGACATTTTCAAAAATAGAAAAAATATTAACAAAAGCCCAATGCAACAATTTCAAAATTACGAAAAATACAACATTTATGCAAAATAATGAAAAAGTTTAAGTCAAAAACGGTTTAAAACTGATGCCGCCATTCTCAAAAATTCAATATACTTAAAAAAAAATCAAAAAATAAAAAATTCGAAATGTACAAAAACAAAAAAAGTCGATTTCAACATTTGCAAAAATTCCAAAAATATTAGTAACTTCAAAAATGTTTAAATGAATGGGAGTCGGGAGTACTTGAAACGCACGGTACAAGTTGTATGTTATTATCTGACAGCCATTTTACAGATTTCTTAGATGTGTGACTGTCTGCACCATATTGTTGAAAAATGAAAGCCATGCCCTTTGCAGACACTGCAACACCACACCCATAACAAAGGATGGAAAATGCAACTATCACCCACACATCGTTGTGTTGTCAACAATGGTTTCTCCTTAGCCTGAAAGTTGTGTTGATTTTGCCAAATTTTTACTCAGATAATAACTGAATGTAACCAACTTTGTATTTTCCAAATCCCAAGTTGTTAACATGTCTGTAACACATTGATCTTGATACACACCTTTTAATAGCTTCACTCCATAGAACTCTCTCGTATGCTCTCTTGTTGATATTCGAAATTTTGGTTTCATTTACACATTGTCGTGTAAATGAACTCGTTCTGTACAATTTCACGATATTTCGAACGACAAACCGAGCAATCTTGTGATTTCTACGTAGGATTTGCCGGTTCTCGATAGGCGAGCTGTGATTGAATGAAAGTTCTCATCTAACGCTTTTCCCATTGTTCAAAGATAACAAACAATTCACATCTTGTGATCAGCTAATGTCATAAACTAATTGTAATTTTTACATAATTTAGTAATGTATTGATTTATGGAAAATTTACATAATTTCACTTTTATCAAAATATATTCGAATATTATTGAGAATATCTCTTATTTTTAACAGCAAAAGAGCTACCTTCTGATGGTAGGAATAATTTCGGCGATAATTTCCATATTTGTGGAGAAATTATTGTATAAATGGAAACGAGTGAAATAGTTGCATATGGGCCAATTGATCTGGGACAGGGCTCGTAGTGAGTCTAATAAATGTACACAAAACGATAAGATAATTGAATTGAAAGAATAAATGATAGATTTTATGATTGTACATTGATAAAAGTACACATATAATATTAATAAAGCCTTTCGGTCTAACTGACTCCTATGCAACCTTTCATGCGTGACAGATTGGCAGTTAATTTTGTCAAAACACGACACAGGAAAAATGGCGAGTTATGACTACAATAAAGTTAAAGTTCAAATAAAATATTTACCTGTCCTCGTTTTAATCCAAAGTACCTTGCGACAGGATCTCCCGCTTGAATTCTCATCAACATGTTTTCCTTTAACTTACTATAAATAATTTAGGAAATAGATTTACTTTAAGAGACTTGTCAGTATAAAAGTCACTAATAAAGGATACTATCGTGCCAATAACTCTTGTTTCTCTTCAGGTGTCATAACGACATGTTCAGGGACCAATTCATGTTCCGTGATGTTAATCAATAACTCGGATTCTAAGAACTGTTCCAATATATATTTAGGTGCCATGTCGACTAACGATTGCTTCGCTGAGGGCGTCATGCCTGTCTGGACAACGATGATCGCTCGATGTATGTTCTCGTCTTGCATACGTTGACAATAAGTTTTAATAGTTTTAATACCAATTTTGGGTTCGTCTGGGAAAAAGACGAACATCTGATCGGTTGGATCGTCGTTGTGAGCCACCAGCACAATCAGATCGCTCCTGGAGGGCCGCTTTTCGCTAAAAAATAATCGTTGGATGGAAAATCATAAAAATTGTTTGTTTAAGTTTGTACCTGGGCTTATCACCGAATTGTTCTTTAAATTGTTCCAACGTCTGATCCAATTCATCTTGAGTCACTAGATATCCACGATCGTGGCAGAGCTAAAATGAATAGCGATAGAATTGAATTGTCAAGAAATATTGTGGGTTATATACTTGCATGACGGTTTTCCTAATTCTCCACAACTTGTACGTTTCCGCTTCATCATCCATTGTTAAACAGTACAAAATATGTAAGATTCGATAAAACGATAAACTGATTGATTTGAAAATATGCTATTGTAGCGAAGAGGTTAAGTATATTTGTTAGGACGAGCAAGGATGCCAAATGAACGAGACGAAATCCGAGAAATAAGGGACGAAAATTCCTAGGATAAAGGATAACTATCAATTCAAAGAACAATTTTATTAAAAGAATTTATGATCAACGGCAGCCAAAAAATTAAATTAAATACATTTTAGTTTAAAATAATGAAGTAAATAATTCCTCGCATTGGCGATAACAAGTTAAGAAATCTCCATTCACAAATCAAATGATGTCAGAATACAGGAATTACAGCCACTGGGTCTACAAAATATTCTAATAGAATATTGCCCGGTTTCACAAACGACTGTCAAATGGTGAATTAGTTAACAAGCCTTCAACAACTCGTTATTGCTTGTGAAATCCAAAAAAATGGTAATTTTTCTTTTAACGGTTCGTCAAGGTAATCAATTGTCAAATGTTTGACGATGGATTAAAGACTCGTTAATGAATCGTCAAACTTTTGACGATTCGTTAACAAGCTGTTAACGACCGATTAGCGTTTGTGAAACCGGGCATATATCTGGGGTAACTGGAAATGTAAAATTGTATTTATGTTGGTATGATGCGTTTTGAAAGGCGCCATTTTTTCATTCGATTTACACAAATATTTTACCGCAATTTTGAGGAAATACATTAAAAATTATCCAGTGATGGAAATATTAAGTTGCAAATATCTGATTAACTGCATTGGACGAAACATAACCGTTGAGAAGGCCTTAAAACATAAACCAGTGGTGGTATTTTTCTTCGGAGCTTCGTGGTGCGACCAAACCCCGCGCCTTTTGCCAAAACTCATAAAATTACACACCGTGATATAAATGACGTTTTCTAACAAAGACCCTTTACGCCAAAACATATTTTTAGGAAATGAAAAAGCGAAAATCTGAAATAGAAATTATTTACGTGTCATTCGACACCGATGAAGCTGTTATGATGAAAGATTTTGTAGAGAAACATCACGGGTGGTATACTATACCATTTGGGGATCATGCTATCAGGCGAGTATGCAACTTTTATAAAAATTATGATCGTAAAGCTATACGTACACTAGGGAACTGCAAATTATGTACAACGTAACGTTCATACCACAACTTATTGTGGTGAGTAAAAACGGATCTATAATCACAAGAAAAGGGAGAGCGGATTTGGAGCAATTAGGGAATGATGTTTTGATCAAATGGTGTCGTCCATCCATTACATAATTTTTCATTTAAATCACAAAATGGTACCTTTTATAAAAACCTAAAATATATTTTACACAAGAATTATACAGTTTCTAACATTCTATGTTTATAAGTACACTATTAGATATAAGATATAATAAAAATATACTTTTTTAAACGTTAAAAAACGAAAGGTAAAGTACATTGAATCATTGAATATTTAACGTCTCCTTTTGCTCTTGGTTGGGCCGCATTCATCATCATCATCATCTTCCTCTTGCGAGCTAGTGTCTTCATTTTGTGGCTTATTAGTTACGTCAGTGGTATTTTCGTTCCATTTATTTTTACATTCAGGGCACGAGTTATGTTTGTCTAAAAATTTTTGTAAACAATAAGAATGCATAATTTTCTTACACGAACTGCAAGTCTTCCCCTAATAAAAAGCAAAGAATTATTTTCCAACGTATAACAGACAAAAGTTTAACACGTACCGCAAAAACAAGTTCTGAACATAAACTACATGTGCAAATATAATCTTTGCAATAAGTGTGGAAATAGGTAGTAAATTCGATGATGCATCTTGCACCTAAATATACTTCATTATTGTGGATTATTAAGTACCCCATCCTGACCCATTTATTAATTAATTTTTCAGCGTCGGATCTTAACAAATTGTCAGTTAAAGTGGATGACACGTTTAAGCACATTATCTGCGGCAATTTCTTCCCAGCTCCGGTTACGATTTCTTGAATGAGCGCTTGAAAATATTCCAATTCGACATGCGAAAACGAATTTTGCAATTTACTGATGTCATCGTTCGCTGTGTTTATCAGAATCACCTGGTCTTCTCCGGTGATTTCACAAACGCTCAACACTATTTTAAATTCCTGTTTGGACAACTCCTTGTTGATTTCTGACGTGAAGGTTTTTAAGGACTCCAAATCGGTAACTTCTGCAATCAAAATAATGTCCTAGAACAAATACAACCTCATAACCTAAAAATTCCACACCTGCTTTGATAGATCTACAGAACAGCAAAGCTTTCCCTAAAGGAAGAACGCCGTTTTTCAATATGTGATGCAAAAATGTCTTGTGTTTGTTATCGTACATTTTTGTTGTTTATTGTTAACGTTAATCGATAAATATATAAAAATTCATCCAACCAAAACGTAAATCAGTCAATGAACCACGACTACGACTAATTATAATTATTCTACACCGCATCAATTTATGTGAATAAACATATAAATTTTGTTCTTGTACAAGACTTGCAGCGTCTAATGTGCTGTGATTTCGTTGTGAAGTTATCGTGAATAAATATACCAAATTTTACAAAATTTGAATTTACCGCCACATAGTTACGTAGTGCCACAACAAAAACCTTATTAATTTCCTTTCTTTCGCGTCCATTTCGCCGATAGCGAACGGCGTGAATATTGTATACAAATCCGTGAACATCGGCGTGTTGTCGCCTTAATTTATATTTTTGTATCTTAAATAATCTTCAACAATGCCACCAAAATTCGATCCCACGGAAATTAAATACGGTATGTTTTTGCAAATTAATTTGTCGAACGCTTCCAAGTTTACACTTTTCTTTTAAAGTGTTCTTACGATGTGTCGGCGGAGAAGTTGGAGCTACATCGTCTCTGGCCCCGAAAATAGGACCCCTCGGCTTGGTACGTACCTTAAATTCTGAAATTTGAATTATTTAAGCGACCATAATGTTTGAGGTTATATCATGACGTTCTGTCGTGTAGCGCTCAACTGGTTTTATTTTAGTCGCCGAAGAAGGTCGGCGATGATATCGCTAAAGGCACTGCCGACTGGAAGGGCCTTAAGATTACTGTGCAACTTAAAATCCAAAATAGGCAAGCCACGATTACCGTGGTACCGTCTGCCGCTTCGTTAATAATTAAAGCTTTGAAAGAACCCCCTCGCGATAGGAAAAAGCAGAAAAATAGTAAGTCTTTAAGTCAGTCTTGCGCACGTGATAAATAAACGGAACGTTTGAATAGTTTTGTTTAGATATCTTATGTGCTATATTAAACAATCCCTTATTTGCAACTCATGCCTACGAATGACTAGGGGTGTTACTAGTGGGGACTGACATGTTTGTTTAAATATTAAATATTAATACCTTTTACATGTGCCTGACTTTCATTATTGTTAAGTTAAAAGTTATATTGAAATTTTAATGGTGGAAATAACCATAAGGTGATAATTTATTGTAATGATTGAGTTTTTCTTGTACTTTCATGTTGCTGGCTCTTGTTTTTCAGTTTATTAATAACATACATGGAGTTATGTTACTGCATTATTTTTTAATTTTGTTATTTTGTTAAGTATTTGTACTGTACATATTTTAATTTTCATATTTGTTCTGTATGTATGTGTATTTATTAAATGTTGAATCTCAATCTTCATTATACAAAAACTGTTGGTGACTCATGTGATACTCATTGATATGAAGTATCAAAATTATGGTTTCACTATGTATTGATCTATGTTTGCATATTTAAACACACTAATCATTTACAGTTAAACACAGTGGCAATATCAGTATGGACGATATTATCAGCATTGCCAGGCAGATGAGACCTCGTTCAATGGCCAAGAACTTGGCAGGAACAGTGAAAGAGGTACTGGGAACATCGCAATCTGTGGGATGCACAGTTGACGGTAAATTCCCACACGACATCATCGATGAAATCAACGATGGGTCTGTTGAAGTGCCGAATGAATAAATGTTTCGTTATGACATAATAAAGTTCTTAAAAAACGATATTTGTTTTATTAACATTTTTAAATCAGTGGCGAGTGAATAAATGTTTCGTTATGACATAATAAAGTTCTAAAACAACGATCTTTATGTTTTATTAACAATTTTTAAATCATTTAGTATTAAACTAATTTATTGTATTTGTTTATTTCTGAACTTTCCAATAAGTTAAGTTTTTTACCTTTATTTTCTACATGTAAATAAAAATTTTAAATTTTGTGATTGTGTTTTAAACAATGGTTAGCGTATGTTGACTCCGTTTTCTTGTTTTTGTACTTTTCTAGCGGAAAGCTCAAATAGAAATTATTTACTTGTCATTCGACACTGATGAAGCTGTCATGATGAAAGATTTTATAGAAACATCATGGGTGGTATACTATACCATTTGGGGATAACAGTGAACGAGGTACTGGGAACATCGCAATCTGTGAGATGCACAGTTGACAGTAAATTCCCACACGATGTCGATGAAATTAACGATGGGTCTGTTGAAGTGCCGAATGAATAAATGTTTCGTTATGACATAATAAAGTTCTAAAACCACCATCTTTATGTTTTATTAACAATTTTTAAATCTGCACGGAATGAATAAATGTTTTGTTACAACATAATAAAGTTCTAAAACCACATGTTTATGTTTTATTAATAATTTTAAATCATTTAATACTAAACTTAATTTGTTGTATTTGTTTATTTCTAAACTTTCCAATAAGTTAAGTTTTTTACCTTTAATTTCTACATGTAAATAATTTTTTTTTAATTTATGGTTGTTTTAAACAATGGTTAGCGTATGTTGAGTCGTTTTATTGTTTTTATATTTCTTTCTTGTTCCTTCATTCTTGCTTTAAAAGCCCTTCCTGTTCGTCCTACATATACTTTTGCACACAATCTGCAACCCAACCTATAGATCCCACTGTCCGTTTTGTCGTTATTACTTTTAATGAATTATCTGTTCTATACGATATGTGTATGTCTTTGTTGTTCCTATTAATAAATTTTCATATTTTGTTAGGAAGTTTACCAATATACATAAACGATACATATTGTTCAGGTTTTACTGTCTGAATGTAAGGGTAAATCAGTGAAAGTGTTTTTGTTTTCTGTTTTTTTTAGAAGGATATTATCCACCATGTATTTCGTGTAGCCGTTATTTAATGCTATAGTATGAATTTTATGTAACTCCGTACTAAAATTTTTTTTACTCGTACATTTACTAGCCTCTGTAGCATTGAATGGTATGCTGCTAGTTTATGCGGTATAGGTGACATGATTTTACGTGTATCGTTGTATCCGTTTGTGTAGGTTTATGATAAATTGCGAATTTGTATTTATTCTTGTTATGTTTGATAATTAAATCTAAGATATTGATTAAAATGTATATTAAAATTCATCGTCCGACGCATTGCGTATCGGTTCATGTTCACGGGCTGACTGAATTGTACTTCAATTTTTGCTGCTTGCGTTTCTTTGGAATGATTTTATAGGTAAAAATATGGGTTCCATTTGCGTTGTTAGTATTTCATTGATACTTGCGTTGTTTTGTTTCGCTTTGTAAATTTCCTTATTTTCCATGATGTTAAGTTTTTTCCCTTGTTTTGTGTTTTTACAACTTTCAATATGTTTTCTATATTACCTGTTGAATGTGCGTTATTGATGATGATGATTGATGAGACATGATTTGCGAAATTTGAATCTTGTTTCATTTGTTTAAATGATCTCATGTGTTCTTTGTATCATTGTTCAAATGTTCTACCAGTTTGGCCTATGTATATCACGTTGCATTCTAGTCATGTTAGTCTACTTTGACTATATTTATCCATTTCTTCGATGTTTTTCTGTTTAATGTTTTCGTGTATTGTGTGGTTTGTTTGGTTTGCAATTCTGAATCCCTGTTTTTTTAAATACTTTGTTATATTATTGATGTTTCTGCCATAGTGTGTGAATGTTAAGAATTGTTTGTTTTCGTTTTCTGTTGGTGCGTGTCTTTTTTGTTTTTCTTTCATCATTCTTTTTTTTATTAATTTATCTATGATGTTCGCGTTGTGTTCGTTTTCTGTAGCAATTTGTTTTATGATTTCTACTTCCCTCTTTTTATTGTCGTCTGTAAAGGGGAGTGTGCTTAGTCGATTGATAAAGCTTTTAAACGCTGCCATTTTGTATTGTTTTGGGTGGTTACAGGTAGCGTATATTACTTGGTTAGTTGTTTTTTTTCCATGTATGCCAAATTATATTTTTTTATTATGTTTTTAGTTATTGTGATGTCCAAGTAATTTAAAGTTCCAGTTTTTTCTTTCTCCATTGTAAATTTTAATTGTTTGTGTATATTGTTAACGTCATGTAAGATGTTATTTTCATCGTCTTTGTCTATTATTAATATGTCATCTACATATCTAAGCCAAGTGTTATACCATGTTTGTTCTTCAGTTTTTCGACGTGTTCGTCTTCTATATGCTGCAAGAATGCTTCGGTCATAATTGCTGATATGGGTGATCCCATTGTTAGTCCATCTTTTTGGTTGTTGTGTTATTTCTTTCAGTAATCTTGTTATTTGGTTTATGTATTCGTCTTCTTTGTTGTTCTTGCATAATTCGTTTTTAATGATATCTATTCTACTGGTCAAATCAGACAGACTGTAATTAAAAGCAGGCACCATTCAAAGTTTTAAAAGTAATAGTTTATTTAAACTTTACACCTTATAGATTTTAAAATACTTTATTTTGTAAATGACTGTCTTTAAGCACGAACATTAAAAATATGTTATTTGCTAATAGTTAATGTTATTTTAGTTCACTATGAATACTTTTGTTGCAATGTTTAAAATATACGTGGATATATAATTCCTAATAAATGAATAAATCGATTGAATCTGACTGAGAACGGTTCATTCAATCTTGAGCAGAATTGTTCAAAAATGACTGTACTGTGCACTACACTTTTGCATATAAATTTGCATTGATTTTCATGCCTCGTGGATGCCCACATTTCAGTCCTTCCTTAGAATTGTGTCTAAGCAATTTAGACTACTTGTAATTCTCATTTCGTCTCAAGATACTTGAAAAATGTACGTATCACCTTTACCAGCAATTAATATAAGTGAAAATATAAAGACATTTTATTAACACATGATAAATACATTAAAACATTTTAGTGCTTATTATAATTAATAAAATATGTACTTATCTAGTAAAGTTATATAATTCATTAAAATATACAAATTATCATAATACCAAAAATATTGTCAGGATCGAACGCTGCATGGAATTCACCTTTAAGCAGGAGAAGTGTTCCATACAAAGTACAATGCGGGATATATTTATATATTGTCGCCCAAGCCGATAAAAATTTACGAGTTGTGCAAAACCTTATTAAAAGAACTGTATGAACTTTCTAAATCAAAGAGTAATTGACGGACTTGTGCTTCAGATAATTCATCAGATGCTTGCATGGAATTTAACGTGGCCAGCCATTCAGCCACTTTCTGTTTACCTTCAAAGTCTGCTGGCAAGATACTCAACCTGTTCATTGTATCAACTAAATCTCGTAATTCAGGATGCAGATCATCCATAGCTCTGATTTCCAATCGTAACTTGTCCATAATTGTGATAAACAGCTGCAAATGTTTCATGTAAAATTACAATTATGAATTATTTAAACATACTCACCGATACTATATCAGCAATGCATTTACTTGTATTTCCCTTATCATCTTTTATAGTTATTGGTCTGTCTTCTTTGATTCTTTCTAAAGCGGCGGGACAATCAAGCTGCAAACCAACGAAAATTATAATTTAAGAATGTAGAATATTTCATATTTACCCTGTACTTTCGAACGAATGCATCGACAGTTGGAAATTCATCGCCTTTAACTTGCCTAAATGCAGCTTTGTATTGGACTAATAATTTACTACAAGCTCCAGTATATTCCTTCGGCGTAACACAATCCCTTATATATGCTTTTTCCAGTTGTTGTAAGGTATTTATGACTGCATATAAATCGGCCAAATTATCAAACTTTTCTCGTTCACGTGCATTTTGATATAACTTCACCTCTTCATACAGTTCCGGTCTGTTATCTGTAATGGAGTTGCAAGGAAACGAGTCGCAAAAATTATTGTGGTAATTGCATTGCTCAACGAACAAAAACAAAACGCCCTGGTTAAGTAAAACATGAACAGTCTGTGATTTGTTCATTGGTGTATTTAATCGCATTAGTTCGTGAAAAGGTACATTTGTAAAAAATAATAATTTAAGGTTAATTAGAGTTTTTTGGATTACAGCGCGAAAATTTATAAATATACAACTAGCTATTAACTTACCCATGTTAGCAGACATTTTAGTTTTATTTCTGACCAATTAATTTAAATTTATTGTAGGTTTAATTTAAAGTTTACGGGATGACTCTTGTTATTGACATTTGCAACGTCACCCAGTTCACTGATAGATTAATAGATGGCACAACACTCTAAGAGAATATTTGTTATTTCAGCAATAATTTAAATCAGGGATTCCCAAACTATTTTGGGCAAGAGACCCCTTTTCCAAAATCAACTGATACCTCAGACCCCCATAGCCAAATTACTTTAAAAATTCTAGTTTTTTCCTATTGATAGAAAATACTTACCAATTTAGAAACATTGCGACTGGTAGTGAATAAACTTTGTTATCAAAATTTAACAAAATAAATACACATAAAATTAAAATTAATACAAATTACGTAAAAATATTTAAGTAGGTAATTATTAAAAAATAAATAAATAAAATCGCAAAGAAAAGATAAAAAAATCAATGTGATGGATGAACCTGTTGTGACTTTCTACCAATCTAGCTAAATCTGATTCAATATTAGTGCGTTGCAGCCTTAAATCCCCGCGTTCGTTGAATTTCAAACGGTTTATTTGTTTTGTCAAAATGTTTATAACCACACTGAAGCCTCTTGCGGCTAGGTGATGATAAAAAAGCGATTAGGTATTTTTTACCACTTTGCATCTGGTTGCAGAATGCAATACTATAGAACGTTTCTGATCAGGTGTCAACATTCGTGGGACCCAACGTGCAGACAGCTTTTTTTGCCCCAAAATATTTGTTAAAATATTTTCGATAGTACCGTTAGAAAAATACGCAATTTTAGATATCTGACGAATGGTCTGTCTGTCTTTTCTTGGGTAATGACAGTCACTGGTCGTCCAGCACCCTTCGCATGTTCACATGTATTCCCAGTTTAAATTCTCGATACATATTTTTCACCACTTGGTAAGAAACAGCACCTCACCTAATACACCTACCATGTCTTCATGAATTTCTTTTGGCGACAACCCTTCTTTTGCAAGTATTTTATAATTACACGAACCTTCCATTTTTAGAATTTCTCTAAACTTGTTTACTTAAATTCTAAATTATTTGAACAGGTAACAAGTGACAAAACTACAATTGAACTAACGTAACAACAAATGCATTAATACTAATATGTTTATATTATCTACCACCCAACCCAACTCAGTAAAACTTTAAATAATGCTACATATATTTATTTAAAATAAAGATACATAAACTAAAAGCACATAATCTTAAATCAATATTTACAATTTAAACCACAGTGTCTAATTGCATATATTTATATGCAATTAATTACTTAACATATAGGAGAAGAAGATTATAAACAATATAATTATGCTATTTTATAATACTAGTTCTCCGTATATGTAAATAGTTTTAGTACATTATGTTAAAGTGATTTTTTTTGTGGCGACTCTTTTAATTTTAATGGATCCTACCTGCATTGCAAATAGAATATCAAGAATTGCAGTATACAAATAATACAACAAGACACAATTTTGTCAGTTATCATGGTAATAAGAAATTAGGATTTTCTACTTAGCCTCTTATAACAAACGTCTAATTGGAAATTAAAGTGAATTTTTTAAGAGTTAACACATTGTAATATAGAATCGCTTTACATTAAACATTACTTTCAGTTCAATATTATTAGCCTTAACTATGGCCAACAAATCACCTAAAACTATCAATTGCACTTTTTAAAGGTCCTTTTGAACGTCACTAAATTCAATTTATTCTGCCTTTATGGGTCATGTATCCTTCAAAATTACTGTTCGTTAACACCTTGTCGATGGCCGCTTTTCTCATCTTTGTGCACGTCGCTAGAAGGGCGCCTCCGAGCAAGCACATGGCCCCGCCGCCCAAGGCTAAAAGTGCAGAAAACCACCCACTTTTCATACATATGCTGTTTGGATCCATGGGAGCGGCTGAAATCACATTTTTTGCAAAATTTTAATATATATATATATATATATATATATATATATATATATATATATATATATATATATATATATGTCATTCGATATTATGTACATTATTAAAGAGATTACGATATGTTTTAACAAAAACGTGAAACCCATTCACAACTTACGAAAATTTATTTGTTTATTGTGACTTCCTATTCGTTTTGGATATATTTTATTTCAGTTTTTTTCTTTCAAGTTATAATATGATATGAGTAGGTGACCAAGTTTTACACCCCTATGTGTCACAAATTTGAAACTACATTAATTTGAACTAACTGTTTTTGAAAGATATAATTTTTGAACTAAGTATATCATATGTTAATTTGTCACAATTAATTAGTAAACGATTCGAAATTGCAAGTAATTTGAACTACTGTTATCATTAGAAATGATTTAATGCAGCCAAAATTATCATATTTTGGGACGTCATATGCCACGCGTAAAGAAATCAATTCAACATAAAACAGAAACCGTTAATTAATGGCGCTACATAATTCAAAATGCAAAAGTCCGAGGCTGATCGTGGTTGTAGATATTCCGCGCGCTCTCCGCACATGTCAGACGTGTCGATATTTTTGGAAACGCTGCGAAAGCCGTTCGAGGTATGAAAAAATATGTAAACATGTAGAGCATCGCATGCATCGCGATTTTCCGAAACGCAGTGTTGCGAATTTAAACTCGTTCCGTTTCTAAAAAAGATAGACATATGATATGTATACGATTCCGTTAACAAATTTAATTCTCTACATTTTTATGTATGTGCAGTTTTGTTGTATCTGGCACCTTTGTCAGTTTAAAAAAAAAAAAACTTAGCGTCGCGTTCTTTATATGTCTTAGGACAAACTTTAGTCTCAACTGGACAAAAATACGCTATTTTTATAAGAATGCGTTTGACGAGTGGCCGGATTATAGGACATATTGTCTAACTTACAGTAGGCACTGGAATTTCTTTCGTCGTCCGATTCCCCATCTTGCAAAACTCTCAGCGACTGAAATAGGTTTATGTTTTCTGAGAGTTTAGACGTTGCAGTTGTGTTGATTTGATCCACTGAACGCTTTTTGACGCCTTTGATGTTTCTCCAGTGACATGGTTGAGTCTTAAAAATGGAAATTCCTATTATCAATTTCAAATTTTATGAATCAGAGGCTAACAAGAGGTTATATGTGTGCGACGTCAAACACTGCATAAACAAACAAGAAAAGAGTAATTCGTAAATCGTCAAAAAATACGAATAACAAATAATATGAATATGACAAAATTAAGTTCTAAAATACAAAGAATTCGAAAGTTGTCAAAAATTGAAAAATAAGTAAAATTTTGCATTATCATGATTGGCAACATTGACCTTTTCGAAAAATGCAACAAAAGTACGGAAATTATAAAAATAATATTAGAAAAAAATTCAATCTAGTGCCGAAAGTGTAATAAATTACAAATTTATTAAATTAAATTAAAAAAAAACGTTGCTTTGGACGATTGTCGCGATCTCTTCACAGCACGATAAATATCAAAAGTTGTTATTATCTACATTTCTCTGCTAATTTGGCCACAACCCACCACAGCTAGTAACTACAAAAAAATCACGAGCTTACGTTTGGCGTGCTTTGCTGACGAGGTCGTAACGAGGCTGAAACGACTACCGAAATCTTCATATACTGTTCAATTGGCAGACCAAACATAATAATAATAAAATATTATTAATGTTTGACATGAATCATTTTAGACTTTTTTGTTATTAATTTTGAACAGAATTGCGCGATCTTTTTTTGTGGTAACACTATGCATACAGCAAGTGGTTCTTGCACAAGGTTTTTGCTAGACTATGTTTTGTATTCGGTTAGACAGTGTGGTTCTGACTAATTGCCAAATATTTAATTCGCGGCATTCTTTGCATATATCTTGCTGCCATTTTTTGCATTTAAAATAGATTTTAATTATTTCACAATTTTAATTTTGAAATTATTTATATTATTAATTTTATCTTCTTCAACAATTGATGTATAAGATTGTATCAATCTTAACATTTACGTTGAAAACATTTTGGAATGTTTCCATCATTACGAACTAACATTTTTCCAATTTTTATCATATTTTGGCAATTTTCATTACATTAGCAAATTTAAATTTCTTTTGTCAACCCAACCCGACCCAACCAAACCCAACCCAACCCGACAAAATCCAAACCAACCTGCCAAGGTAGACAAATAATGTTCGTGTGGGTACAATTATCAAACAGTTTGATAATTAATGATTTCAATAATTTTTTTGTGCACTTTGAAAGTATTTGTGTCTTAGGTAATTATAACTAAGACACAATATATTTTGAAGATTGGCATTAGGAAGGAATATTTCCACACTGTAGTTTGATATTTGATCCAAGGAATAGATGTCGGTCAGTTGATATATAAAGCTTGTAGTAGACAACAGTAGAATTTATTTCATTATTTTTTCATTGCCAACCCTTATACAATTTCTTTTTGCAATATAAAATGCATTTAGGTTAATTCAGCTAATTTCATTGAATTGAAACTTGAATCTGAAATTGAGTGTTATGTAGAACGATGCACACCGTGCGAGGCAAAGTTAACGACACCTTGTGTGTATCCATTCATATGTTTTATAAATTGAAATTGTCTTAGTTTTCGAAAACCATAACTTATTATTATTATTATTACTAAACGCAATAAACGTAACCCAACTCAACCATATAACCCGCCTTAGATTAATTAAATGCTCAAGATTTTTCTTCTTGGGTTGGGTTGGGTTAGGTTGGGTTGGGTTGGGATGATTTAACACATCTGGAATAAAATGAAGCATAAAAAATAAGTTTTAATATAGGCTGAAAATATTCGTGTTGTTGTATTCTGAAATTGCTCACCGGGCATCTTCCATGACACATCCTGACGTCACATTCGATGTAAAGGGCCGGCGAACCGGTGAATCTGAATGTCTTCATGTAGGCGAATACTTGCGTTTCAAAATGGCCCGCTTCGGACCACGACCCTCGAAAACGTGATATAAGTTTGTCATCGACCGGGCATCTGAAAATCTCAATTTATATACTCGCCATAGACATGGTAATTCTTGATTGATTACCCATATTCGTCGATTAACTGGATTTTCTTCGTTGCTCCGTTGTGAGCGAAGCAATCGTTGACCACAATGTCGAACCCATCTGAAAATTACATAAAAATGTTTTATTGGGAATAATTGTGGGTTTTCGTATGTGTACTAGATTTTATTTTCATTTAGTTTTATGCACTTTTAATAACGCCGATTAAATTGGATGATATCTCTTGATAGAATTCAATGTTGGGCACACAGAATATATTTTTCTAATGGTCAAAATTTCCCATGGATATTTCAAAAATTATCAAATAATCACATTGTAAAGATCATTTATCCTAGCAGTACCTAACAAACTTACCATACTGACTCCTCATATAGATAATTAACGTGAGAGGGTCTCCAACTCGAACAGGCCCGGCGACTCTATTTCCGGAAGTTCCGTACCCATACCTAATTTCCATGTAACATTCTGGCGGCGACAGCGTAAAAACGACCGGATTTCCAGTGGCCACCCTACGTAACGACAAATGCGTATTTCTTTAACCACACACGTTCTAATAATTTATACTCACTCAACGTCCAGGAACGGAAAGGTTACGGTCTTCCAAAAATCATAACCATATTCGCAAGTCACCTTGAAATGTTCGTCGAATTCTTCTTCGATCAACGGATTGTACTGAACCGTGACCGTGTTCCACATGAAATTCTTCTAAAAAAAATAAATTTGTAAAATGAAGCATGAAAAAAGTAAACATTGTTTTAATAATAGAGAAATAAAACACTTTTAGTTTCATAACATTTTAATACGATTTAAGACATTTTTAACACTATATTAATAAATAATGTTATATAATATAAATAATTAAGTAAAATATGAAAAAGTTAGCCGCCCGAGCAGGGACTTGAACCCTGGACCCTTGGATTAAAAGTCCAATGCTCTACCGACTGAGCTACCCGGGCAAGTACAATTAATGTTTTATAGACACGATATTAATTATATATTAAAAATGCTTACCGTTGGATTTTTCCTATTATCTTCGTGATGCGTATTTTTACCCAAAGTCCCGCATCGATTTAGTTGTATATAAAATTCGTAATATTCCCTACCGGTACCGTTTACGTACATGCAGTCGGGATCGTAGGCATACCCTGTGAATTCAAATGGTAACATTACGTTTATTAAAAAAATGCAGTTTTAGTAAAATTAAAATCGCTGCTTGCTCTAGTAATATTGAAGCTTGTTATTTCTTACTTTAAAACGTAACTTGGGTTCTTTGTGAAAATACAAAGCCCACGACCAAGCAAATTCCACATAGTGGGCATTATTAGACATGGGACAACTAGTCCAGTCAAAGTAGTCAAAAAATACTGATAAGTTTACAATAATTCGCTGAATAGAGCTGAAAATTTGGGTGGATCTTTGGGAACAGCAGTACAAATAAAATTAAAAATCCCCATCGATTCCACGTCTGCTAAAAAGTGATCAAAGGTCAAAGGTAAAAAATATCGTTTTTTTTTATTTTTCTGGTAAACGGTAAGTTTTATCTTTAAAATGGTCGTTGTAGATCATGAAATTATTTACAAGATTTGTTGTTGTACTTTTTTCCTAAGAATCGCGATTCTAAATCATCGAAAAAATTAATATTCACGCTTAACAAATGTGCACACTTACACAATAACATACACATCATCGGATGTTTAATATAAGTAAAGATATTGGCTTGTGTATGAAGTGGCATACCAAAGATTTCGTTAATTTACGCATCTAAGTCATTAGGAGAAATGCTTAATGGCCATGCTTATGCGAGAGCTGTTAGAGTTCATACATAATAGCGATAATAATATCAAAAGATCTTGTTAGTGACGAAATGATTGCAAATCTTTATATTACTATTGATAATGTAATAAATATCACTATTTCACATGAAATTTGTGATGAAATATATGAAGCATTACTTTATCAGTTCAATCAAAAAATAAAAGAATATGAAGAACGTGGACCTACAACAAAATTATGTATACAATATTTTCACATGGTGTTGATTGCAAAGGAGTTTATAAAAACTGAACGTATGGGAGGTTAGCAAGCTCATTTGAATCGTATTGAAGAAAGCTTCCTTATGCTAAGCCTGCACACTTATGTCTGCAAGATATGCTACAATTAGGGAAATTAATTAATCCTAGTGTTCACTAGCAAACAATGTAAAATCAAAATAATAAAAGGAATAAAAACTAAACCGTCATAAATTCAATACTAAAAGCAAAAGAACAGAAAACACGAAGAAAAATTATTCAGATTAAGTAAAATAATCGTACCTCATTCGATGTAACCAACTGTAATAACAAACAATAACATATACAACTATGCATGCGTCAGTTATACATGAATATTCTGTAGTATTACACGCAGCTTCACCATAAGAAATTTTTTAAATACTCAGGAAGATAATCAGTTAATCGGTCCCAATGACTACTTAGCTATATTACTACTTTTAATACAAAAAATTTATTACATTAATATTAACGGTTCTGACATTTTTATTTTACAAGGGCTCGAAACTTAATTCTTAATTAAGTTTAATCTCGATGTTCTTTTTATTTAAATGTTTAATGTATATCGTGGGACATGCAATGACATAAATTACCTGATGATGCTACGACACAATTACATTTTTATAATAATAAAAAGAATTAATCCTTTAATGACCGTACCTGCAGAGTAAACCAAGCCCGTGAAAGATCCATTAAATCCTATTTGAATTTTCATGTAGTCATCCTGGCATTCTGCTTGAATATCTGTAAAGTAGATGACATAAATTAGTTACATAGATTTGTCGATGTGTCCGAGAAAAATAATCCGTATAATTGAAAATATATTATAATATATACTCAGTGACATATAAACTGCACCACCTAGAAGGGGTGGTATGGCATCCCAAGCAGCCTGTACTTCATGTCGTAGAGCTTCTATTGTCAACGATGGGTTCGGTAGATTCCTCAATCTTCTACCCATCATGTCCCACACGTGCTCAATGGGCGACAAATCGGGAGATCTTGGCGGCCAAGGCAAAAGATTAACATTGGCCTCTTCAAAGAAGTCAAGAGAAACCCTTGCTACGTGAGGTCGTGCATTATCTTGCTGGAAAAGTGGGTCTTTCAGCCCTCGAAGATATGGAAGAACAGGTGGTTCTACCACTTCGTCAATGTAGCGTCGGGCGGTCATACTGCCCCGAATGAAGAGCAAGGGTGGCCTACTGCCGTAAGCAATACCACCCCACACCATCAACCCCACAGTTCGGTGAACATGCCTCGCAATCGAAAAATCAGGATGGCGCCTTTCTCCACGTCTTCGTCTAACAGTCATCCGACCATCATGTATTCCTAAACAAAATCGCGATTCGTCACTAAAGACAACTCGATGTCACTCCAAGTTCCATTGAAGCCTTTCCGTGCACCAGGGCAATCGTTCCTGGCGATGTTGAGCAGTGAGGGGTAGCACAAGATGTGGGCGGTAAGACAGCAAGCCAAAGGTTCTTATTCGACGATAAACTGTTCGCAAGCCTATCGGACGACCTTGTTCACCTAACCAATTGATCAGCTATTGATCTAGTTGTAGAGAATCGGTCTCTCAAGGCCATTAGTCTTAAGCGGCGATCTTGACGTTCATTGGTTCGTCTTTGAGCCCCAGTGCCTCTTCTCCGACGTTCAACCCCATGTTCAGACCACGCTTGATAAACACGCATTATTGTGAGTGGTGCCGTCCCAAACGGTTGCCGATTTCTCTAAACGAAAAACCTGCTTCTCGTAAACCAACAATCCGCCCTCGGTCAAAGTCACTCAACTGCTGGTAAACTTGAGGTCTCCTTCCTCTAGGCATCGTTAAACACTTGAAACAGTTTAAACTAAAGAACGGGATCCGAAAAAGTGGAACAAATTCAAAAAATGACTCGATAATTGCTTGTCTATCACCACCTCTAAAAAATGACACAAACGTCAAAAATCCCATGACGACTTGATGATTGGGTTTCAAATTTTAATCAACTATTTCGCTGGACTAGTCCACTATTCCTGCCAAATTTGGTCCAAAAATTCCCACCCCTTCTAGGTGGTGCAGTTTATATGTCACTGAGTACATACCGGGTGGAAAGTATCAAACCCGAACATAGCAGAATTGCATTGGAATATACGTTTATGCATATTCCTGCTCCCCATTTCCACCGATAAAAATTATAATGACATCAAATGAAAGACAATAATAAACGGCGTCAATTGATACTAAAATCTTCTCTTAATACCTTATCATTAGTTTTTTACAAAGCAATTTAAATCAATGATGCAGTTGTCAAATCTGACAAATAGTGAGTTGTGCCGACAGAAGCACGGCCGCCCATAGTTTATACCACCTGGGTTTTTAATATTAATTGCTTTGTAAAAAACTAATGATAAGGTATTAAGAGAAGGTTTTAGTATCAATTGACGCCGTTTATTATTCTCTTTCATTTGATGTCATTATAAGTTTTATCGGTGGAAATGGGGAGCAGGTATATGCATAAAAGTATATTCCAATGCAATTCTGCTATGTTCGGGTTTGATACTTTCCACCCGGTATATAATGTAATATCATTCAATAATTGTTAGTTCCGCATTTAACTATAGAGAATTCTTAAATAATATTACATTCTTCATGAATTAAATATGTTTTAAAATAATTTATCACTATCTCCATCCAAGTTAAGATTAAGAAAAATATTTGATACATAAATATAGAGATTCAATTAATTCAATTTACTTCAAATATATAAACTTTGAAATAGATCCCATTTCACTTGATGATTGATGACCTGGATACATTTGAAGGTAATGTGTTCATAAGTTGACTCGACTGAATTATTTCCATTGACTCTAAATTGCACACAAAGTTTTAAAGGTCCATTAAAGACAAAATAATTTCATACCCTGATGATTTTAGAATGACATAAAAATAAAATTCGAAATTGCGGAAGTGGATAATGAAGTTACAATGCCACAGGTGTCTCAAGTTATATTTTACTCAAAGTTGCCATGACCTTGGCAACTTTGCATGAAAATTTTGGACATTTGCAGAGAAAAGAGAGAAGAAAAATTATTACCCAAGTAAATTTAATATTTTTGAAATTTTTTATATTGATCATTTTAAAACCTCCGAGAATTACAAAAGCCTACCAAATTAGAATCTTATTGTATGATTATTTCAATTGTATGCCAGAGATTATCGGCAACATAAATCATCGTTATCGCATGAACGATGTTCGATACAATGCGCCCGAAACGCAGAACGGACGACCTTCAACAATTTTACATGGTTTAATATCGCAATGTTAGGAATATAGGCGCACGCTGACCAGAACAATGTGTTCATAAGTGGGTCAGGCGGTTTATCTTTCGGATCTGCGGTCACTTTCCAGCCGACCTGACCGGAACACGCCTTACATAACCGGATGCACTTTCAGCATCGCGGCAATGGCTCATCGCTGGTTTTTAATTGGCAAGGCTTCGACGGCGGCTTTCATTCATTGAAACTTCGCACGCACACTTACGCTCTACTTTGGTCGTGTTGAACCGGAAACGGCGATATTCGCGATCCCACGTGTCTACGGGAAGTCGCCAATCGGATTCGTCGTTGGTTGAGGGATGTCTCGCTCTTTGAGGTGGTACTGGTAAATAAGACGCTCCTGCGCCTGGATTAAAGACAACCTGGAAGCAAGATACGGTGTGAACAATATATTTTTTAGTTGTGTCATACGGGGGGAGATCATTATTTAGCACCCCTGACATAGTAGGTGTTGAGTGATGTTGAATCAATTTGACACATTAAAGTATTAATCATTTCTTGTTACGTTATTGTAGTTTTGTCACTTGTTACCTGTTCAAATAATTTAGAATTTAAGTAGACAAGTTTAGAGAAATTTAAAAAATGGAAAAATCAGTGCAGTTATAAAATACTTGCAAAAGAAAAGGTTGTCGCCAAAAAAAAATCATGAAGACATGGTAGGTGTATTAGTGTGCTGTTTCTTATCAAGTGGTGAAAAATATGTCTCGAGAATTTGAACTGGGAAGACGAACATGTGAACATGCGAATGGTGCTGGACGACCACTGACTGTCACTACCCAAGAAAATGTTAATCGTATACACGATATGGTAATGACAGATAGACGACTGATCGTTCCCCGGATAGCTGAAATTACGATTTTTTCTTATGGTACAACAGAAAATATTTTAACAAATATCTTGGGACTAAAAAAGTTGTCTGCATGTTGGGTCCCACAAATGTTGACACGTGATCAGAAACGTTCTAGAGTATAAGTATAACAAAAGTTCAATGCGGACCATTGCAGATTTTTTAATTGAAACGTGAAATATGTTATCTCTGTCTTTAGGTATAATTTTATCGTTTGCAACATTTTTGCAAAAAATGACAATACAGAATTTATACCAAAGTCCTCGCGAAATTATTCTAAAACTATATTCCGGTATCTCACGTTATTTACGATAATTTTAGGGCAACGTATTTATGCGTGAATGAAGAAAATATCTTATAATAGAAAACGGATGTCGTGGACCAACAACCGTGAACTAACATTGAAATTAATTAATATGAGACGCGTAATGTTATCTAACGATTGTTGCCCGCGCAATTAACGAAACAGTTAAAATTTCTTTTTGGTAGTGGCGGCGTTGTAGTCTATTTTTATACAACAATAATACACTGAATTCAACGCAGATAACGGACGCATTCTTTGCAGAAGTACCTCCGGGTTCACTTCACATACAACTAATCAGCTAAAGATAGCAAGGTTTTATGTTTGGATTATTAAACGTCCCAGCATGCAGCTGGGAACTCAAAAAATTGGTTATAGACTCATTTAAATTGTTCCTCTCCACGAAAATCTTTAGTAAAAGGCGAAAGATTTACTCGCAATGAAGAGAAACCAGAGTGCCGATTGTATGATTACAAGTCGGGGGCATGTTGAAATACGTATGCGTTTATTATGAATGGTGAATGGTACCATCTGCAAAGGATTAGTCAGAACTACGCGCGGTTGCATATAACTTTTCCATGAACCACATATCTTATCATTTTGTAACTTATAGGTACCTGTATTTGAAGACTTCTATAATTGTATGCAACGAATGATTATTTAACAAGTTGGCAGTTCACTACACTAAATTGATTTATTCTAATAACTCAGATTTTACATATGTTGATTATTTATGTTTTTAAACCAACTTACTAATATGGAATTGATTTAAAAAGTGTCAAAAACAGTAGTTAGAAACCATTGAGTTAAAAATCAATTATCATTAACTTTAATTAACTTACAGCAATTCTATCAATTATACAAATTCTAAGCAATATATTCAGAAGAAAGCAAAATGAATAGCCGGATTCAATTATGTTATTGTTTAATTATCATACATACATAGCTCCATCTGCAAGACACTAGCGAGTAGCAATATATGTATTGATCGTTACGTTACGTTACGTTATCTCAATTCATTAGCCTTGATTCTCTTCCAAGAAAGTTAAACCACAATTAACATCTAACGTAATTTTAAACAATAATCTTGCAATAATGTCTGCATTGTTTTTCGATTGTTTATAAGTGATCTTTAATGACCTAGATAGCACAAACTTGAATGTGAACTAAATTAAAAATGCTAGATTCGCTGATGTCAACAAAAATTAAAAATTAAACTTTGCGATGTAAACTACATTTTGAGGTTGGCAAAAACGAATCAGATCGTAACACGACTGCCTCCTGTGAGGATTGAACTCACGACCCCTGGTTTACAAGACCAGTGCTCTGCCACTGAGCTAAAGAGGCTCACGGCTCTTCAAACCCGACGTATTGCACTTAGATTTCATATTTAGTTTTAGTGCAATTAAAGAGCAATCGGTGTTTTTTTTTTACATATATAAGTAATAAGCCATGATTACACTGGTTACTCATTGATCGTAAACAAGATTTGGGTTTAGTAATAGTTGTTTCAAATGGAATGATCTATTGACCTTGTCCAAATTATTGTTGTAATTTAATATTAGGCTCATTTGAGCTCGTCCCCTTTTAAAATTTGCAATAATTGGTGCAAATACGTTTATACCAGTTTAGGGAAAATGGTTTGGTTTCCATGATGGCATGAAGACAAATTGGTCTTTTGAAATCATCTTAGTGTAAGAGAACAAAACGCATTGGAAATATAATATGTTGCACCATATATTTTGATTTTTGTCTTTAATTTTTTGATTAAATACTTAAAAGATGTCTTTGTAAGTTTTTAAATAATATAATTTGAACTTGACATTCTCTCGGACACTTTTACTTTCATCAATTAGTTGTCAAGTCACCTTGAAAAAAATAACAACATAAACAATTCCATTTGCATGGATGGAATATTTGGGCATCAAAAGTGTTGCCTATAAAGTGTTATAATAGCGAGGTTATGCTATTTGTCGTTAGGTGGCAAAGCAAATTCACTTTTACATATCTACACAATATCATGTTCAAGTTATCTTTTACTTGCATATGCAGCTATAGTAATTGAATAAACAAAGATTAAGGTGTATCTCAGTTAATATCTGTATAGTTTTGGAGATAGCAACGTTTTTATACGTACGTATGTACGTGTTTCTGTATATAATCGAGTGATTTACATTAGACTGCATTGCAAAAACTTTTTCGGATGGTTTTTTTGTGTTTTTTTTTAATTGTATTGTAGCGAACTAAATATTGGTCGAATACCCTAATACCAAGGTTTTCCCTAGTTTTCACAGTAAATACTGGGGTATGTAGAAAAACGGCCTTGTCACCGCAATAGGTTTTATTTAATGGCATTTGTCATAGTAATGTTCATTGCTTGAAAAGGGTCACTTTCTTGCAAGAAACAAACGACACATTTATGCATTCTCGTATGAAAGCGGAGCATCTGTTATATCGAACATTTCGAATTTATTATCACCCCCACGCCTACATCTCTCGGTACGTCTACCACATCATAATGGGCTCTTTGCAACGACGGTTGCCTGCACCTTGGCGTTTTCGTTTCGTTTTTAAATTCCCCGACTGTACGTATGATAATGTTTGCAGTTCGATTTTGAATGTCCTTGGACTATGTAAATAAATAGAACATATAATTTTTAAACTATGCATTTCTAATTTGGTAAATGGCGAATTTTAATTCTACTTTCTTATATGCACGCACGACGTTATTGTTCTTAGAATTGAGAAAGCGATGAGCAACAAGACCACGACAATTTAAGATATGAGAAATAGAGCGTATATCATATGCAGAACGAACATGTGAATCACGATTCGCTGCTCACAAAATTGTGCTATTTGATAATTACCACAAAAATGTTTATTTTTTAAATTAATTGCAAGGAAAACGTGAAATGTGTTATTTGTGATATATACACGCATTATAAAAAATATTAACACTGGACTGCTGTTCATCCCAATATTCAGATAATAAATAAAAAATAATGAAAATAAATTAAAAAAAATTAAATAAATTTTTTGATATTTCTATACACAACTTGCGTCCAGCTTGTTAGATAACATTCAATTAAAACAAGGGCAAGCCTACTGATGTTTACTTACAGAGTCATGTTCGCTAGCATCGTGCGACAGGGCTTCCCTCGTATGATTCGATTCTGGTATCAGTGGTATTTCGAGTAAATTGGGCGATTCCGTTACAGCTGCTAACCTACTGCTCCCCAAGATTACATCTATGCTCGTGCTGCTGCTGACACTATATTCTATTTGCGTCGTATCTTCGATGTTTTGAGAATCACAGAACTGAAATAACGGAACGGCCGTAAGACGTCCCTTGATCCCGGATTTGTAAAAATACTCACAATTTGTACCGAAGTTAAAGCTAGGATGGTGATGACATGTTTCCACCTGAAACAAAAGCAAAGTAACTTATATGCTGAGTTTTGGTTGCACTAAACAGAACTTCAATCGCAAATTAAGGCCCCTATAATCTGAAATATAATTTCAAGTTTTGTCCCTAATTCCGTCATGTTTTGCAATTTCGAACATCAAACTCTTAGGCGCGGGTTTTACGGATTGTATACAGAGATGCACCCAAACGTTGGCCGAGTACTTTGCAAAAGTCAAATTGTCGCGTTAATGGGAAATGGTATGGAAAAGTTTTTGTTTATGTGCTAAAGATGCGTACGCTAGGAGCGTAGGGTGAATCAGTTTAATTAAATTGTGCCAAAGTTTTTAGTTCAAAACCAGTAATAAAATTTGAATAATATTCTAATTAACTAATTTATAATTAGATTTTTTTTATAAGCGAATAGCAAATGTAATATAAATTATTTACAAAGACAATGGTATGCAATATGTCAGTTTTATTCTATGGGCACGTAACCTTCTCGATAGTTCACACTATATTCTAATTTAATTTCAAGGAAATGGACAAGTTTGGAATGATATCCGACATGGTGTGGGCTGGAATCTCATTACTCGTACAGATCTCGTTGCTGTATCGGGCCTGTATGAATGCTGCCTTATACATTGAAAACATTCGTACAAATCATGTGGTACCTGCTGGAGCTCTTATAGGCCCTAGATTTCTAGCAGGTCAGACAAGACAATTCCTGGAAGAACATCGAATCGCATGGACTGGCCAGCTCTCAGCTCAGATCTCAATCTCAATCTCAGAAACAGACCTGTGGCTAGAGAAACTCTTCAATAGCTTATGGTAGCTCTTCATGAAGAATAGGTCAATGTATCCCAAGAGGATACCCAGAGGTTGATTAAAAGTATACCACGAAGATGGTATATTATTAGTCTCGTGGAGGATATTAATTAATGATTTTAAATTTATTTAATGCCATTTGAAACACATTAATACATAAATAAAAATCTGCAGTGATTTTTTTTCTTCTTAGATATATTTCCTTATACGTTAAGTATAAGATGGTAATAAATGGTTGAATTTAGACAGCAAGGACGACTATTAATTTTACATATCTTTAGATATAAATTTTTTGACGATTTTTGCTTTTCACGGTTTTTAAGAATCAAAACGATTTAACGGAACATAAACTATAATTGCAAATCAGCAAGCGGGAAATTTTTCTTTAGTTGACCATCCCCGCAACGTTGGCAGCAACGCTTCTTGTCAAAAACATTGTATACATGTTCACAACAATGTCGAGATCAAATCGTCGTTTTTCTACGAGCTGGTCCGAAAACGAACGAAGCGAACAGGAGAGTCAAAAAGTGCATTTTTTGCAAGAAATTCCTTAGATAATTGTTCCGGACGATTTGATCTAAGTGGTTAGGTGACGCGTCGCATTCGTTTGCGATGACCACGTGCGGGCGTCGTCGCCGTCGTCTCGGTTCGATCAGTTTCTTTCAATTTCAATGTATTACCCGCGAATTTAAAATGTGTTTTACGCGGATGCAATATTTAAAGTGCGCGTTTTTTTCAAATGTGTGTTAAGGTGAGAGGTTTTTTCGTGTCTGATTGGGGATTGTAAAATTTTGGACGGAGGTCGCGGCTGAGGACTACGAGAAAATGCTGCCTGGTGCATGTAAGTCGATTTTAATACTTTTGTACTGTTTTCGTTTTCATATTTATGTTTCAAAATAACACTATTTTGCTGTAATGAACTCACAAGTTTTTTTTATTAATCAACGCTAACTAATTATGACGAATCGAAATTGAACCTGTTGATTGGGATATTTTGCATCTGATATATTTAAGGAATTGGGCATTCATTCAATTATGACGATAACATGACTACTATGCGAGTTTAAGTATTGTTTTGTCCAGGACCGTTTAACTTTCACGCGTCCACATACTCATAGACTCAATGGTCTGTAGAAGACCTACTGACAGGCATTTATTTCTATTTATAAGTGAAAATATGGATTGCTATTACTGCTGTGTGGTTCACAAATGTGGCTGCAGTATTATCCATGTTGATTGAGAAGAAGGTAAATTTGTCACTATTTTGCAGTATGATGACAACAAAATCTGAATATATCGAGCAGTCTCAGTTACTAAACATTATTTTAGTCATAAATTCTAACAATTATCACTGTGTAATCTTCACTTTAAAAGTTTGTTTTATGTATGGCAGTCAAAATAATGCCTTTACTGTTACATATGGATAACAATTCGAAGTAATAGTTTTTGACAGAACGTTGAAAAATGCGCTAAATATTGGTTTTTATTATAACGAAGAAACGAAGGGTGATAATAAGGAATGTAGCACAAGGGCTTAGGCAACCCGTTTCATGTTATCGTAAATGATACTGTTGGTAACGAAATGTTAATAGTTATTTCTCATAAATGTTCATAGGTTGGATGGCGCCATGTTTCTGTAAATGCTATAATTTCTTGATTATTTTGTAGTTTTGTTATTGTTTCTATCTCTTCAAAGTTATTTTTCATGCCTTGTGTTGTGTTTTGTTATTATTCTTACGGTTTATTTTATTGTGTTAAATTCTGTATGTCTATTTCAGTTTTTATTTTAATTTTGTCTCTCGTGTCGCTTTTAGTTATCTAGCTTCGTAAAACAGCTTCGTGGTTAGCTGTTTGTTTATAAATATCATATTATCCTTGCCTTTTAGGTGACATATTTTTGTATTGATCGTTCCTATTTCTTTTCTTGTCTTTAGTATATTTATGCGAGTTTCTCTATTTGAAAGTTGTACTATTTTACTACTTTCATTAGAGTCGTTTTTCCTGTAGGCCTTGATAATGTGGTCTTCTACATGAATGTTGAGTTGTTGTAATATCGTTGTATACATACCTCTAGATGATGTAATCTATCGCATTTTGCCTATTTCGATGTTTTTAAAATTGCAACACTCGGAGTATTTTATCACTTTTTTATTTTAGAAATTTTTTGTCTTTTGGACATTTTGAGTTAATACCTCCGTTTTGGTATTTTTCCTACGTGCTTTCGAAATTTTTGAAAAAATGTATTTTTGACTTTTTAGTCAATTTCTTGCATTAGTTACAATTTCGTCAATTTAGACATTTGTGACATATGTGTAGTTTCGACAAATTTACAAATGTTAGCAAAATATTACGTCTAAGTTTATTTTGAGAATTTTTCTTCTTGGAAAATGAAAATTTGCACATTTTCAACAATTTTATTGGTGTGAATATTTTACGTTTTCTCCCTCCCTTCGCACCAATTTTTAAATTTCGTCGTTTTGGATAAATTTTCGAAAATGTTGTTGTAACATAATTATTTTAATTACTTTTAAGATTTATTTCTTTATCCATCATTCTTCACGCAATAGATTAATGTACCCTAAAGCTCTAAATTTGCACGAACACTGTCAGAAGGTATAAAAAAATAAATAAATTGAAATAAAAATAGCATTGGGTTGGGTGGAATTAATTTCAAAAATTTTGGAAATTTGTAGAACTGTTGAAATGAAACCAATATTTTTGATCATATTTCGAATCACGTTAGAATTTTTGCATTTTGATAATGCTGACATCGTCAAAAATTTTTGAATTTTATATATTTTTGGTATTTTAGACAACTATTGACTGTTTTGTGAATTAAACATTTGGAAATTTTTGTTAATGTTAGCAAAGTGTTGAACGTTTCAGTTCTTTTATTCTGCATATTTTTCATTGTGGAAATTTTTGCAAAGTTGCTCATTTTCGACAATTTTGGTACTTTGTCAATTTGTCTAGTTTTTTTCTTTTTCTGTATTTTATTTTCCTCCCAACTTTTTTCAGAAAGTTTGTTTAAAAAATACCAGCTTTGGGTCGAGTGGAGTAAATTTTAAAAGATTTGGAAATTTTGCGAACGATAGAAATGAAATTTTCTTACTTTCTTATATTACATGTTCTATCTACTCGTTGCCACGTTTAATGTTTCATAATGCCCTGCAACCTTTCTATTTCATTCGTTCACTTCATACCCACCACTCAGACGTTCCTTATCCTCTTGTTTATACTTGCCCTATTCACCTTATTAGATAAATATGTCCTGTCTCTCAAAAGTACTATTTTTTCATCATACACGCCACGCACACATCGTTTTATAACTATCTACTATCTTTTATTTTTCTATTATTATCCAATTTGTCTTCCCATTTACTGACGACCTTGATACCGATTTAGTTTGGTCAATTTTCAACTCTAATTCTATTTTGTACACGAACCGAACGAGCCTTTTTACAATTCCTCTGATTTCGTATTCTATCAATAATTTATGGAAAACGGAAAACAATATCATCTCCATCCCCTTCTGCCATTTCCTTAAGAAAAATATATTTAAAGCTTTATTACCTTTCAATTCCATAGATAAACCAACAAATTACCAATGATGATATAAATATTGTAATAATATACAATAATGTTGCGTTCTTTTTGCCATTTCAAATTTCCTTTATATATTTCGCTGTATTTTCAAGAAAACACCATTAATCCAAAAAGTTACTGATGTATTGCAAGCCACGTCGACAATAACAATGTGTGATATAATGAAATAAAATAAAAAATATATTTACGTACATTAAGACAATCAAGCAACCAGGACGTTAGCAAAAAGGATATCCCAATGCCTCCTGTGAGGTTTGAACTCACGACCCCTGGTTTACGAGACCAGTACTCTACCACTGAGCTAAAGAGGCCTTGATATTCGCGGAATTATTATACGATTCTACATTAAAATTAATTTACGTTTGTTACTCTGAACCAAACGTGAAAATCGTTGTATGGAAACTGGGAAGACTCATTTATATTTATAGTTGTTGTGACTGTAATCTGGTGTCACTTAACCGGCGCATTACGAGCCACAAGACCGTAATATACTGCCTTTAAATTGTTGTGGGTATACTTAGACGGTTCACAATGCACGTTTTGTACACTTTTATAAAAATGGAACATTCCAATTTGTAGTAAATCACGATAACTTGTACTGAGTACGACAATGTAGTTTGTGTGGTGCTTGCCGACGCACTATAATGCACTATAGTTGTTAGGTAATTTTATTCATACTTCCCAAGGTGACCAATAAAAACCGTTAGGGATAATTAATCAAACGATCTCGCACAATTAACGATATTCAATTTTTTGAATGCGCCGAATCGATATTGATATGCTTTTGATAGCGTCAACCATAGCATACTACTTAAGAAAACTGAGCTTAATGAGCTTTCGAGGACGCATTCTTGGCATCACATGATCATATTTCAAAAATAGATCGCAGTGTACTATGATTTCAGAGAATACTACAGGAAAAAAATTAAAATCGGATTGGGAAGAAATAAAACGAGGGATTTTCCAGGGTTCAATACTTGGGGTTTTTTTCTACTATACATAAATGACCTACATGACGAACCATATGATAAACCTAATTGCGAATTATACATCGACAATTATCAACTGCCCAGAGGAAGAGGAACTTGAAAGTGGGGTCCTTCATACAATCGAAACTGATTGGCTGGTTCGAGGTAAACAGTTTAAAACTGAATGCAGATAAACCAAAAATGTTGAAATTCTCTTTAAAGGAAAAGAAAACATGTAAAATATGGTGACATAATCATGGCACTAGAGAAGACCACTATGTTTTTGGGTATCCAAATTGATCAGCAATTAAACTGGAAAACGTGTTCAGTGTATTGCTGAAAAATTAAGTTCATTTGCGTTTGCATTACTCATTATTTCAAAACCAATCAATACAGAAGCAGCTCTATGTGCCTATAATGCTTACGTCCGCTCTCGTTTGTGGTATGGCATAATATTTTGAGGAAATTCCACAAAAAATCGGTTACAAAAGCTATGGCGAGGTTCTCAAAATCTTAAATCTACTTTGTATTATTATGAATTATCAAAACTGCACGAGAACTACGTTGGCATTGTTCGATTTCATCAAAAACATAAAAGTGATGATAAAAAAGGCAAAAGCTCACTGTCGTTTATAGAGAATGCCACCAGTAGTAAAGACATGTTTTATATGAAATCAAACGACAAGATTTCTCGTCTTTAATAAATGAAGTTTTTCCTTCAAATCTAATTGAAAGTTACTTCAGTATGGCTTTTTTTTAGGCAAGCTATTTACGTCCTCCTTATAATAACTTATTAAGCGACTTCACATATTCTTTGGGGTAACTATGTTTGTAGCTAAATGATTTTCATTGCCTCTTGCTATTGCATGAATGTCTAAAAAGGTTTTCATACAAATTGGAAAATTTCTTTTAGTAATTTGTCCATCACATCTTTTCTTTTTTATTAATGAAGTTTTTCCTTAAAGTCTAATAGTAAGTTACTTCAGTGTGACTTTTTCTTCTAGGCAAGCTATTTACGTCCTCCTCATAATAACTTATTACGCGCCTCTCATATTCTTTGGGGTAACTATGTTTGTAGCTAAATGATTTTCATTGCCTCTTGCTATTGCACGAATGTCCAGGAAGGTTTTCATACAGATTGGAAAATTTCTTTTGGTAATTTGTCCATCACATCTTTTCTTTTTTATTAATGAAGTTTTTCCTTAAAGTCTAATAGTAAGTTACTTCAGTGTGACTTTTTCTTCTAGGCAAGCTATTTACGTCCTCCTCATAATAACTTATTACGCGCCTCTGATATTCTTTGGGGTAACTATGTTTGTAGCTAAATGATTTTCATTGCCTCTTGCTATTGCACGAATGTCCAGGAAGGTTTTCATACAAATTGGAAAATTTCTTTTGGTAATTTGTCCATCACATCTTTTCTTTTTTATTAATGAAGTTTTTCCTTAAAGTCTAATAGTAAGTTACTTCAGTGTGACTTTTTCTTCTAGGCAAGCTATTTACGTCCTCCTCATAATAACTTATTACGGGCCTCTCATATTCTTTGGGGTAACTATGTTTGTAGCTAAATGATTTTCATTGCCTCTTGCTATTGCACGAATGTCTAAGAAGGTTTTTATACAGATTGGAGAATTTCTTTTGGTAATTTGTCCATCACATCTTTTCTTTTTTATTAATGAAGTTTTTCCTTAAAGTCTAATAGTAAGTTACTTCAGTATGGCTTTTTCTTCCACGCAAGCTATTTACGTCCTCCTCATAATAACTTATTACGCGCCTCTCATATACTTTGGGGTAACTATGTTTGTAGCTAAATGGTTTTCATTGCCTCTTGCTATTGCATGAATGTCTAAGAAGGTTTTCATACAGATTGGAAAATTTCTTTTGGTAATTCGTCCATCAGATTTTGGTTTTTTCCTTTTTATTAAACCTCCTACAAAAAAAATAATGAAAGTACATTTCAAAAATGATATAGCTATACTTTTTTTAGTTTCTCTCGGTTCTCTTTCATTTTTGAAGTTTACTATGTCAATGTAATGTGTTAATAAACCATCAAACTGCCATGTTCGTAGCTACTTACATTCGACATTGAAATATTTTATAGCACACAAAACGCTAAGTATTACTTCGCTAAGAACAAAACAAGCACTAAATCAAGAGCGAACCGTTGTGCACCTACATCACGAACAAACGACCAACGACCAACAAACGGTTTTCACTGAAAAGATTTTGTTAGGAAGCTCCAAAATGATATAATTTGAGCTACCTGATTCCTGCACCAGACCATTCGGCGATCTTTTCTGCTTTGTATATAGCTTCGCACTAAATACTGATAATTTTTGAACGTCATTGCATTTTTAACAATTTTTAATTTTCACAATTTTAATATTTAAGGCATTCGGAATTTTTTGCATTTTAGAAAATTTTCACCTGTTTTACGTTGACATTTTCTGTGGAAATTTTGACTGCTTTGCTAATTCTAATTTGTATGAAATGTCGATAATTTTGACTTTTTAATATTTTAATATTTCTCCCTTTAGTAGTGTATTGGCATATTTGACAATAACATTTTTTACATCTTGAGATTTCTTTTCTTCTACATCATTGCACAAGTTTGGCTGTTTTCGATGAGTATTTGAACAAATGGTTGCCATTTATGAAAGTCTCCAATGCAGTTTGATCACCGCTGCACTTGATTCTCTTTGTAAGGTTAAGATCATTTAATTTTTATTTAGTATTCATCGTCAATAGTTGCTACCTCGCAAATATGTATCTAGATACATACTATTAAACGATTGACACTTTTTAAAAGTAACGGTTCGGGTCATATCCAACTATGTGACTGTTCCCTTAAATCTGTGCGGCATTTATGTATTTTCGAGCAATAATTGAAAATTATAAGTGACACCAACAAAAATGGTATTGCCTGCACACCTCTTATCTCTAAAACGAGAAATTATTATTGGACTTGAACGATGATTAGATTAGATCCTATTTTTTAATGCTATTATTTTCTTGCTCCCTTGTGATTTTACTTTTGATTGCATTTTTTCTTCTTTCCATTAATTTTGTTTCATACATTTCTTCCTCAATCAAAGTTTGTTATTTTCTTTCATTATCATTTGTATTGTTCGCACTGCATTTGCTTTCTTGTATATTTATCATCATTAATATTATTTAATACTACTATTATTTTGTTTTTCTTTCTTTTAAACATTTTTTTGTAACATAATTTATAGTTTTGGATTTAATCACATAACTAACCTGCCTGCTCTCAAAAGAAGAATTTAGCCGTCCATGTTTACCAACTACCTTCATCGATATTAAAAAATAAGTATTTTAATGCCTCCTGTGAGGTTTGAACTCACGACCCCTGGTTTACGAGACCAGTGCTCTACCTCTGAGCTAAAGAGGCGAGTGACCAGGATTTCCGATACTCAATAGTCGAGAATAAGCCATCGTCTTCAACAGATTCGACTCGAAACTCACGTTTCAATGCCCCCAGCTGAAAAAAAAAACAAAACCGGCGGTAATTTCCCACGAAATCTTTTACAATTTGCGCGAACAATCAGTTCGTAAAGTTTTCAAAGATTAAGTGACAAAAGTACACTTTTTTAATAACTATAATTCCGTGTTACAGGTAACTATTGTTTGGAACGTTTTACAGTTAAAGTCGCAGATAGTTGGCTTCTGTCGTGTAAACTTTCGCATCTACCGACTGTTGTGAATTGCGAACTTTTGCATACTTTCACACGTTCAGCGCGCCATGAAAATTAGGAGTACAGTTTGTCGTTTTCGTTGCTTTTATTTTTCGTATTGATATAAGAGCATGTGATAACATAACAGTGTACGAAATATCTTGGTCCGTGAATTTATAATATTGTCGAGGCGGGATTTATACCTAAATCGTAATAAATAAGAAGGTTATACTGGGTTATTCAACATGAATAAAAGTTATCAGTGGGAAGCAAAATACTCTCAAAACTTAATTGGATATAATGAGGAACAGCAGTGATGAACTCAATTATAGCAACCATAGATATATTTCAATCGAAAGTATTTCGAAGTACTGAATATAAACGAAACATGACTGCCCTTATAAAAAAAATATGAAAAAGCAAAAAGCAAAGAGATTATAAGGCCGAATTCCTAAACACCATTTAGATAATAAACTTTAAGTACATTAGAATGATGAATAATTTTTATATAACATAAATATTTGGGATTTGACGATGGTTATAATTTACTATTTACTTTTTGACCAATGAGCAAGGAGAATCTGGCAAGTAGCTGATTACACATTGCATTTTTCAAATATTTCGCGCCGTTGTGTCTGTTATTGTAAAACTGAAGAAACGTCAAAACAAAGATTAAATTTAATTCGATATAACTACTCGTAAATTTATATTTCAATCCAGTTCATTTGCAAAACTATAAAAATAGAATTTGAACCACCGTCAAATTTTCGTATTTCACTATTTTTATTAAATAATTTGATTACATATTCTCATGTATAGTGTTGTTTGACAAGGTATTTAACTGAAATTCTTCATTCGTAATTACTTGTAATTAATTGTATTTTTGGAAACAGCGAGGCCGAAAATGTAGACAAACTTTAGAAAAAATCAAGGTTTAAAAATTAGGGAAAAAGAAAAAAGTAAAATTAAACATGAAAAAATATCTTTCAATGTCTTCAGATGAAATATTTTTAAAAATAAAGGGAAGCCAGCAAAATAAAGCGTATACAGGTTCGATAACAGAACAAATAAAAAAATAAAATTTGCCTCTGTTTATCCTTTTGTCCCCTCGTCGTCGAAAGGTACAGCTTTCAAACCATCGTTCTCTCTGTATTTATGAGCGAAAGTTATCTAAACTGTTCTGCTTTCATTGTATTTGTTTTAAATAAAACCCATTTTGGAGCAGTTCAGCTTTGCAGATTATTACAGGTTGGGCAGGTGCTGAAGTTATTTGACTTTCAGTTTAATGGTGCCACAGTCAATGGTTGTTACAGGATCTATCACAACATTGAATAAAAACATGAGCCTTTCTTCTACTCGTATTTAATTATATCTATCTTCTATACCTCTTTTAGTTCGATGACTTGCTGGCACTCATTCTTAAATGCATCTTTCAAGTCTTCATACTGCGCTATCAGTTTAATAGCACCATAGGTATTACAGAATCTATCACAATATTGAATAATGTAAGCCTTATACTCGTAATTAATTACACCTATCTTCTTTCTATACCTATTTTAGTTAAGTCTTCTGTGAAATAATTTTCACAAGGTCGATAAGAATGAAAACTTATTTGAAAAAATCTGCAATGGTTCACAACGAACTTATACATAAATGCATTTCCAGCAAAGTTTTAAGTTTTATAATCATAACTTGGTGAATTCACCACTGCAGGAATTTAACTTGCGACCCCGCTGTATTATGTTTACTACTGAGTGTAAAGTCAAAAATGTCAAACTTTTCCTATAGATTTCATTCTGATGCATAAAGTGAATAATTGATTTTGGTTGTCGGAAATATTGTTTTAGTAATCGTTTTTATGTTTTATCTCTAATCAAAGCTAATACATTTTTGTTCGTGTTTTCAAAACGTAGCTCGGCACACAAACCCACGCGAAGGTATGATATCAAAAATAATTGAATAAATTAGTTCAAATACGAGAGACAATTCGGAAACATTGTTTGTTGGGCAAAAATAAGTTACAACTTACGGAGATCTAATAGGTAAGATGGGTTGGGTTGGGTCGGGTCGGGTTGGGTTGGGTTGGGTTGGGTTGGGTTGGGTTGCTATAAATGCCAGTGCTACGTTGATTTCCGAAGATGCACCTTTTTTAATTGTCCATTTTGTAATAATAACAAGTTTTTGCGTGTGTTTCATTATATTTGTATTATTATATATATTTTATACTAAGTGAATTATTTGTAGTCATTTGTAGTTTTGTAAAATATGTTTTTAATGTGTATGATCTAATTGTTGGGAAAAGTTTTAGGCAATAATTTTAAATTATTTAATTGTTATTATAAATAAACATATTATTTAATTTTGTATGTCCAGTTGGATTGGATTGCTCCCTTGTTTTACTGAACATACTCTCGCAATCAATACATGTTGTTACAATCTTGTATAAGTTTTGTACAATTGCTAATTAGCAGAAAAAATTAGCATTGTTGTACGTCATAACAATACATCTAGTTTGTGTTTACAGGCACACGCTCATTTGATTTGTCATTACGTTCCTAACATAAAATGTATTATTAATCAATACATTCCAGTTATAATTAAAAATGTGAAGAGCGTTTAAAAATCGATGTATATTTCTCCCTATGTGATTTCAATTTGTGAACATGCTTTGTCAAAAAAAAATACGATTGTTAATTTTGATGTCACAAAATTTTAATTTCTTTCAATTTAAATGTCTTCGATTTCAAGTAAAAAATTAAACTGGTAAATTAAAATTGCAACCATAGATTAAGACGGCGATTCTAAACACCATTTGACCTCTATCCTTACTTGAAAATGAGTTAGTTAAGAGGCACAGGCAGTCTGTTTTACAAACATTGGTGGTTTTGCTACAATTGTAACATTGTTGAAAATTATTAATTATGGTTATACCTGAAGCAGTCGACATTACCACATTACAAGGGCCAATGCAGGTTATCGCAAACGAATCGAATACTTTGCTATTACGTCGATTATATGAGAAGACATTAGGTTGTGCTAAAATAATTATTGGGTAATCTAGGTTAGTAATGGAAAATTATATGAATTAATAGCTATTTATAAATCAAGTTAAAAAAGTAGTGCTTTTTATCACGATTGTCGATTTGTCGCGAATAGCGACGAGTGAGTATTTTAGGAAACAAATAATTCAACATGCAAAACGATAAATGAATCCGCCAAATTTATCCAAAACAGCATTTATTGTGGGGCTGGGCATTCTTGTAATATGTGCTATTTTCTTCACAGATATATATTTTAACAGTCTTGATTGTTTGATTTCGAGTAACGAAGTCGTGATTACAACGATATTTGTTAAATGCAATGCATAAAAAATCGATAATACAGAATCGATACATGCTATTGTGTTGCATAATTTTAATAGCAACCATAAATAAACCCATCCCAAATGACTTTCATGTCAATTGAACACGCGATTTTATTATACGTATTTTGAAAATAATCTGTTCGAATGGTTTTCGAACGTTTTTCGTTATAAGCCTCAAATCTTTGCACAGTACGAATTATACTAATTTCACCATAGGTTTAAGAAGTTGACTTTAGGGCAACCGCCAACATTTGTTGTTAATGTAACAACTGCACATCTTTAATTAAAAGAACCTGCATTGTACTTTTTGTACTTAAATAAATTTCCCGCAAACTGGCGCAGCCGCGATTACATTTTTCGAAAGTTGTTTAAAGTTTCAATATCCCTATCTTTTATAACAAGATAGTACATATCGATTTTTGAGATATGGAAGAAGGCGAGAAAAGCAAACTATCACTTCCTGTTGAGATATTGCTTTCAAAATTTTAAGTTTAAAATTTCATAATGTTTGTATGTTTTAATAGTACAGTAATAGTACATACCGAAAATAATCAATTCAAAATTAGTATTTCCGTTAAAATGTCGAGTTTAACATTTTCATGATTACGATATAAGATATAAGAAAGTAAAAATTTCGCTTTAATTATAGCAAAATAGTAACCACTCAGAATGCGTTGTATTCATTACCTACGTAAACGTAGGTGAACGATCATCGTTGACTTCATTTCAAAACTAAAAGTTCCGAAAATCAGTCCTTCTCACGCTCAGAATACAACGCTTCATCTCGTCATCGTGGTTGCTGCAACTCTACATTAGAGTAGAGAGTATGCGAAAATATACTACAGAAATGATCCTGTGAAGTATGATCTTGCCGTTTGTACCTACCCCGTGTGAAGTCATGCTAATACATGGAGCGAATGTTTGGGGCGCTTACAATTCGCCACCTCGTGAGTAGCGGCCATAGTGAATAATAGTCATATATACAAGAAAAAAAATAATGACTGTTAATCTTTTAAAATTCGAAGATTCCCTACTAGGTCGAATGTCCCATCAACTTTTAATTTGGGCCCTCTGTGACCAACGACTTATGACCAACGACTTTGTAACGGTTATCTGATCAACTGAAATATTCTCGACTTTTCAATGATCCCTGTACAGATAATTGTAATTAGTGGAAAGGTTGAAATATATGAATAGGATCTCATGTGTTTTTCCAAAAATTTTTTATGTTAAAGTTTTGAATTTCCATGTGTAGTACCAATAGAATGTTCCAATTATAAGACAAGTTTTAATTTGAATACTAAATTATTTGCATTGGTCCGCACTGAACTTTCTTTTACTTAGAGAACTTTTCAAACAAATTTCAATATTTTTCTCTTATGTCATTTTTTTTCGATAACTCACAACCACACTTCCTATTAATATATTGATTTTAAAATAGGTTTTATATACAAAACTTATATACAAAAGTTAAGCTTAAAGCTTTAGCTTCAATAATTTGGGCGGGGGGGTGCGCACACACACACACAAACATCCCGAAAATACTTAGAATAATTATGCACAAATTGGAATAAAATCATATGAATTAAACCAGAATCGAAGTTCTGGTTCCACCGCAGACACGTATTACATCCCTACATCAATGTACTCCATTCCGAATTATCATCACCTACATGTTATTGAATTTGATTGGTTGGATGACTCTGTTAGAAGTAAAGTTAGCAAAATAATACCTATACATAAGTAATATTTAACACAACGTGCAAAACTGGAAAATTTAACATCTAAATAAAATACACTGTCAAATACTTACAATGCTACGCAATTTTATCCTAGTCAAAAACCTCAGTAATGTCAACTTAGCTGACAAAGGGATGTTTTTTTTTTAAATAAAGGTCAAGTAATATATAAGAAAGGTTAAAACCAATAATATAAAAAAAACCTTAAAGTAGAAGTAGAACTAGCACTAAGTAAATTACAGGACACTAATCACAGTAACGTAAACATTGTTCAACTTCTAAATAAGGACAAATCAGTCATAAAAACAATAAAATCATTAACCATGAAAATTAAAGACTAACGTAATATTAACAAAAGTAGACAAAGGTAATATTACAGTCATCCCAAAACTAGAATATAATAGTATTAGAATTTATTAAAAGCGAAAACTAGTAGAGCAAAAGAAAGACCCACCTAAACAATATCAATTAGCAATTAAAAACAAACTAAAAGAATGTAATGGCTTATTTTCCGAATTAGAAAAACAAATTATTTTAATGAATACTCGAGCCTCACGCCTGTGTGGGCTTATAAAAATGCATAAAGCAGATGCCTGCATTAGATCAGTAGTGTCATATATTAATTACCCCAGTAGGGAACTATCCAAAAAACACTCTATTTAGAGAATATACAAATTTCAAGTACCCCACAAAAATCTGTATTAATTTCGGTCGATGTTAGCAATATGTTCTCGAATATCCCACCCCAAGAGTGCCTAACAATCTATCCTTGTTCAGAAAAACATAATTATTAAACAAGAAATCCTAGGATTTATGACTTACACCAAAATTATTGTAGTTTCGATTCAAATAAACAGAAGGGCTCGCGATCGGCTCACCCATTAGTCCCTTGTTAGCGGAGGTTTTTATGTCCAATGTAAGCAAAATTATTTAAAATTAAAAAAAACACATTTTATTTTGGTATCGATACATCGATGACTTATCAGAATGTTTCAAAGGAACACCGAGGCAATCATTTATAAATTTCATAAAGTCAGTACACCCAAAAATTAAATTTACAATAGAAACAGACAAAAAACAATTCAATAAATTCTTATATCTTCCCATCACGAAAAAAACAACTTCATTTTTGGCATATACCGGAAACGTACATTTACAGATGCCTGCTGCCGAAGGATTCGCTACATCCGAATAACCATAAATTAACATCATTTCATTCAATGATACGTAAAACGCTGTCAATACCTTTACCCAAAGAATACCTCGATTGGGAAATTAAAACAATAAAAGAAATTGTCAACCACAACGGATACACAACTAAAATAATCGAAAACATCCTGTGCAACAAACCTAGCATTAAACTCCTAATATCCTCTCAACAAACCAGATCCTAAATATTTTGTAACGGTACTCTACTTTTGGAAAGTTGCAGAAGATATAGCTAACCTAATACAAAATCACAATGTTCAGATAGCCTTCAAATCCAATAATAAAATATGTAATATTATGTAATGGTGTATATATTGGTCAAACTGGACGAAGTTTCAGCATACGTGAATTTAATCTTAAGAAATCAGATTAACTTTTGCAAACCATTTCCTCGAAAACAATTCATACTGGAGATAAAAATGTACAAATATTGCATGTTGCCGACAAAGGGATAAAACTTAAACTCTTTGAATAATTATTTGTTAACCCAGCCCAACCCAACGCTGATGTTCTTATCAGTGCGTCATCGGATGTTGTTAATTTATTGAAAATAGTGAATTATAACATTCTTTGTACACCAGCTGATATTAATTTATGGAACGAAGATAAGCTTTTAAAATCCCTGCAACATAGATGAACCAGATTATAACCCCTCAGTTACATGCAGTGCCAGAGCCAAACGTATATCCAACTACTCGTAATTTACCTGGGGACATGAATATAACTAAAAGTCTTACTGTCGAAACTTCAACAAACCAAGTTAAGAATAAGGTAATAAATATAGGTTGCTAATAGCAAAATACTTTGAGCCAGGCCATACATTGATGACTGCTGATTCATTTCATCAGAATTTTGAAAAATCTTTCAAACGAGCTGGAAAGATTTATGACCAGGATTTCGTATCAAATATAAAAGTAAATATCATTGAAATGCAAGCAAACCATTTCTTAGAGTGGAAAGATGGTACCTCCCAATACAAATTAAATAAAATATCCCCGCGAACATATTTAAAAAATATGGTTGAAGTAAGTTTTTATAGAACAGAAAACCTTAATTTACAGAACTTCTTTCGCCGACAAAGGCAGATAGTTGATTTTTTTAAATGCGAAACTAACAAGACAGGGGATTTCTTCAAAGCAGAGCCCTAAACGGATAACTAGAAAGAGAAAAACCCTAATTTTGGAAAAACTTTGCCCGATCATACCTCAAAATAGAAAAGGGTTTTGAGAAAATTTACCTACATGCTCCGCAACGTCAAATGGAGATTCCAGTAATGAAGCCTAGCAAGGCCGAAATGCTTGTAGAAACAAGTTTTTCGTAAATCTGTGTGCCAACATATGTTTCGTATTCATTTTCTTAATGTGAATATTAGACAAAAATGTCATATCTTTCAAAAGTCACATTTGTAATTGAGTTTCAGTAACAAATTTACGAAAACAGGAAACTAAAATGGGGGTTGGAAAAATCAAAATCCTAAAGAAATTACAAACTTGCGGTATTTACAATTTTACTAATTGCTCACTTACTCAAAATCTTGTTTTTGAGAAGTATGAAGAGGCTAAAATAAAAGTATAAGTAAAATATAAGTAAAAACACTGTCTGATAAAATCTGTAGAATATGAAATTTTACATTATGCTACAAGAGTGTATGATGTATGCAGAGTTGCATACATAATTTATTATTTAAAAGTTGTTAAAAAACCTTTGAAATTAAATTTAACTTTCTACAATCAAAATAAACGATTACATGTAAAAAATACGACAACGGTACATTTTAATGTAGCCAAATACGTTGCTGTGCTCAACTAGCCAAACATATTTTTTAAGAATAACGAAATAATTACAACTATGTGAACTTTGTCTGTTAAAATAAAAATATGCACTACAATCAGTAGAGAGAATAACAAACATCTTCAATCATTTTGTGCAATATTCAATTGCTTTCAAGTTACAACTCAAAATAATTCTCGGCAACAGCAGCTTCATCTGTAATAAGTTTTCCACCTACATCTTTTAGAGTTTTCGTAATTAGGCCACAGTTAGTTGTATAGAAAATTGCATACATTTCTAGGTCGACGATTTTTTCCAACCTCACAAAGTTTATTTACTTCTAAAAATATCAATTAACTTCTTATCAGTAAAATTTACATAAGTGTATATTTTTGAGTTTGTCATTGCTTAAAAACGCTTAATATCTTTTAAGTAAAAACAAATACATGAGTATCATTGACGGGAAATCTACTCTACACATCAAATTTAGCGGAAAAAATTTCTTTTCATTTTTTTTCAAGAAATTTGTATGTTTGGGGATGAACATCGTTTCCATTTCATATTTTTTTTAAACAAAGATACAAAGTTTGGTGGTTGATATACTTCAACAAGAAGTCGTTTTTTTCATCGAACTTCAATATTAAGTATTTGTCAATGATCGTGCGTACTTCATTTTAATGAGTATTAAGTATTTAATTCACACCATTGTAAGTAATTAGAAGCCTTAAAAAATTTTAGGTTTAAATTAAGATAAATAGGCCAACCACTCAGAGAAGTCGTTTTTTCATCAAACTTCAATATTAAGTATTTGTCAATCGTGGAGTACTTTATTTTAATGAGTATTAAGTATTTAATTCACACATTATAAGCAATTAAACTTCTAAAATCTTACGTTTAAATTAAAATAAATACGCAACCACTCAGAATGCGTTGTATTCATTGCCTACGTAAACGCAGGTGAACGATCATCGTTGACGTCATTTCAAAACATAAGTTCCGAAAATCAATCCTTCTCACGCTCAGAATACAACGCTTCATCTCGTCATCGTGGCTGCTGCAACTCTACAATAGAGTAGAGAGTATGCGAAGATATACTACAGAAATGATCCTGTGAAGTATGATCTTGCCTGTTCGTTGCATATCTGAGTAAAGTGATGTTCAAACGGGCTGCGAGGGTTTATTATAAGACAGAGCGCCACCTATTAGGCGTCAGTCACACATAACATTATCGATTACTATTATCCTTAAACGCAGCCTTGAACGACCTCGCACTATAGGAATGAGTCCGAGCACGTAATACGGGAAATGTGTTATAAATGTCTAACCAGGTGTACGCACAGGTAGTGATTCATTCGTAAACGTGCATTTTCTATTTGGAAGAAAGTATTCATTTAATTTTTTATTGAATCATAACTTGAAGGATTAAAGGATAATTCCTTGAGATTGCTTAAATATTATGCATTACAGTAAAATATAATATAACAATTGAAATATGAGGAAATTAAGTAAAATAAAATAGCATTTAAAATGAAGTAAGACAAACAACAAAAACAAACAAAATACTTAATTTTTTTGTTTATCCCAATGAAAGAACATAAACATAGTGAAATGAAAGTTTAATTTTATTATCGTGGTAATAAGAAATATTAAAAGTTTAAAGGGGATAATTCTAAATAGTTTTTTGACCACGTATCTGAATTATTTTTCATTGCAGTTCACATCGAATTTATTTATTTATTATACTGTAGCTACGGTTGTGAATTTGTAAGTATTTTTGTAAAATAATAATTAATTTAATACATAAATATTAAACAAAAATATTTTCATTAATGAGAAATTTGATAATGTATTACCAGTCCTCGGTAGTATAGTGGTAAGTATCCCCGCCTGTCACGCGGGAGACCGGGGTTCGATTCCCCGCCGGGGAGGATTTTTTGTTGGTTCCAAAATATATTTTAAAATCTCACCTCGTTAACGTTTCCATGTCCATTTGCTACTTTTCAAATTCAATAGGCGACATACATTCGTTCGTTGCGGAACAATCGGCTTCCTGAACGTGCGAGCTGTGAAATATCCGCAATTTCGTTATTTCTTTCGCACCACGCATGCACCGAAATTAAGAAAAATACGATTCCGTTTTTTTATAACCGTGTATTAAATCGCGACGCAAGTGAATCAAACTTTACCGGCACGAACTTTTATCCCCAAGTTTAGCTCGAACGCAGGCAGAAATTATTTTTTGTTAACAACGAAATTTCACTAACGCAGTCCAATTAAAAATGAAAGTTGTTAAAAAAACTTTACGTAAAAATTCGGATTATTACAGGAAAGTTTGCGATGTTATTCGAACGACCCGAGATGTAACACTGTTATTTGTCTTTGAATTCACTACTTCGCGTCTGCTGAAGAACTGTTAAGGAGTTAGAAGGCGTGAAGAATGCTCGCTATTTCAGAGTAGCGCGAAATCTTCGGGAGTTCTGGTGAATCTTTCAAATTGCAACAGAATACATAACATCCCCACTCTGATATAATTTCATTTGCAGAAAAAGAACCACAACGCCTAGCAAATACTACGAATGTTTTGTGGTGCAACTGTTTGATATATGTAACGAGCAAGATGCGTAGGTATTTCTTGGATCTTTTTTTTTTGGGCAAAGGGCAATGTTTCACACTGTTGTGGCATTTCGTTTTTACAGATTTTACGAATTTTACAGCAAAGCGTTTGTTGTAAAATTCGTCTAAATTAGATGTTTATGTTGTTTATGGCATTTAAAATTTTGTGGCGAATAAAAAACTAACTGTAATAATGTCACCGTCTGTGACGTGCGTGTGGAGCAGTTGTGCTTAAATTTCGACGAAGGGTATCTGTGTAAAAGTAATTTATTAATTAATTTGTATTACTTAACGATTTAACTTGCTTTATTTTATTTTAATTCCTATTCATTTCATTTGCTATATGTTCCCATTTTGTCATATTTTTTTTGAAGTTCTGTTTCCATTTTGAGTATTATTGCCTGATTTGTTTTTCTTACATATTTTTAGTTCTACTTCTAGTAAGTGTTACTTATAATTTTATTTTAGACAATTTTCGTTTTTTTTATAATAATTCCACTTTCTTTGTCACAGGGAAAATAAGGATTATTTTCAAGGACTAAAAATTGAAATTAAGAAATTTTTCAACAAGGTTTCACCGCCATAGCTAAAATTTTAACGTGGCAAATTTGTAGAGATCATTTACTTACAAAATGGTAAATTCTGTAAATCAATTATAAACACAGTGGTGTTTTAAATTTGAATTAATGATACAACGAACAACAATTTCTTAGAGAACTTTATTATACGAGGGGTACTGCTAAAGTTCGTGGAATATATGTAATACAAGACGGACGTGTAAATAGCTTTATGGCTGATGTAGAACTGTAATAATTATTCTTTGATTGTTATCAGATTTTTGTTTCAAAACTCTAAAAGGAATTACCTCGAAAATTTCACAATACAATATTAATTTTTTTTAACATTATTTGGTCTTAGAATTTCGAACCCTGTCCAAATTCACCACAAACATATTCCGTTACTTCAAAACTCAAAAACAAAATACGATATTTAAGTAATAATTACAGTAAATTGTGCTTTACTTTTAGAAACATTAATGTGTTCGAGGATTTTTGAAAAACATTTGATAAAACTTCTATTTTGATAGTTCCAGACTCTTCACTCGCCCCTAGTATTGGATGGTGCTTCATTCTCAAATAACGAGCCAATCTTTTGCACACATTGCCATGGTGTTAAAGCATATCAGAAGTCATAGTCTTTAACTGAAAATCACGATCCAAAATTGCAGACAAACCACATCATTAGATAGATGAGCTATAATTAGATTAGGATTTATGAAGCGATAATTTCGCTTCTGCAGTGTTAAGAGACAATGAGAAAGTTAAAAATTGAGCTTTTATTATAATTATAGTAACCACTCAGAATGCGCTGTATTCAATTCCTACATAAATGTAGGTGAACGATCATCGTTGACGTAATCTCAAGACTAAAAGTCTCAAAATCAAGTCCGTCTCACGCTCAGAATGCAACGCTTCAACTCGTCATCATGGTTGCTGCAACTCTACATTAGAGTAGAGAGTATGCGAACATATACTACAGAAATGATCCTGTGAAGTATGATCTTGCCGTTTCAACCTACCCCTGGTGAAGTCATGTGAATTGGAGGAGCGAATGTTTGGGGTGTCAACAGTTCGCCATCTCGTGAGCGACAGCAACACTGAGTGAGTCATCATAAAAAATGAGTAAATTTATCATAAGCCTAAATGTATAACAAATAACAGGAAGACAAATTTATGAGTATCTAGAAATACACGAAAAATGTACAGTTAATAGCTTTGTTAATCTTTTAAAATTCTAAGATTCACCTACCTGGACGAAGTTCCCTTTCAGTTATAGTTTGCGCTTTGGGGCGAGACTTTAAATCTGCATTGTCATTTGAATTTTATGTTAGTACTCATTATGACTAATGACTTTATAATACCTTATAACAGATCAACTCAATGGATTATCAAGTTTTCAGTGATAATTGTTTTTCAAAAAAAAACTTAATTGTAGCATCAAATATGTTCGCTTTATATAATAATAATAATAATAATAATAAATCATTTATTGGTACACATCATTTAGTTAAAATAACAGAAATAAGAAAATAACAATATATACCAATAGGTTCATATTACAGTAGGCTGCAAAAGCAGTGTCCTGATCTTCCATATGAACCTTACTAACAACTAATTAAACTAACTTATATAAGATTATTACAAAACGGAAAAAAATACATGAATATTTGAATGTTGTTACTTACAAATCTTAATAAAGTAAACAAAATTTTAGCAAAATTTAAAGAAAAAAAAAAAGAAACCACAAATGAACTAAAATAAACTAACTAAAGAATTACGACTTGATAACCATTACACCATAAACCGAGAAGTGCCATAAGTAGGAAAAATTGAGTATAATTATATAACCCAATTAATTACGATTGAATGTTGGAAGTAAATTAAAATAGATAACGAAGATGAAAGTAAGGTAAATACATATCGCTAGTCATTCATCAATGATAGCATGCGTTTTGCTCCTGCATAAGGTGTTGATTTAGTCGCGTTTTAAAAACATGTAATGATAATTTTTTCATACTAGTATCAATACTATTAAAACAGTCTGCAACATTATAACTAAATGAACGCTCGTAAAGTGCCGTTCTATGCTTGGGGACATCAATAATATCTCTACGGCGAATATTCAAATTGTGTATGTCTGTTCGAAGTTTAATTTTCGCTAGCAAATATGGTGGTGTCTTAGACTGCAATATTCTATAGAAAAAGCATGCCAAATGTAAAAATCTGCGTCTCTTCATATTTAGCCATGCAGCTTCACATAATTTGTGAGAAATTCGTTCATATTTTCTTACACCATAAATAAACCGGAGACAAAAGTTTTGAATTGTTTGTATACGACGGGTATCAACAGCGTCAAGGCACGGACCATAGACAGTATCACAAAAGTCAAAATGTGATAAAACCAAAACGTTACACAAAGTGTTTTTAGTTTTAACATTTAACATATGTCTATTAGGATACAGAAGTTTCAGATTAAAAAAAGCTTTTTTAACGCAGTTATCCACGTGAGATTTAAAACGCAACCGATATTAGGAAAATTTTTATATACAGGGTGTTAAAAAAGTGTCACAAACTTTAAGGGCTGATAGTATGGCCCAAAAATTGCCGAAAAGTCTTAATGAACATGGGTCGGCAAATGGACAGTTTCGGAGTTACGAATTTTTTTATTTTCATAATACGCACGTGTGAGCCGATAAAAATTGTTGTTTTACCAAACCGATTGACAAGCGCTGCTTATCTGAACTATCTGCAGAACAAACGGGGTAATTTTTTAGATGAGATTCCCTTGAACCGAAGGCAATAAATGTGGCTCCAGCACCTGTATCATGGCCTGCAAGTTTCTTCCGATTTAAACCCCATTGACTTCTTTCTTTACGATTGTTCGAAGATCCATGCCACGGAGATGTCGAACCTGCCACACGTAGATAAATTAATCAAATTCGTAATGTTAGGCTAAAATATATGTGAAGATATATGCATTATTATTATATTGCATTATGAAATTCGTTGCCAAAAATATTGTTAATGTACCTCCCACGCCCAACATTTTTGGGGGTGGGGTAATTCTCGTTACTAAAAATTCGTGTTAGATTCTTTGTTTCCTTGTTTAAGTATTACTATGTTTTTCCTACATTTTAAGTACATTTTTATTAAATAATCTTTGTCAGTTTCTTTACGAATGATGCTGAAAGGTATCGTGAAATAATATAAACATGAATTCCTTCAATAAATTCAGAAAAAAATCAAGTGTCCCAATGTTGTCTTGTGTCTAGCACTGTATTTAATAACATTTTACGCTTTTTAAGTTCATTATTTAATAAGGGGACTACAAAATATGGTGAAAAATTCATTCCAGTATATGTTTATAAACAATAAAAAAATATTTTTAGAATTTATCAGTAGGCACTTATAAACACCATGCTCCAATCTGTAACGAATTCAGATGGATATTCATCTGTTGCCAGGAAGGTTTTCTTCCAGGAGGTTCGTTCTCCTGATTTCTAGATCACCAGTTGTCTTTGTCATTGTTGTGTTCTCGCATAAAATATTTACATATATACTTCTCTTCATTTCATAACAGGAATTAAAGTACATTTTGTTTATTTGGTCATGTTTAGGATTTTAAAATATCAGAAATATTCTCAACCAACTAGATCCATAAAGAATCAGAGTCAAAACCAAAATGCAATTTACTAGATGTGGGAGACTATTGGTCAGAATTCGACACATATTGTTACAGATAAAAGTAAAAAATCATAAGAAATCCATGACACAAATAAGTTCATGTGTAAGTGTAGATGATAAAGTTAAATAGAACTGATAACGCAATGGACATTCATCAACAATTTAAATGGACGATACCTAATTCAGAGTCCACCACACTGAGAATATGGAGGATATGGTAAAAGTCAATTAAATATTATATCAAAAATGGTTACAAACTATGAAGAGGGTAGATTAATGTACGCAAGATGGAATAAGGAAATATCACAGAGTAAACATAAAATGAGCAAAAAAAAATGCGCAAGGAGTATTTACATTTGAACATTGAACAATTGTATACCAATGTTGGGCAACAATACAAAACTTATTTTATATTGTATGATTATTTAGATTTATTTTCACATTTGTGCTCTGTTCGAAGGCCAGCAGTTGATTTAAAAGGATCATTGAAAAGTTGCGAATCTATTCACTTGATCAGATTTTTTTACAAAGTCATTGGTCATAATGCCAACAAACAAAATTCAAATAACCATGCAGATTTAAAATCTCACCCCAAAGTATTGATGCATGCTTATAAATTTGTCTTTCTGTTATTTGTTATACATTTAGGTTTTTAATAAATTTTCTCTGACTTTCAGTGTTGCTGCCGCTCTCGAGATGGCCAACTGTTAACGCCCCAAACATTTGCTCCTCATATTCACATGACTTCACCCTGGACAGGTAGAAACGGCAAGATCATACTTCACAGGATCATTTCTGTAGTATATCTTCGCATACTCTCTACTCTATTGTGGAGTTGCAGCAACCACGATGATGAGTTGAAGCGTTGTATTCTGAGCGTGAGACGGACTTGATTTTTGAGGCTTTTTGTTTTGAAATAAGGTCAACGATGATCGTTCACCTACGTTTACGTAGGCAATGAATACAGCGCATTCTGAGTGGTTCCTATATTATAAGTAAAGCTAGATTTTTATCTTTTTCTTCGCGTCTCTTAGTAAGAACATAATGTGCAGAAACGAAGTAATCGCTTCATAAATCCTAATCTAATTCTCTAGCTCGACCAATGGCGTGGTTTGTTTCGTAGTGTTGTTTCTTGTTTTATTGTGTATTTTAATAATAATACAGGGCACTGCTAAAATTCGCAGAATCGTGTACCCGAAAATTCTGCAATTATTACATTTTTAGATAATTGGGCAAAGAAACGGAAATTTTGAATCGTGATTTTCAGGTGAAGACTTTATGATTTTTTTTGATATGCTTTAACATCATGGCAATGTGTACAAAAAATTGCCTCAGTATTTAGGAATGAAGCGCCATCCAAAATTATGGTGCGAGGTAAAGTCTGGAAATATCAAAATATAACTTTTATCAAATATTTTTCATCCTCGAATACATTTGTATCTAAAGTAAAGCACTCACATAATTTGACTAGGGGAGCAAAAACACATAACGTAAAACTTTGAAGCCACCACTGAAGATATAGAGGATATGGTAAAACTCAATTAATTACTATATCAAAAATAGTTACAAACTATGAAGAGGGTAAAAATAATAAAATGTGCAAAAAGAAATGCGAGGGACTAGTTACATTTGAACAATGAACAATGTTGGGCAACAATATAAAACTTAAGGATTTGAGAGATAGATTATATCTATTTAATACTATTGAGTTAATCGAAAAAAAAACCTTTAGTATATTCACTTTCTAACATTTCTTTATATCATTTCTTTCTAACATTTTATTTTCTTCTCTACCTCTTTGCTCGTCCATCTTACCTCCCATTCTCTTTTCGGGTTACTATTTTTCCCTCTTTTTTTACACCCCTCCTTCATCCATGTTATTTTCCTTAACATGTCTAGCCTTTCACTGTTTTCCCTAAACTTCTTCGCTGGTCTTTTCCTTCCTTCTTTTCATATTTTTTCAAGCTTATCTCTTTACAATCTGCCAACCAATGTTCAAATTCATCCCAACTGTTTCCACAGAACTCGCACCTCGTATATTTCTCTCCCATGCAATATGTTGGCATACTCCTCAGTTCCACATCAGAACCTTTTTCTTCTTCTACCGATGTCGCGATGTCCCCTCCCATATTTGCACCATAAAAACTTTATTAACAAATAAATGCACAAATAACTACCACAACAATTAAGGCACATATCCCATTGCTTCACCCAACCGATGAACCCCAACCCTTCTCATAGGATCCTTGTGACTGCGCCCAACTAAAAACGCTTACATTTTAATGCCTAAAGATCTGTCCTATAAGGTGGATGCTCTAAAATCGTTCATTTCTTTTGCTGTAGATTTTCTTTTACTTCGTTTGCGATATGAGGCCAAGTATTGTCGTGATGCAGAATAACACCATGTGAAAGCTTCCCTGGACGTTCGTCCAGTATTATTTTCATTAGGCTCTGTTCTACCCCCGCCCCGCTTGCTGTCGTTCCCTACTTCACCGCTCTTTTCCCCTTCTCCACCATCTTCCTTTCGCCCCCTGTCTTCTGCTTCACTAGGTAATCTGGCTTTGATTTCACTGGGTTGAGTGCAATTTTTAGCTGTGGTTGGTGTATCCTTCCTATCCTTTCTGTTCTTTCCATCCCCACACTTCCGCTCCGTAGGATACTCTTGACACATATGTTCCATATAACCACTGTTTCCTAATATGTGCGAAGAAATCGAAGAAGCATTGGTGACGTGTACTGTTAGTTGTACTGCAGATACGGTGGTGATTGATTTCCTGTCGAAAGTACTTATGAAATGATGTTTTCTTGAACGGTACGCATAGTAATTTACTTGCACTGAACTATTTAATTGAGTAAAAGCAAAATTCACGCATGCTCGTACCATTGAACAATTAAGGCAAATTGTAAATTTTCTCGAAGAAAAAATGTACCTTCCCAAGATGCAAGACGTATTGACGTATGTAGTAACAGCACTTTTACATGACTCGTAGGATATCATGGCTCGCGTATGTATGTACGACTCATGCAGGAACTTGTCTAATTGTCCTGTAAAACTTTCAGTAGTTGTTCTGTAAATAACTATTTTATAAGTATCTTTTTATTTTACTGTTACATATTATATTTATATATATTTTAGGGTTTTATAGCTTTTTAATTTCACGAAAAAAGTTATTTAAACATCTCTATAAATTTTATCATTTTGAAGAAAAACAGATTTTTGTTTTTAACTTAACTTAATACTACTAGCACTACAAAATAAAATTCAAATATTGACAATGAGTCAACACAATTTTTGGGACTGTTTTGAGTAACAATCGTAAATTAAATACATATTTTTTCAATAATTCAAAATAATTCAAAATTAGTTTATTTCACAAATACGTAATCATTTAATTAAATCGAATTACATCAACTATTTTTCCCGAAACAATCTCCCCCGTGCGCTAAAATGAATATTAAAATCGGATGCATAAAAATGTAGCTATGCCGAAACGAAAACAAAAAGAAATATCACATTTAACGCTTCATAACTTTCACTTTTTACTAAAACACTATTAGTTTAACCTAGTCATCTTGATCCAATGAAACGTATTTAGAGCAAGGCATTTTTTCCGAACGCTGTACAAATCTGTTTTATTTCAGAATGTTGTAAGGAATTTATGTAAGCATTTTTGAACAGTACCTGTTCAATTCTACTGATAAATCGATGATAATACCTCGGGAGGTATGCATACTTTCTCTATCTACGCTGGCCAGCCCGTCACAAAACGACGGAGTCGACAATGCAGTTCAAATTTTAAAGTGCTGAATTTTTAATTTTGTGAATTTTGGCTACTGGCATGCTGTGCATCTTAGCTGATACAGAAAACACTGCGTTTTCTAGTAATAGTTCCCTATTCATTTGATTCATTATCCAACCGAGTGGAATTTTCAGTTTTAGGTATCGGCTAGCACATAAATTTCAATGGGGCGAAGTTGCAACTTTTGTGTTGTGTTTGATTTAATCAGCAGCGAGGATAGGTTCGACTTTTATCTACATACACTTATGCAACAATCATCTCTGTAATGCTACTGTATATGCAACCATTTATACTAATATATGTTTCTTCATTGAAGACCTAGTTGAACCTCAATTTTCGTTTGCAATTCGATCTGATAGATAGTTTGTAACCACTGCCACTAGTATGAGCAGCGCCCATTCTAGCGGTAACGTTGTTCGGATAAAAAAAATAAATTGCCGCTAAATAAAGGTACATATTTTTTATTTTCGATAAAAATCAAATAATTTTATTTAAATTTTAATAAAAGCATATATTTAGAAAGAGACATATAACATAACATAACATTGATAGTCAAGCAGTACAAAACAGTAGAATCTAAGTAAGAAATTGTACCTAGCCACAAATTATTAACCATATATTTTTTTACATTTTTAAATGCATTAAAACGTATATTATTTCACAAACAACAAAATGCCATTTATTTGAAAATAAAACAAGGTAACATTAACTAAACTCACAAAAAAACTTTTTTCTTAGTTCTGCAAACTTTTTTATTACGTCTTTTAAATTTATTTGATCGCCAATTTCATGCTCAATTGTTAAAATGACCAAACCAAGACGATTTTATGTAGGAGCCGAACGTAAAAAGTTCTCAATTAATTTAACTTAGAGAAACTTTCGCCACTTGCTACAGTTCTTGGTACCGTTAGCAATATTCTTAAAGTAATAATAAGGTTGGGGCAAAATTTTACTTTTATAATTAACTTCAGTACATTGTTTAGGCTTTCTTGTTTTGTCCAAAAGCACAGACACTGCCGAAATTTCTTATTCTAATTGTACCCCATTTATATCAAAAGAATCACCATTAGTTAAAATAGGTTCTAAATTTTTACAGTGTTTTAGTAACATTTCGTTGGACATAGTATTTAAATCGAATATTAGTTACTATGACTACTAAGTCGTTCAAATCTAGAATCTAGTGCATTTAGTACTTGATCGATTGTTAAATAAATAATTCTATGGTACATTTTCGTTTGGAACTTTGACGGATTCAGCTTGTGCTTCGTATGAGATGTCCCCTTTTCTTCTGCTACTGCAGTGTCGTGTTATTTTTGATCAAAAATTAGCCTCCACATCAATTTCGAAAGCGAGTTCTTTTTCTGCATTAATAATAGTTTTATCAAAGGATGAACCCAATCAAAATCTTTTCTTTGCATCAACTTGCGTATTGGATTATGGGAATTTAGTATTTTATGCCAAATAACTAAAGAACACAAAAACTTATTTAATACAATTTTACAAAGCCGAGGCTCCGTCTCTTATTAAATTATCAATTTCTTGGTTTTCGTAAATGGTCACCAAGGATTCGTATATATCAAACCTTGAACATGTTTTAAAACTATTACCCATCGAAAAGTAAATGGGCAAAAGTAAATAAATTTTGTGGGCAATGTTGAAGAAAGTAGCGAGGCTTCCAATGATTGTCTTATCCCTGCCCGCCGATATTTTAAAAAATTAAACCCACGTTCTTTAAGTTCTCTAATTATAATATCAGACATTGGTGTTCCTGTGGATCTTTCGACTGGCAAGGAGCCTAAAAAGGTTTCTTTGGTTTTAATTTCAATGTAATTGATTGAAACATATGTGATTACAAGGGTCATTTGCTCTACCTTACTAATGTCTAGAGTACAGTCTGAAACTAGGGAAAAATATTTTTTTTTGACATATCCAGAGATAGTGCTCTTTAGTTTCTTCTTTCTTGAGCACACTACAGACATGCTCTTCCATAATGGGATCAAATTCAGCCAGTAATTCAACTATTTTTAAAAAAAATTACTTTGAAAAGCCAGACCACTTTTTCAAAGTATTTCTTAATTGCCACAATTAGATTCTAGTTTTACAACACCTTTCGTTAATTTCAAGCCATGACTTTTGGGGTTGAATATGATTTTCGGAAATTATGCTTCCAACTTTTAAAACAATCTTTTAAAAGATAACTTACTACACAGCCGAAAATTTTGCAAAACAAGCAGTAAACGCAGTTTTCTGAAAGAGAATTCACCAGCCACTCTCGTAAAACTTGCTCCACATTGCTTCTTAAAATTCGTGTATAATCATTTGCGCTGAAATGTCGACCAGTGTAATTGGAAGGAAATTTATAATTATGCAATGGTTTGGGTTTGTCCTTGTCTTACTAAAAAACTTCTTGCGGCGTTTCATAAAATTAACAACTCAAACTTCGTAGATTTTTTTTCTGTGGGTGTCACGTTGGTGTCTCTTTTTTCAATGCTTTCATCTGTCAGAGTCAGATTGTCGTCAGTTCCAATAGATTTAGAAATTACGTCCATTCGTTTGTCATCATCATCCTTTGACGATTCCGTATTTTCTTTTATAACCGGACTTGACGCTGGATTCTCAGAGTCGTCATTTATTTTTGTACAACTATGGATAATTTTTTAACGCGTCCGCTTCTTATTTTTTACTTCTGGGTTATTAACTTCAACACATCAAGCGTACACTATATTCTTGATATGTGTCAAAGATTTAAAACCAATTACTATATTTCATCAGTTACCAACTCTAAGGCTCTCTGTTTCGAACCATCCAGTTCTCTTGACATTCCTTTATTCAAAAGATTCAAGGCAGCATGGCCCTTTGCAGATCAAGAAAAAAACAAAAGTCACTGCAGTAAATGCTTCATTAGTTGTCTTAGGAAGGAAAACGCAGCCCAGAGAGCTGTCTCTACTAGCTCTCTGGGCGATACTCCAGATAAAATCATTGGAGAGCCCCAGGTGCAGTACACCACGCTTGTTGGGTGGCGAAACAGATGTACGCCATCAAAGTCCACTTGTTTCGTGAGGAAAACGGTTTCAAAACCACACAAAAGGAAATCTCGCAGTTAGAACGCTTTGTGAACTCTGGAGTTCTCATATATGTAAAATATTGGTTTGAAGCCCATATGGCTACAAATGCTGCTTAGGCAGAACTTTCTCTGTGGAAAGACATGACCAATATGGAGTTATTGATCCTCAAATTGGTGAAGTGGTTAAAAATATCATAAAATCTCATATTTGGTACCTGTCGGGTGAGTTTGTTGACTTAAGTTTATTCAAAGTATCAAATGAGGCAAAGTATCACATGAGGAAATTATTAAGAAGATGGAGTGTGGACCTACTGACTGGAAGGTAAGAGGAGATTCGTCACTTTTAACTGACCAAGACGTTTTGGCTGATTTTACCAATAAAAGATAATTGCAGCAGTTTGACAAGTTAAAAATAAATTCAATTTTTTTGACCACACATCCAAATGAATGTAACAGCAATAAACATTACGTTAGTGGAAAAAAATCACAAAATCCTTGAAAGTTGTTAATGATATAGCTGAGCGTGGTGCCAAACTCTTTGAAGAGTTTAATAAGCTTTTGACAAATGATGAAGAAGAGAAACAGTTACTCCTGGAAGTGGTTGAAGCCAACAGAAAGTGGGTTCCGAACAAAATGACAAAACAAGCACTTGTTGAAAGTTTGAAGCCGTCAACTTGAAAGGATTAAACCATGTTTATTTACCCCACTCACTATTTCCTTATAAGATTTAATTTTAATTTAATTTTTCTATAAATATTTTTAGATTTTAGACAAAATATCGATTTTAATTAATTATTAATTAATTAATGACGGGTGCTGGTATGGGGTGCAAACAGTTGACGTAATCATGATTGATTGCTCGGACGTGATGTGAAGAAACATTCGACAGATTCTATTTTTACCGCACGTTTAAATTTTCCAAATAATAACCGTTTCAAATTCCAAAGTCGCGTTCATTCGCGTTTACAATTTCTAACATCGCATTAAAATGATTTAGAATTTCCGTCCGCGCGATTACCGTGGAATATTCCGAAATTATTTTTCTTTCGTGTAATGCCGTCGCGTCGTTGCGGACAATCGTTACGCAAATGTACTTCCATAATCGAGCGGATCGCGAAGGTTAGCTAGGATGAGTCGCTGGATGTCGATCTTTAGCACCGCCGAAGATTTACATTTGAGCGCGCCAATCTCGCAAACGACACTCTCTATTAACCACTTGCGTTCCACGCCGTCAATTTTATTTGTGGATGTATAAATCCTGTTGAATTTCTTGTGGTTTATTTGCTATAATTGCGTTATTGACGAAATAGTCGTAATAGGACATTTCGCGTCTGCCATTCGCAACTGAGAAAATCGACGACGGATTAATTGAATTTTCATTTGTATTAATATTAATTTGTGTCAATCACGTTTTCATAGGAAATGAAAATATGTGTTGTGCGATATATAGGATCTCACGGCCCTGACAAAGTCCTCTATCGAATTTAATTATTAAAGATAACAAAACAAGATCTGCACAAAAGTTGTAAAGTAACATTGACTCTTTAATCCAAAATATTTACAGGATGTACGACAATGGCACACCAATACATTGTTATGATACTTATGCATAAGCGAATAAAAATTGTATACAAAATTTGCAGATAGTGAGTGCTGATGCACCCGATATAGGTTATGATGGCACATCAGTGGCAAGAAAAACATGCATGTATAAAAATACATAAAACGGCAATATTTTCGCGAGTTTCGGAAGCATAAATATATAAAAATAAACCTGAAATGGCAGCAAGTATGTTTACCCTAGTGGATCGGGGTTTTTCAGTGATTTTTTAAATGAAAATTTAAAAAATTTAAAACTCTATTAAATTGAATTGGAAGCAGAAGACATTGTTCAGAAAAGCAGTTATCGAAAGTGAGTTAAGAGAAAAAAATCTATTAGACGTAAAGTTCGCATTCTCGATTAGAATCCCGGACGTGAATGTTATAAAACACTGAGGCATACTAAGAATGAGATTGATTATGAATATTAATATTAAGAATGTTACTTAAAAAATAAGCGAAGTTAATTTTTAAAGGCGAACAGAAAACCCGACGACAGGGAAACAGATGAAGGAATTTCCATCAAGTACATATCCGACAGGATCTCGGACAGCGGATGTAAACAATGCGAAAAATTGAAACGTTCGCTCGCATATGCCGGAGAAACATGTGTGGAACTAAAAACGCGATATGTGAATGTGCAGACACAATTGATTTTAGTATATAAAGTGAAGTGAAATTTATTTTAATTGAAATACGTATTAGGTTAGGATACAAATACGCTTAAAATTATTATTAATTTGAAACTATTTGAAGTACATAAGAATTTCTTTTTAATATTTGAACGTGGTTTTAAAGTTTAATTTAATGCACTTAAAAGCTTGACTTGATACTAATAATAATGAATATAGGAGAGAAATTTAGAGACATGAACTACAAGACGTTTGCTAATAATTTAGAAACAATCTCGCGCATAAACTATTTCGCATGGCCTCTGGTTTAGCTAATCTTTTAATGAACTTTGCAATGGTCTTTTTAAGAAAAAATCTTGTCGTATCGATTATATCGTGAGCTTCGGCTTACGAGGGTATTCTGAAAAGTTCTCTGCCTGAGAGTGAATACAACAATTTATGATTTCAAAACAGTTTTATTTCTCAACCTAATCACCTTTAATTTTAATACATTCGATCCAGCGTTGTTCCAGTGCCATCATCCCGACTCTGATAAATGTTGACCAGGGAAATATTTTGTAAGTTTTCGGAAGAGATGGAAGTCAGACAGAGCCAACTTTGCAGAACAGGATGAATGATCCCCTTCATGTTGCAAATCCCTCAATTTTTCCATCACCGAGGCACTTTTGTGGGCAGGTGCATTGTCTTGATGAAAAATATTTCTTTTCTTCTGCTAGCCGGTCGGCCTTCACGAATTTTTGCGTCCAATAGCGTTAGAAGGTTAGAAGAGTCTTCCCCATTTGTTTCTTTTACCTTTTTAAAGATAGTCGATCAACAGAATTCTTTCGTATCCCAAATTCCTTTCGTATGTCATGACTCAGTATTACCACCGATTGCAACGTATTTGTCTTCTTCGGAGATGAGGAATCGCTTTTGATCCATTGCAAGGACTGTTGTTTAAATTCTGGTATGTAATGGTGAATCACTTTTGTTTCTCATAAAATCCGAATCCTTTTTTGAGCTTCAGTGAGCATGTGCACCACCATCTTTCTAAAAAACACTTTGAGCAATATTAAAGTTTATTGCGACACCCCTTTTGGAATAAGGTGTTTCAGGAAAACATTATAAATAGGATTTATTTAATTTTATTTGTCATATGAATGTTTATGTTACACCTCTAGTTATGAATAACATAAGAATGCGTAACTTAGCACAATCAACTAATTACTCTAGGGTCTCGACTATAGATAACGTCCTACATTTACATTTACGTGAAAAGATTCGAAAAAAGTCAAAATTAACAAAAATGGAAATAATTAAAATATGAACAGTTTTCAAAAGTATCTAATACGTAAAATGTTATCATAGAAAAAATATTCAAAATTGCATAAACAGCGCAATCCAACATAAAAAATATCGAAAATGCCAAAATAATGGGAATAATAAGTTCATGTTGAGAAAAAAATTATAAAAACCATTTCCAACCCCTCCCAACCAACTGAATTAAATCTCAAAAATCGTGATTTTGAAAACATTGTAATTATCGCCATAATGCAACTATTTTAAATTGTAAAAGGAGTCAAAATTACAACAAAAATTGAATTGTCGACAAGGAAATAATTTTGAAAATCGCCAGAAAAAAGCTAAGACTCTTGAAATTTTAAATTATCCAAAATATGCGATTAACGAAAAATCGTTGCATTTCAAATTGCAACAATTGTCGAAATTGTCAACAATTGGGCTTTACTATTATGTCTATTTTTATTATCAGAAAAGAATTATATATATATATATATATATATATATATATATATATATATATATATATATATATATATATATATATATATATATATATATATATATATATATATATATATATATATATATATATATATATATATAATTTTAAATTACTAACTGGCTAACTAAGTAATAAAATAAAATTTTGCTGGTAACTTTTTTGGTAATTATATATTTTAGACTATTTTGTAAATATTTATAGTTTTATCATTTTTGTATTTTTTCAATTAAATTTTTTTATTTTTAACTGTTATTTGTGCATTTTTCAATTTTGGCAATTGTTATTTTGAGTCATTTGTTGTATTTTTAATGGATTTTTAAGATATGGAAGTGGTCGAGAAATTATTATGTATGGAACCATCGTTCTTTGGTAAATTTCAGAAAGCTTTACACCCTTTGACCTCAAGTGTCATTTTGAGTTGTCATGCACGTTAGAATAAATTATTTAATCACTGCATCGTAAACAATTAATTAGACATTCACTTCGAAAAGCAATAAAATTTAATTGTGATTTTGAAATCGTTAAGGGAAGTACTCTAAGTCTCTTGCCCATCGAGGAAAAAGAATATTGTTGGTTAGTGGTTGTGCAATACGCCCAAAGGGACCATGATAGCTCTCAGCACAACCAATGCACATTAAATTTGCAGAGTAGCACTAATTATTTTTGAAAATCCCAAAACAACTCTGCTGCATCCGGGATAAATTAATGCCATGAATCAGTAAAAGTTTTTTTTCATTTTTCACAATTAAGCACAAAGTCGAGTGGCATGACAACAGAAGTAACAAAGACTGGTTAAAAATGAAGAACCATTAAAACGAAGCCTTCATACGTATTTCCTCAAAAGTACTCATGCAGTACCAATCGAAATTAACTGTCTGGACGATTGACCAACCAGATATGAATCATAATTTTTCACGATGAATTTTCCATACGATTAATTTTACTTCAAGATGAATTTTCTCATGATGGAATTTCCACGATAAATATTCCGATAATAAATTTTCAACGATCAACTTTCCGGATAACATATTTGAATTAATTTCTTTGCAATAGTTTAGGTCAGGAATTTAATACAGCACTATACAATTATCGTATGTATTTGCTTATATGTTGGTAAGTGTATGGTGGAATTCAATAATAATAAATTAAACTTATCATAAGGTAGTAATGATTATGGCGGCTAGAGAAACATAATTAGTTTACAAACAATTTCATAAATCAGAACCTTGTAGGGGATGATAGTTTAACATTAATAGTAAATTGGAGACTGTGGTTGGCAAATAAATTGAAACAAATTTACCCTTACCACACAGTATCATACTGCTGAAGATGACAACTTAGTTATCGAAGTGTACATGTAGTGTTAATACTGTGTGATGAGGGTAAGTTTGTTTCAATTTAGTTTAACATTGTTTAAAGTGAAAATTGTATGATAATAACTACATGCCTGCGAAACAGCGGCGAATGAATATATTATTATTTGGTTGTCATGTTAAACACAAAAACGATTCATTTATGGGAAAATGTAAATTTTATTGCAACATCGCTATTTATTGAAACGATCTAGATGAATATGTTAGATCATAGCTTTAAAGTGTCAAAATGTGAGATTAGAATCGCTTATCGAAGAATGAGTTTGAAATCATAAGACATAATGTAATTGGAGAAATTTTGTGTCTAATTAAGGTTTTAGGTGATTTAATCAGAACACTATGTAAAGTTTAAACTGAAGACAATTTATTGTGAAATGAGCGGTGAAATAGAAAAAGGGTACATTCTTTGGCGCACGAAACCGCAAGCCCCAATTATAATTTAATTTGATTGCTCGTCTAAACTTAACATAGACTAACATTATTTTAAAATTCTCTATTCTCATTGAAAGTTGAAAATTGTTTGTTAGAATTGCGTAAAACGAATAAAGTGAATAATGTTTCCAGTCAAAGCTCCTTTACACCCACGTAATGTGTAAAGTTCAAACCCCAATCGCAGGATGTGACATCAACCATCACTTGTTTCACGTGAGCAGAGCGTGCACTGCCGTTTTCTATTTTTCTAGAAATTTTACTTTCATATGGGAATAGGAGTGGGAATAGGGAATGGGAATAGGAGTGTTGGTTTTGATCTTTAACAACTAAATTACAATAACATGATTTATTAGCCATATAATAATACTTATGTTTATATTATTTTATATATCTAGGATAGACTATTATTTATGGACGAAATATTGTGTACTACTCCTTGAGGTATTTCGTTCTCAAAATTACCCAATCGTTTAAATTTATTATTACCCATTATGGTCTATTAATGATGAAATAGTGCGACCGCACTTAAGAATTTTCTCATGTCTAAGTAGAATCGTAAATCTCGTTAAGGTTGAACTTGATTTCTGTAATGCACGCGAAATTTTCTAAACGTTTGTTCCGCGTAAAAAGCGACGACTATGCACGCTCTACGTATAATGTGTATTAGCGTGCATTAGTTTGTTATCCTCCATTTAACATCGTTTCCTGCATTTGCATTTTCATTCTCGACGAGATGTTTTCTCTATCATAATTAGATACAGGCTGGGGCATTTCACGGCAGTCTATGACATCGCCGCTTTTTGTCATTTTTCTGTCGTAAGCCCTCTTGTCGAATAATCCCAATGGACTGGGATTGACTCAGCGAAAATAGCGGTAGCCGTGAGAATCTCGTCACCGATTAACGCCGAGCGACCGCAGCGAACATCTTTCTAAACAAAGCGTTGACATAGCCGTAACCTCCACACAACGTCACTACCAAGACGTTCTATTTCATTTCTTTTGTGCGCGATGCCATGAAATGCTCGCTTTGCGCTCTCAAAAAGATGTCGAAACTGATTATGAAGATGTTATGTGCGTGTGTTACATTTCGCAAATGAATGATAATTGGACGCGTATCAACGTCAAATTTATACGGCTTAATGGCATTGAAAAAATTAATAAAAATCTTATTGAAATATTCCTGTCTGCAATTTCATGTTAATACTGGGAAAGATAGTTAAAGTAAGTAAAAGTCTTACTACTATCGCATTTTTGAAAATGTCTTTGAATATGTCGTGAAACAATAACATATACATTTAATGACAACGATTTTGTCATGTTTTGTCGTCATCATTGAGGATTTCAACTCAAAATTTTACTTGGAAAATTGACGGTAAAAAAATTAGTGCCCTGTTGGATATATATGGATACACATCTGTTGACCAAAGAACAGAACGTCGCTAGGGTCAATTGGTGTCAAAAAACTCTAGACCACTTTATTGCAGGAAACTCTATAAACGTGTACAGCATTGTCAGTAGTGAGGAATTGTGGATTTACTCATACTCGTATGAACGCCAGTCGTGTGTTCCCACGTGAAGGAAAACCAACAAAAGTCATCCGTTCTCGAAGTGTGCCCAAAAAAATGGTCGCGACCTTTGTCTCAAAAGCATGTAGCAACAATTCCTCTGCAGGATCAAAGAACTATTACAGCCGATTTGTATACCACCATTTGTTTGCCAGAAGTCACTGCTAAGCTTTGAAAAACCTATCCCGAACGAATCATCCTCCACCAGGACAATGCAAGTTCGCACACAGCTCGCAAGACAATTGTATTTTTAACGTAACAATACGTCAAATTATTAGACCATGCTCCGTACAGTCCCAACATAAGGCTCAACGATTTCTTTATCTTTCCGGAAATTGATGAATTAGGTGATGGCGTCGATATTAAAAATAGCTGTAGGCGGACGTTCCTACCCTTCCAGGAAGGCTATTTCGTGGTAGTTCACTAACTTGGCGTTGCGATCACCATCGAAGTTGTGTTTGGCATTAATATATGCTTTTTTACTTACATATTTGAAAAGTTTTTTCATAATTTTACAGATACGTGACGCATGCAATTTTACTTCTATACAAATGCAGAAGTCTTTTCGGCCATTTATGTAGCTATAAAAGTGTGTTGGATATTCACGCCTAGATGGCGGTAATATTCACTCACACAATCTCACGTTTGTATGACTTGATGCAACTTGAGCGAATGTGGGTATAGTGGTCCGATCAGCTCAAATATAGAGCGAAACAGGTGTCATCACCTTAATATATTCGCTGAAATTTATTTTCTAATCGATTCGTTTAATGTACCACCCATTTTGAGTTAACCATTATCTCGAGTTTTAAGTACAGCATGGTGGGAGAGGGAGTAAAAATGTTCTGATTGTTCCAAATAATGCGAATTAGACTGTATCATAATACATAATTTGAAATAATGCTGCATATGCTTGACGAGGAAATCGATAATCTTAAGGTCTTCAAAGAAAAAACTTTCCTAAATGAAAACTAAGAATGTGACGACTTCAATTTCAACAATAGTTATAGTGTTTTAACACAAGCTAACGATGAAGATCTCAATAAGATAAAATCTAAAAAACAACCTTATATTTGTGTATGATGACATAATTTTTCAGAAATGACGAAACTGCTAAAGAAAATAACAGAAAAAAATTCGGCATAAAACACTATAACAACCGATTATTTTAATCTAGAAACTTACAGAAAATGTTTATGTTGTTTACCTAGCAGTTAAAGATCATGATGAAACCATTTAATTGATAGCAAGGACATCAAAGTCGAACTGACGTTAAAGGGGCATAAGCTAAGGCATAGAAAACAGGCTGGTTTTTGTGGATGAGTTGATATATAATAAAGGAAATTAAAAAAAATAAAAAATGTGTAACAACATAATGCAGCCTCATCAAAAATGTCAAAGCATTACTCAATGCATTAGATGCCAGTGTGAGCACATAAAAACATATTACAACAGACCATTTGCGTGTGAAGTACGAAAACCTTACAGCACAAGTAACTGTAAAATGGACTCTACATGTGCTTTATGTGAAGGAACATATCAACTAGAGAACTTGTGAATATTGCCACCACAGTAACTACAATATCAAAATTGTACTCATCAATTAGTCACAAATACAAACTCCACTGCCCAACTGACGCTTAGCTATCCCAGTTGAATAATAATACCAACGAATATATCAATAAGATAAGTATTTTTTTGATAACTTGATGAGGTAGACAGTAATGACTAAATTGATTTTCTTCACTAACACATAATCGATACCATGCTAATTATTTCACTGATAAGTCTCACGTCAAATACCTACATAAAAATTATATCATACTAATCATACCTAGAAGATACGGCCTATGTTGGAACTGCAAAAAATAGAATTTAACATTAAAAGCGGCAGGACCTCTGCCATGGTTCAAACATCACTTCGAATATTTGTTTTAAACTCCTGATTCCAAATTATTACCACGAGTTGATTATAATAGTAAACTCTCATATCCTACCATATATTACGCCTACAGTCGCTCCTTTAATTCTGTCAACAAGTTCTTACCGTTTAGTTTCCTGGACTTTCTTGTCGCCTGAGGCATCGCAGAAAAAGCATTTATGGAAGTAGAATCAAGTCATGATCTTATCCTAAGATCATGCGCCAGTAATAGGAACAATACCATATGGTATGTACTTTCTTTATGAATATGATATTACTGATATTCAGTAATATCATATTCATAAAGAAAGTACAATTCGCAAGAATCCAGAAATGAAAAGGATGAAAACATTTCAGTAGCACAAGAAGTATCCAGACAAACTACACGACCAACTTAGATCAATAAGATTTCTGCAAACATTTCTATCTAACTTAAAAATAATAATTAAAAAAAAGAAAAGCCAGAAGAAAATGGCAACATGGCCGGCTACAGCCCAGCAGACGAAACTACATATAACCAGTTAGCTAAAAACGATTAAAATAAGGAAAAGCACAACATGAGAAAATTAGGTATCGCTATAATTATTTTATATCGGCCGAGTCAAATCAGCGTCAAGACTATCGCAAGCAAATTCTTGTATTAAAACAGTTTTACATGACCGTGGACAAGAAGTAATAAATACTGAAGATTAATAGGTTTACTGGACATTTTGCTGATGTCTTTTGTAAAACGAAGAGTACGTCAGAGCTCCTGACCAATAATTCTGTGAAGTGAAACAATGGAGACATTTGCATCTAAGATCAAAAAAGTACCCCATTTAAATAATGAAATATCACCTAGACATCGCAATTACTTGACGAGTAATCCAGATAATCTTGGGTCTCCAATACTGGCCCAAATATTACTTCTTCACAGAATCAGCTCGTTCCAAGACGATAACCCAGATCATTGATGTGGTTTACCAATGCCATAGTGTTGTAGCAAATGCAAATAAATGTAAATAAATCATTGCAGGAGAGAAACACCAACAGTTTTTCTGTATATAAGACGTGTTTTTGACAACGTCTGCCACAATGGTCTCATATATAAAATTAACATTTTTTCACATTCTACTTTAAATTATTTACCTAATTATTTTCCTACTTTACCGTCAGTGCAGGACTAGAGTTAATTGCGAGATTTCTGATACTCTTCCAGTTAGGCATGGAGTACTTCAGGATAGTGTACAAGGTGAGGTATTTTATTTGTTATACTCGTACATACACAGTGACACTTCCAATAACAACATTTAAATCATGTAAAATTCAGTAAAAATGGAAGATAAAAATAAGCCTGGATAAAATTTAATAGTCTTTAATTTGAGGAAGAGTCAATATCGACAACGTTCCAGCACCAATAAAATAATGATGGAGTCATTAAAATACCTTAGAAAAAAACATAATTTGAAGCGGAGCGCGGTTATCCATTAAAAAAAAAAACGATTCGCAGTACATAAATTTATAATAAAACCCATATGGACTTATAATATATTTCTCTACGACCTTGGCACGTAATTTGTCACAATTTATATAAGAGCGAAAAATCAAATATCTAGACCGACTGATTTTTTTTACGGAAATCGAAATAAGAGTCCTCGGTAGTATAGTGGTAAGTATCCCCGCCTGTCACGCGGGAGACCGGGGTTCGATTCCCCGCCGGGGAGGATCTTTTGGTTATTTTTAAAATAAAAAACTTACCTGCAAGAAAATCAACAAATTAAATTATCGTTCTCTTTATTTGATTTAGTTCTTTATGTTTTACTTTTGGTTTGAATTGTGTTGGCCAAACGTTCATTAAATTTCTTTCTGTTCATATTATATTATCAATTAAATTTTATATGCTTTGCTTGTCTAATTTTAATGTACGATTGCATATTTTATACATTTTATTAAATTATTATTATTAATGATTAATTGTATTTGTCAATTTTAGTCCTAATCTTTTTGGTTATTTTATTATCATATGACATTGGACGTTTGACATGTTCGAGGTCTAACGTTTAGCACTGCCAAAGAAAACTGATTTTCAAATTTTGCGACGATATCAACTCGAGAAACTTCGATCAATTAATTTTGTATTTTAATTCTTGAATCTGATTGGTTAATGGTTGCTTAAAATTTGTATACAAAAATATTCTTAAAATGGAAAAAGTTATTTAACAACATTTGATATGTTGTTAAATAACTTTTTCCAATTCCTATTAATAACATGCTCATTTTATATATTAAATCTCATTATTAAAACAACAGTTTAATCAAAAGGATGAATAAAATGTTTACCGCCACACTTTCGCGATGATATTGAGAACACGATAAAATTGGAACGTATGATACACGTGAATAAATGAATTTTATCCACTCAAAAACATTAACCAAAACTATTTTTTTCGTGGATAAAATTCGATCTTGTTCACTTATACCATAAATAGCTATTATTTGATTTTTATGTCATCTTTTTAATTAAAATATCACTACGTAATAATATTTTCACATAGGTCTCCCGTTGCACTCTGGAAAACTGATGACCTTAACGGCTCAAGATTAATACTTGTGGGACGATGTACTAGCGTCACATTAACGATAATAATTGTTAATATGACGTTTTACAAGCAGAGGAGGCCCACAGAGATCGTATATTATACTGTGGTGATCATAGTGGTCGATGGAAAGTGCCAAAGTATAGTGAGCACGTTGAAATCGTGACCAAATTGTTGAAAACCGTTTTGAATGTCAAAGAACGTAACAAGCATCCATGATTCGAATGGGAGTTCATGAATTCGAACTTCATTGCTAGTAAAAGTGTTCTTATAGCTTTATACTAATAATAATAACAATTTATCGGTTCAGTCAGCAAAGAAGCATAGAACAAAAATAAAATGTTGTGGATAATATGTAGTAATGCACAATAAATGCAACAAAATAAAAACGATATTTCAGAGTAAATTAACAATCTCATACAGGTTGTAGGTAACATTTGCTGTCAAAAGCTCTCAACAGGTAATTGGTTATAAAAGGCACATTTTAGCAATGTTGCAACTTTTGTTTTTGCTAGATCCAGTAAATGTTTTTTCGTGTGTCGTGATTTTCGTAGCACCTACAGTGCTCGTAATGTTTTTTAATTAATACTGTACTTTCCATTATGAAAATAGTTGGCAATGTAAATATTGTACTTTGCAAAAAGTCAAAGATGGCTATTAAACATCTCTTCTGCAGGCAAAATATTGTTGAGGCATGCACGGAAGTTACTCAGAAAAGAACATATCTCAATATTGATTATAAGTACAGCATAGTGGAAAACTAAGATGTTTTATTACTGAAAAGCAATACTTCAGTCCAGTAGGATTTAGTTTTTTTAAATAGTGTTTTGTGGCCAATGCTTTTAAAAGCTTTAGATAGATCCAAACGTAGTCGCAATATATTTATGTACTTGAGAAGAATGGACCTGTAATTTAGCACTTTTTATTTTTTCAGTTGATCAGGAAAAGCACCTTGTTAAATTTCTTTATTGTCTTTTAATACCGCAACAGGTATCTCATCTTAACTTACTGAGTCGAATTCCATTGATCATTAATGAGTTTTTGTAGCTCATTCGAAGTTGTTGGATGCATAAAAATAGTACGCTGGTTTTCTAGCAGTTTTCTTGAATCACAACAGATATTATGATTTTTCTTATTCATGTTATTGCTGATATTTTGGTTTTCTATAATTATGTTTCAAGCTGTTTTGGTTTTGTTCGCTGATTGATTAATTATGCTGTCACGTATGCGTTTTGCTTGTGAAATCACCTCTTTGAGTAGCATACAAAATTTTAGTGTTGTATTGTTGCCAGTCCAACAAGTACTAGTTCTTTTAATTTCCTTTTGTTGCAATTTCGTTTCGTTAACTTGTTTTTTGGGAAAACATATCTATGTAAAATAGCAGCTTATTATGAAACTGGTGAAAGTTGCACCTGTATAAGTCTCAGTAACTATATCCTTCCACATTTCGGTTATAATGTTGCTGTAATTCATTTCCCTTTCATTTGAAAAATATTCTGACTTTCTGAATTTTATTAGCTCTCTTATTGGGATACTAGTTTCAATTAACTGCATTAAATGTGTGATCTGATCAGCTGGCATCCCACTACTTCGTTTGTTATTATTATTAAAAATAAGAGGTATTAAATTATATTTTGACTGTTTTAGGAAGGATCTGAAAGTGAACACATTTAATTTAAATATGTATGTATGTATGTAATCAAAACCCTTCTACCCGAATGTGCATGGTTTTTTAATAAAAATCTTCAATTTCTCTCAATTTTTTGCAAGATTCTTTGTATATGTCCATGTTGTTCCCTTCATCTCTAAAGTTCTTCCTATTCTTTTATCCCAAGTCTTCCTTGGTCTTCCACACTTACTTTTTCCTTTAGGTTTTTCTTCCAAAATCTGTTTGGTCGGTATCACTCATCCTCTGCATCCACCCCATTTGTCGTTTTTCTATATACACCTCTATGGATTGTATGTCAATCCTTGTTTAATTTGTTCGTTTCCAATACCGTCTCTGGTTACTCCCTTCACTTTTCTCAAATATTTCATCTCTGCTGCCCTAATTTTGCTCTCGTCCTTTGATGTTGCACCCAAGTTTCACACCCTAAATAGATCTACATATTTCTTTATACACATGCATTTTTGTTATCTTTGTTATTTCATTTTTTTAATGCCTTATTCGTTGCATAATAGACCATGTTTGCTTTCTCTAGTTATTCAGCTCTACCTTCTCCCTACCTTTTTCATCCAGCAGCGTTCGTAAGTATTGCTAATTGGTGGTATTTTCGATAGCTTTACCCTCTAATTTTATTTAAGTTCATTTCATTTCTTCAGATACTACCACACAAAATTTTTGTTTTACCCTTGTTCATTTTCATCCCTTTAGTCCATTCCTTCAAGTGTTCAAGTGATCTGTTACATTCGTTGCTATAATTGCTACATCATCCACAAATGCACAAACTGTGATCCCAATCTTCTCAAGTTTTCTCTATTCTATATACAGCGGTTTCACTTTCTGCTCTTTCGTGCTCTTGATTACTTCATCTATTATGGTTATAAGCAGAAGACTTAAAGTTCTCCCCTGTCTGGTCCCCTCTTTGGTTATGAACATTTCATACTTAAGGTTTTTACTGGTGACACAATTTCTGGTTTGCTTGTATAGGCATTTTATTACTTGGGTTAATTTTTTATTGACGTTGTTTTTTGTGAACTTACATATTTTCGTACTTGGAACTTGTCAAATGCTTTCTGGAAGTCTAGATGGGCTAAATATGGTATTTTCGATGTCGTCAGTGTTCTACTTATTATTTATTTTAACGCGAGTATATGATCTTGTTTTATCGTATTTTTTTTCATTATCTTTATTAGTGAGTTCATTAATGTTATTCGCCTGTGATTATTGCAATTATTTGCGATTTTCTTTTTTATATATTGGCAGCGTCAGCCCTATTTCCCACTCTGTTTGCATTTCCTCCTCAGTCCACACTTTATTGTAAATTTTTTATTAAAATTCCTTGCTCCATCTGCAATTTTTTAACCATTTCCGCCATAATCTGATCAGTTTCAGGTGCCTTTCCATCTTTTAATCTTTCCTTTTATTACTTGTTTTTGTATAGCCTCTTTCCATGTTTTCTGCTTTGATTCGGTTACCATGTTCTTTACTTCACTTCTTTCCTCTTTGTATTCCTCATAGCTTGCTATCGTCTTCTTACTACTTAATTTTCACTTGCTGCTTAATATCTGCAGTCCCTCATGCTGTTTGCCTTTTATGCTCACTTTGTCTATTTGTCCCACGCACTTCCCGCGGCGATTCGATAACTTTCCTGACTACTTCCCACGTCGTTTCAATTCCTAGCTCTTCAGTTTTTGGATTCAGGTGTTGTAATTTGTACAATCTGATAACTTTGACTTTTTCTTCATATTATGTTCTATCTCGTCTTTCTTTAGGTCTTCATGGTTTCCTTTAAGTTTTGCAGCTAATAGGTAGTGATCACTGTTCTGTTTCTCTTTTCTAATTTAAATATTTTAAGCAGTTTAATAAAGTGATTTTTTAAAAATGCAAATAAATATTATTCTTAGAAAAATGGTAAATGTTTAAAACTGTTTTGCAGAAGTTTAAAGCATAAGTCGCGCTTTTTCCTTTTTAGTTGATTCACATCTAATTTGAGTATTTGTTTAACTTAATCAAGAAATGCTTGGCATTTTTCTAAATTATCTACCTACTTATAAAAGCTATCTATCAAGTATGTGCATACTATATCGATACTATGCACATACTTGAATTATTGACTATAAGCATTTAAGTGAATTATATTGTAGTTAAGCAATATTTAAATCGTCGCCTTTCGCAGACGGTCATAATGCAAGCAACAAGGCTTGCATTTTTACGCATACCATCCTTACTTATATCTTTCAAAATCTATAAATACCAAATAGCTCAATTCAGAATGCTATCCGACGCATAAATGATTTATTATACTTTACTTTTAAAATCTGTCAGGTCGTATCTTTTGTCAATAGGGTCTTAATAAGACGCAGCGTGCACGAGTGTAGATACAGATGATTGGATGTACGAATGCTGTCCAACTTTACATACTAATAATCATGTAAAATCGTAGAAATAAATAAATGACTATCCTGACGCGCGTAACGAATTTATTTTGTGTCGGGATTTACGGCTGAAGTATTGGCGGCAATCGGACGTGCCCCCAGGTGCGATTTAAACTTGAAAGCATTGAAGGTTGAGTATAAGAGACTATGTAATCTCCATACTTTGTGTAATGCAGATTTGATAAATATCTCATTATATCGCGTTATTTTGCAAATATAGAATCATTTTTTTTCTTTTTAATTTTCTATAAAGTAAAACATGGTGCGTTGTCATGTGTGGGTTGAACTGGTAATCAATGTGAATCAAAAGTAATATTATTAAAAGTAGTAATTTGCAAAAAAGGCCTCCCCGGCGGGGAATCGAACCCCGGTCTCCCGCGTGACAGGCGGGGATACTTACCACTATACTACCGAGGACTTGAAAAACAGATTCCTTATTTCTGGTTTCCTTGAGATTTGCTTTCCATTTTATGTACTTAGATACTTAATATTACTGGAAAAAATCTGCAGTGGTCCGCACTGAACTTTCTTATACTTAGTTATACTACATTTTTCGAAAAAACATTTCATATAAAAATTGTTTAATATCAATATCTTGAACTTTTGTAAGAATACATTTTTCGATAATACGTGCCGTTTTCGAGATATGGAAGAATGTGATCAGTGTAAACCATCACTTCCGGTTGAGATATTGCTTTCAAAACAGGACACACAGACGTCATTCTGGAAATAGTCAGAATCAATTCAGGGGACCTCAACACGCGTATATCCTTCAAAATATCGAGTTCGAAATTTTTCATGATTACTATACATAAAGTATAAGAAAGTAAAAAACATATGAGGGTTTATGAATAATTAATATGTAATTTATTTTAAATAGTAATTTGTACATAAGCAACCGATGAAGAGACAATCTTAGCTTCTAATCGTCGCCGGCACACATACCAAAAAGTCGATACTTACTTCTCCGAAAAAAATGCATAACGTCGCTTAGGTGCAATAGGCAGTTTTTTTGCCAATAAGGTGATTATGCAGTCGCCGGTGACTCATAATTGCGACGCTTCTTGTCTCATTTTTGAACGAGCGAAGTTTTCGTACGTTTGTTTCGCGTTGCATTGAAATGTAACTTTCCGTCGCGCCGATAAATAACCCGAGAGACGTTAAACGCGGACGTTTGGTGAGTGCACAATGGCGTTTGTATTTCGCGTTAAATTAAATCGCAATTTAACGATTCATTGATAAACTGAGAAACTTTAAACGTTCAGTGAACGGACTTTTTGGATGGCGGCGTCGATCTTGCATGCAAATGGACGGAGAGGCGACTGTTGGGGTGAGCTCTTCAATTTCTTAAATCGCGGACTTTGCGTGTACGTTGCGTAACGTCGTCGAAATAATCAACACCGACAAATGGCGGTGCAAATCGGAACTAAATCGCACTGGGAGTGGAAAGAACGGTGTTATTAAGGGGGGATCCTGCTTTAGGAGGCCTTAAAATAGCGTTTTTGGGGGATTTTTTTAGGACAGAAAAAAATGAGCAAGTCTAGTGAACTTTTTAGAGCATTTTATCGCATATTTGAGCATTAAAAAAATATTTCGAGAGAAAAATATTTAAACGGAACCGATTTTATGCACATTTGTGCAACACCTTTCAATTGCAGTCTACAATCAGTGGGAAAGATGTAGCTCGTAATTTTTGTCTGAAACAAAAAAAACCAAAGAAAATGGTAATTCTCATATATTTTCTTCTATGTGAACTAAAAAAAAACACAAAATTTTGAAATTCAAGATTTTTCTCAGGTTTGAAAATAAATGTGCTCTTTGCAGGAAGAGTAAATCATTTCAACTTGCTAAACAAGTTGTTTAGAATTTTTTTTTTCGTTAATCTTTTTAGATCAAATCGAATAGAATGCTACTGAAGCTAACAAAAGTTTTGTTTCGTTTTGATTGCTTGTCTAGTTTTCTCGCAATCACGCCCACCAGAAATCTCGAGAAAACGCGCTCTAAAGTTTACGACAGCAAAAATGTTAATTTTCGATTACTTCGGAATATCTCGTTATAATCCTACTATAGCTCTTACAAATTCAAAATATTATTGTTTCGAACGACCGATTGAACTTTTTTCAGTACATAGTTCGGTGTTATGTGACCGCGGGAAGGGGCGCGCGTTTCGTTTGTCCGAGCGTTCGTGCGTTCGTATATTTTTTGCTCGACACCTCACTGAGTTTAGTGCTGTATCTTTCAAAATATTGCGAATTAGCCGCTATAACTTTTCATACATATTCTTAGATATATTAGGCATAGATTTGAGCAATAAAAAAAAGATTTTTTGAACCTTCTAAAGGACCCTTCAGGACCCCCCTTAATGGGACGCATGCCACAGAAAAAATGAGTTGTTTCATTCCGTAACAAGAAATCTAATGATTAAATCTAATAAAAAAAAACAATTGAAGTGCGTGCTATAAAAATAGTATTGATTAGAAAAAGCTTAGAAACGTTGTCTTCGTGATTATCATCTGGAAGCCAGTTGTTCTCAATAACTTTAAAATGCAACATCCCCAAGCATTGCTTGTATTTTAGGAAATGGGCTTCGCAGAATATAGTAAACTTTGTGTGACTTACGACAAATTTCTGTTAGTGTATTAACGACATCTATCGATAATACCATCACCATCACACGCACGCTCCTAAGATATCACAGAGGTCTTCTTTAGCCTACTAAGTCAGTACCTTGAGTAGTCAATATGCTTTGTTGACAATAAATTTCAGCGGATGTAATATATGATGGCGGATATTTCGTCCTTCAGGCCTCATCAGATCTTTTTTTCCTATCCCTGGTCATCTCTTTCCAGTGCTCATTCCTTGGGCAATATCGTTCGTTACAGCTTCGTATTACATTTTCCTAAGGATTTGTTTAGCTTGTCTGAACTCGGCTCCGAACACATGGCCTAACCACAGTCTCTTAGCTTTAACGAATTGGGTTTGTCATACATTGCCATCACTTGTATATCAATTCTCCTTCTCGAATATTTTTTATTATCTTTTGTACCTAAAAAAATTATTCGTAAAAGTTTCCTTTTTTATATACAGTCAAGTCAGCGTTCTGTTTGTTCAACATCCATATTTTCAGCCACACACTGTTGCTCGAATTACATTTCCATGGATCTTTGTTTTCCTGGATATAATTTTCATTAACATCTCGCTTGATTATATATATTGTTAGCCCACTACTCAAAGTGATCTAGTTTTGCAAACCAACACTTTTTTATTATCCTCGGTCATCGTTTCTATGGCTTCGGTTATATCTTGGTTCCCACTTCCAGATATTTTGTTTTGTTTTCGTTCATATATAGACTATATTTATTTGATTTGTTTCCGACATTACCAATTTGTTTCTTTGTTTGGCAGTTTTTCAAAATACCCAGCCCATCGTTTTAGCCTTTATTGTGTTTCCCCTAATATTATATCTTTAGACCTGCAATAATCCATTGATGTCTGTAATATTTTACGTTTTCGTCTTGATAAAAGTTCCCGATTATTATTTATGAATTCATTTGCCATTGGCCATATTCTCTAGTTTTTCTTCCATATATTCTATTTTCTGTGTGCGTACTTGCTTTGCCTGCGTCCCCAACAGTCCTCACCGAATGATTCGTTGTTGTATCAATGATAGCCTCTTGGATTTGCGTCCATTCGTTTTCGATATTCCCTTCATCGTCAGTAATTTCCAATTTTATTGATAGGTTCCTTCGAAATTGTTCACTAGTTTCGTTGTCCTTTAACTGATAACATTATATGTGTATCATCCGATCTTCCTTGTCTGTGGTAATCTAGGGATGTCTTGTCTGATTTTCATCACTAAAGTCTGCATCCATCTTTAACCGACGGCGACGTAACGTGTTTATTTTCTATCAAAACATCATCTACTTGATTACACGTTCTTCCCCCTGGGGATCCACGTCACTTTATACATTTATGAAAAATGTACTCATAATTTTCGTATTATATTCTATCACAAATTCTGTTTTTTTCTTGTTTTCATTAAATTACAGAAAGGTGTAGTTAACACTCCTCTCTTCTATAACCTTTTGTACACTTCCTCAGACTGTCAAAGTAGACCTTTGTGCTAACATAAGAACTCGAATGTACATTGACGTCTAGATGGCGTTAGTAAACTCACACAAATGCACTTTAGCGGATCTATTGTTGGTGATCTGATGAGTCCTGAAGAATGGAACAACTGTCACCACCTCATACATATTTTGTGTGGCTTGTTTAAAATTATTTTCTATCGCTCTACGAGGCGCCCATGTTACCCTTAAACTGACATTACTAAAAATAGGGTGTTTAATAAATGAACTTGTGTAGGGTTAAAAGCATGAATTCCCGGTGGGGATCAGTATCGCATTTTTCTCGTATTCGCAGTCATGGATTTTCTAAATTACACTCAAGTTGCTCAAATATGGTTTTTAATGTAGGGGCATAGAAGTTGTATGACCTCAGAATAATTGCTATTTTACTAATTGTGCGGTCTTCAAAGGGCTCCTGAAAAAGTACAGTTTCCAGAACGCAGTGCTCTTATTGGAAATAAATGGTAATAAGTGGTAGAGTTCTGAAGTTAGTGTTCCAAAATCACAATTAAAAGTAGTACCTTTAAAATACTTATCCAATTACTTATCACTCACCAAAAATTACTGTTTTTGGTGTGAAAATTTGTTCTCTATGATCGCCATGTGATTTGACAGAGCCGCTTAATTACTTTAGCCATTGACCTGGGTCGTAATCAGTACTACAAATAAAGTTCGTTTATTTTTTATCGGTTTATATTCGTTTTAGAATTTGGTTTGATGCAACGCAAATTTTGGTATGTTTTGGTTGATGACCTTATAATAAGTAGTTTCTGCATTAACATCGATATAATAACGTTTATATAAAGACATACATATATGGGTGGAACAATGGCTACCAATAATGCCAAATCCAAGGGGAAATGTTAGAATCCTTCCAAACTGAGCATGGGGTAAAATAAGAGGATGCGCTTCTGCCACATTCTTTAACATAGCCCTAGAGTACATCGTACGGGATGCTATGGTTATTTGCAAAGAAAGTAAGCTACCGACACAATACACCTAATAGAGACACAGATGACTGAAAAAGTCGTAGCTGGATCAAATGGGTGAAGATATCAAAGAAAAATTAAGAATTGGAGAGGGCACTGTTTAATGAATTCTTTTATTTTTTTACAACTTTTTTTAAGAAATACTTTTTCTTCTACTTCCATCCATTTAATGTATTTGGATTGAAAGAATGTTTTGTCATATTGGTCGAAACATTGGAACAAAATTAGTAATATTAACAATTCTGATTCTGGTGATTCTTGATTCTTTGATAAATTACTTGAAGGTTCATTGCATTATAAATCTATATAAACCATAACTAATCATACACAATTTGCCCTGACTTGAGTGGCGCCCAAAAGAACATAACACTTATGATCAAGAATTAGCACAATTTCATTTTTGTTATTCACTTTGACTTTGCATCAATTTGACTAACGCTTCAAGATAATGTCCGTCGAAATTGCACTTTTTGTGAACTATTAGTGACCGTATAAAATTTTAAAACAAGAAATCAATGTACAAAGCGTGTTGATGTTTGATGGAAAAGAAATCATGGTTCCATGTGCGAAAGCTACGATCGCAGAGCTTTTCCTACGGCGATGCACATTTCATAAAAATTAACAAAGAAGTTACGAAGATGAATATCAAAATCATTTTGGCATGCAATTTGAACTTTTGTTTGCAGCTTTACTGGAGTTAGAAGGAAAGTAATATTTTATTATTCAACGTATGACCCATATACGTTATCCAAAGATTATCTAATAAGACCATATCTTTAAAAAAAGTTCTTTCTACATGTCTTCAAAAAAATCTTACACCGCTTCTTTCAGGTATTTATCTGAAGAATCCGCGCTAGTTTATTTAATTTAGGAAAGATATTATAATCACTGAGATCCAAGTCCGGTCTATATTGTGGATGTCTGTGGACTCTGAAATTGTCCTTTAATAATAATAATAATGTTTTAATCGTAGTCTCGGGTATTTTTTGTTCTATGGTGCTTTTCAAGTTTCTGCCTGTTTCCTTATTGACTTCTCCGGTTATTGCAGAACTTTTTTCATGCATTCAAAATAGTAAGATTGCGTCTGTATCCCAAAACATCGTCGCTATGAGTTATTCCGATGAATTCTGCGTTATTGTTTTTTTTTTGCAGTAGAAGATCCACTGTGGACCAACTGCGTGCAAACTTATATTGTTGGTGGGTTCCAGTGACACACACAGGTCTCATTACCTGTTATAATTTTCGAAGAAACGTCTTTATCGTCAACCGAAAACTTGAAGTTATGCTAGAAATTTGGCGCTTACACAATTTTTGTTGAATTATGGAATCCAGCGTACTGCCACTTTATTCATTCCTAAATATGCATATCAAATAATGTGGCCTCACATATCCACACTTCAGCGGCAATTGATGAAACTCTTATTCTTCGATCGGCAAAGACCAGTTCCTCAACTTTCGTGACGTTTTCTTTGGTTCTTGCTACGATAGGCGTTCCATATCTTGGGTCATCTTGAATTCACTACCCCACAGGAACTGTTTGGACCCAAATTTGACGGTAAAATATGACGACGTATCTTCCTCAACAAGTTTATCAACCTCTAATGAACATGTTGCGCATCTATGTTCCAAGTGCATTTGATTAATTTTTGGTTATAATAAAAAACCAACAAAACTTTTCGAATCTAAACAAAAATTGGTCACTAGTGAATGTAAAAACATATATGCTTGGGTTTTTGCATTATACTCATTCTGAAACTAAATTATATTGCAAAACGCATTTTATTTTAAGACTAAATTCGCAATAAAGGAGGTAAATATCTGTAATACAATTTGCAATAATTTAATAATATTAACCTCATTATTTGAAAATTTGCCTCAACTTTTTTGTCAACCGTATTTTATCACACTATCCGATTCCGTATTGGCGATAACATACAAAAGATCACCTTCTTATACTGATACAACAAACCGCGAACAGAAAACCAATGGGGAATTAATTAGTAACCGAACGGTAAACAACGCGAGCGATTTTGACAAAAAGTTTTTTAACGAAATGTTGTAAACCGAAGAGAAGTTTGAATCCCATAACTGATCCAATTTCACACGTTTTAAGAAATCTGCATGACACAAAATCACGATTAATCGATGAGATTTCCTCGAGTAAATTTTGTTATGTATGCCTTGTCACATTATAATAGACCAAGAATAGCTTTAGAATACGGTCCCAGTAAATATATAAGAATGTGAAAAGAATACTACAATCGGCCAGCGACGTAATTGTGAAGATGAATTTCAGTATAAATAGTTACTAGAATGAATAAATTAGTGCTGTTATTTACTTCGTAACAACATTAACAAATTTAAAAAGTGTGCGGGATATGGTACAGGAATATCGTGAGGATGAAAATGAATAAATAAATGTATATGAAAACTTATTCCGTTGTTTTGTACGCGACTAATAATTATTAGATTAGCTTTGACTTAGGTAATATGTATATTGTGATAAATTAGTGGTTTGATATTTACATACAATTAACTTCGTTATAAAACTATTAGTACAGCACAGGCACTACAATATCTACACAGTTAATAATAATTAATCTTACAATAAATCTATAGATACCATGTGTAAACTTTACGCAGTTTAATTTATCGTTAACTGTTGTAAAATGAGTGCATTCGCAATACGTCGTACATCATTTTTACAATAGCGCAATATAAACCTTCATTAGCTATGCGGCATTAATTGGAAGCAGTGAACCTAAATTAAGACATAGTCTCCGGGCATTTAAAATCGTTAAAACATCCAAACATCCAGGTTAAGGTTACGTGACGAAAAGAGGAAATATTACAAATTTAACGTTGCCTGTTTGTCTTAAACAATCACTGGCGTTCGTTTAATTGTATAATTAACGGTGTCGTCAAATTATTCTTTCGCAATCACGAAGTAACGACTTATTAACGACTTTTTACTGTTTTAATTTCGGTTTGATAATTGCATGTTGTTGGTTTCTCGTTTCGCTGACGCAAATTTTATCCAACTGACAACACGTAATTAACAACTATGAATAATATAATTCATAATAATAATATAATTTTATGCTTTTATACCTGAAACTATGAAAATAAGATCTTCTATATGTGGCAAATCTATTTGTGAATGTTGAGCGCTTGCTTAAAATTTATTGTAAGTAAATGTTGTTATTTTTATGCTAGTATTTTTAAACAATAATACAAGTATATTTTGCATTTGTTAATGTTGCTATCTCTTTTATTAGTTTCAAGATCATGTTACACAAAATCGCAAAAATATTTTTATGTTTATTATAGTACATATTTGCAAATGTTCTTATTTGTATATTATTGTTAAAGTTAAAATTATTGCTCTGGTGCCCTCTCTGATAGAAATGGCTGGGAAACTTATTACTTATAACGCAAATAATATTACGTAATCAAGCGTATATCTAACATAACAGTAATTGACTTATAGAAGTAATATTTTTTAGTTTTTGGATCGAATTTGGCAGGAATAGTGGACGAGTCCAGGGAAATAGTTGATTAAAATTTGAAACCCTATCATCAAGTACTCATGGGATTTTTGATGTTTGTGTCATTTTTTAGAGGTGGTGATAGACAAGCAATTATCGAGTCATTTTTTGAATTTGTTCCACTTTTTCGGATCTCGTTCTTTAGTTTAAAGTGTTTCAAGTGTTTAATGATGCCTAGAGGAAGGAGACCTCAAGTTTACCAGCAGTTGAGTGACTTTGACCGAGGGCGGATTGTTGGTTTACGAGAAGCAGGTTTTTCGTTTAGAGAAATCGGCAACCGTTTGGGACGGCACCACTCAACAATAATGCGTGTTTATCAAGCGTGGTCTGAACATTGGGTTGAACGTCGGAGAAGAGGCACTGGGGCTCAAAGACGAACCAATGAACGTCAAGACCGCCGCTTAAGACTAATGGCCTTGAAAGATCGATTCTCTACAACTAGATCAATAGCTGATCAATGGTTAGGTGAACAAGGTCGTCCGATAGGCTTGCGAACAGTTTATCGTCGAATAAGAACCTTTGGCTTGCTGTCTTACCGCCCACATCTTGTGCTACCGCTCACTGCTCAACATCGCCAGGAACGTTTGGCCTGGTGCACGGAAAGACTTCAATGGAACTTGGAGTGGCATCGAGTTGTCTTTAGTGACGAATCGCGATTTTGTTTAAGAATGCATGATGGTTGGATGACTGTTAGACGAAGACATGGAGAGAGGCGCAATCCTGATTTTTCGATTGCGAGGCATGTTCACCGAACTGTGGGGTTGATGGTATGCAGTGCTATTGCTTACGGCAGTAGGTCACCCTTGCTCTTCATTCGGGGCAGTACGACCGCCCGACGCTACATTGACCAAGTGGTAGAACCACATGTTCTTCCATATCTTCGAGGGCTGGAAGACCCACTTTTCCAGCAAGATAATGCACGACCTCACGTAGCAAGGGTTTCTCTTGACTTCTTTGAAGAGGCCAATGTTAATCTTTTGCCTTGGCTGCCAAGATCTCCCGATTTGTCGCCCATTGAGCACGTGTGGGACATGATGGGTAGAAGATTGACGAATCTACCGAACCCACCGTTGACAATAGAAGCTCTACGGCATGAAGTACAGGCTGCTTGGGATGCCATACCCCAAGAAGACATTGATCACCTGCTGGAATCAATGCCAAGGCGGGTCAATGAGTGTATCAGAAATAGGGGCGGACCAACACATTATTAAAGAAAAATCAAAAAGATGAAGTGTTTTCTTTATCAAATTTTAATCAATTGTTACCTTAGACTAGTCCAATGTTTCTGCCAAATTTGGTCCAAAAATTCCCACCCCTTCTAGGTTGTGCAGTTTATATGTCACTGAGTATATATTTCGACTATTTGAAATCACGAACGATTTAGAACCTGCACCATTTCGACATCGACATTTTTTAATTTCTTGTGTGGCCTGTAATTAACGTAATATTTTTGCATATCCACAGTACTATGAACACCTATTCCTAATTTCCCATGCAATTTATGTTTAATCGTTGGCAATCGCCCGGGAATGTGCCATATGCTCGTTCGGTAACGCAATACAAAGGAAACAATATTAAATTGTTATTGTACATTGTGGCGCGTTTGTTGTGCATTTAGACGTTATACGAAAGTAACAGTTAATGGCATTTAAATTGTTCGAATGAGTTCATTTTCCTTACAAGACTGACTGTTATTACGGTGTATCGCTTACTCTGTGTCTACGGCATTATGGCATACATTATTAAGTCCGGTGTTTATTATTTACTTAGACAATTGAACAATTAACACGCACTGTACCGTACTAGGGAATTTAAAAAATGCATTTGCGTCAGTTATACTTTTGATTACATCACGCAACAATGGGTGGAATTTATATACGAAAATGTAAAGACGCATAAAAATAGGTTATAATGTGCGTAAGCCCAATTGAGCACGGAATAAACAACGAAGCTGAAACCAACTTTCAATGTAACGAAAACTGGAAAGACATACTTTATTCGCTCCAAATGTTATGTGAGTCGCTGTCAAAATTATATAATGGCTTAATAACAACCGATGTGCTCTTGTTCTCGAGGTTAAACGTCCTTAAGCTTTTATGTCGTGTATATATGATTCATTAAATATAATAACGTGCGATACTAGTGCGGGTAGAAAAATGTCCTAGTTCATTTGTGAGTTCATTTGTGAGTCCACGTATATAGATAGATAGATATATAGATAGATTGACATGACTGTGGACCAAACCGGAAATAATCCAAACGGGTCGATAAAAATGCATTGACAAAAATAGATTTGTATTAAAATGTTTTAGACAGTATGTTCTCAGTTCTCATCGTTGATGTTTTCCATTAGTAAACTCATACAGTGCATATGCAGGTATAGTAATCATGAAAATTTTCGAACTCAATTTAACGGAAATACACATTTTGACCTTCACTAAGCCTTTTCTGACTATTTTCGAAATGACAGTTGTATGAATTCGTGTGTGCCTGTGATTCTGCAATTTATTTTCGCAATCGACGAACAGACTCTAACGTAATTAGCGTAACGTAGTGGTTGCATACCCATGTATAATATATAATCTAATATTACACTACATCTCATGTTCCAAAAAAGGAAATGACAAACAAAATAGATACACGTGTGAGATAGTGGCTCTAGTAATTGGATAATTGAATTTGTGAAAGTTTAATGATAACTCCTTTAAGGCAAGAGGTAAATTAATAAGCACCACGTTTAGGAATAAAATAAATCTGATGGCTGTATTTGTAACATTCAGTAAATATTTATTATATCATTGTCAATGCCTTGGATGTATTATATAATAGAACAATAGGAACAATGAATGAAGCTTATGTTATTTAAGAGTTTACGTGATATACTAATGATTCGGCAAATATCGGTCGGCAAAAATTGTTGTCCTTCCAGCTAACCAACCAACACTTGTATTTAGGAAGTGAAATTAGCCATACTATGAAAAAATTTACATAGAAAATTTTATTAAAGTTTAGAAAAAGAACAGGATAAGACTGTAAAGATAGATAATGGTATCTATCTGGGAGAGGCTAGGTAATAAGGAGGATGTTTGTGTGAAAGTAGGAAGTAGGAATTCAACAATGATGAGAAAGGCGACATGTGATGAGGCGGTTCGAAGCAGTTTCAATTTTTAATACGGAAGACAGAAAAAAAAGAAAATGTTTGGGAAGCCAACACAAGGAGATAGACGGAATAAAATAAAAATGTTCAAACCTAAGAAATACGAACATAACATAATCGTATATTTGTGATTAAAGATTTGTTACTTCTTATCATTGATGGTCACCTAACATCGTTAAATTTTCGTCGACGATTACCAACATCTAAATGACAATTTATACAATGTTTAATTTAATGTATATTTTGTCATCGTCTAGGAAGCTATTTATCTTTAAACATTGATATCTTGCATTGGTGTTGACAAGACACCGCGGAGCTAAACCAGAAGGAAGCAAGCGAGCTGATCAAATACAAAATTACATTTACCCTGCAAATACCCAATTTTCAAATTCTAAATTTCCATCATTAGTGCGCATCGGATTAATGTTCCTTAGGAGATTTTGAGACCATTAGATTCTTCAAACATTGCTGGTCTAGGGCAATAACTATCGACTATTTATCTATGTCCCTTCTGAATTTGTTGTCCTTTCTGTGGTAGTCACTAACCTTGGCTGCATGATTTGATGTTCTGAACCTACATGAGGTAAAACTGCTCCTAATGCATATGCACCGGTGTTCACTTTTTAATGAAGTTATTTCCTAACATTTTCTCAGTGTGTAATCGCGACATTTCTTCTTCGCAAGAGTCTTACAGCAATTAGAGCGGCATCACCGGATTAGATGAAATGTTGCGTTTGCATCGCCATTGATTAGACAACGCCGCTGAACTTGATTGGTTAAATTCCAACTTAAATAATTTCTCAGCTTGATCACGGAAAATCATCCATAGCAGCAGAATCTTTCCATCTTCTATGACAACTACTTTTAATAAGATTAGTTCTCGCTTCCAGTAGTGATGAAAATCATGTTTTCGGTTAGACTCTGTCAGTAGAACATATTGGACAAGACTGCAACCATCAGCTAGCTCAGTCATCCGTCGTGAATCTTTGACCTGCAAGTAAGTAGAACTTTACACTCTAAGTAACTAGGTATATTTTGTTTAACCGCAATTACAATTATCACTGTACTAGAGGAGCCATAAATATCAATACAGTTTTCACAGGCATGTCACAAAAATCCACTTATGTTGATTTGCTGGTTCAAAAGGAAGATTTCCATCGTCGAAACATGAAATGAAAATTTTTAATTCAAAAAACCCATTAGTATAATAAGAAAATATTATTTCACGTGTTGTGTATTATCTCCGCTGATTTTATAATAAGCACCTAGTCTTAATATCAGTCTTACCACAAAAGCGATTTTTTTGTAGGGTTCTACATTTAACTATAATTATTTAAATTTTCATAATAAATATTCTAGACAGTTTCATAGATTTTATTCAAATCAAATCGTTATGGTCCAATAAAAAATCAATCAAAATTCAGATCGGTTTTCCAAGAATAACCCACAATTGCAATTAATGCAACTACGATTTTTTACACGGTTAACTTAAACTAATTACCGTGAGAACATTATAATAAATTTTCTTAATCTGTGAACCGTGACACTGCTATTGGCGTCTTCAAGCCTTTGTTTATGGGTATTGACAATAAAATTAACTACTTGCATTGCAAAATTACACGTTGAATTCTACTCTAGACACATTAAAATCGAAATGAATAACATTAAAGTGGTTTATTATACCTTTATTATAAGCTAAAAACACCAGGCACCAACGATAAGCTTGATATATTGGCATATAATGCGGGTGATTTATTATTAATATTACATTTGTTATATGGAATTTAGTGTTTGCACTGTGAATAATTGCATGTGAGGATCGATGAAAACTATTTATTATTTTAATGTTTGTAATTTGCGCGGAACTTTGACTCGGTTTGATTGGTTGGAATGAAAGTATTTTAATTGTGGGATTATGTTTAATATTCTTGAAAATGGCACTTACATGTTACGTAATCTTTGTCCATTACATACGATGTATTTGCGTTGACGTACCGATATGATTTAAACTTAACCAATTATAATGATATTTTTACATATCAATATTTTTTAAGATAATATTAAAATATAATTAACTAAATCAGTTTCGGGATGAATTATTTGAAATGCTATGTTATTGTATCCAATATAGTTCAAGTGTATGTACTGCAATATATGAAACATGCTATCGCGTCAATCAAGACAGAACATTCGCATAAACATTGTAAAAATGTGCAAATTCCATGTGCTATAATGTAACAGGTTGTATTTGCAAATGGATCTTACTTTGGATTATTTGACATTGTATCGCTCTCAGTTCGGTTTCAGGTGCACAGCAAGAGAAATAATTGCGAACCGAACTCCAGTTGTTAAACAAATTTTGGTTAATTTATTAGACAAAAGACAAGATATGGCCACTGAATCACCTTGAACATTTAAATAATAATATCCACAGTCAAGAAAATGACGCCTATACGTATATATATGCTACCACAAATATCAGCTGCATCTAATTACAGTTGCAGATACGTAGTCCCTCCGACAATGCGGGCAGTGAATAAAAGTAGGAGATTAAATGCACTGCAGGCCTTAAAGGCATAGACGAGGGCTTGCTTTATTGTCTTTCTCCACTTATCTCTGTCCTTAGCCATTGTCCTACAAGCTCTTATACCTGACACTTTTATGTTTTCTTCTATTGCACGATTTCCTTGGTCCCAGTATTCTACCTCTCAACACTGTTTTAGTCACTCTGCTTTGCGGCAGTCGCTCTACATGGCCTAACCAAGGTAACTATTGCTCTTTTACTATTGTCACATATTACCTTCACTGTTATCTTCCTCACCCATACTTCCCCGATTTCTCCCAATGTAAATTCTTCTAAGTATATTTCCCATCTTTCTAACTTTTGTTGTTCTCCTTTGTTTAGTTTCCATGTTTCACATGCATATATTACTGTAAGTCTGATAACTATTCTATAAATTATTTTTTTATGCTGCTTGATAAATTATTCGCTTTTAACAATTTGTTTACTGCTACTGCCTTGTTTTCTTTTTGTAGTCTTGCTGTTGCTGTTTTCTTTCGTTGTAAGGACTCCCAGGTAATCAAAGCTGTGTACTCGTTCAAACTTATATATCCATTTCCATTGTCCATTCTTATTATAAGATCCGTTTCCTTTTCATCATCTCACATGCTTCCCATAACCATATATTTTGATTTTTGTCGTTTATTTCTAGGCCTAAGTCTTTCACTATTTTCCTCTAACATTTCGCCGTTTTTGCTATTATAGTTAGGTCATCCGCATACGTCAAAATGTGGTGTATTTTAATTTAATGTTTCTTTATTCTTAAATTTTTCTTCCATATTCTTTAGTTATCTTCGTAGCAAACTTTTTTCCTTCTACATATATTTTTTTGTCTTTTCCTCCTTAATTGGTACTGTTCTTTGTTTGTTGTTGTATTATATATTAACATTTCTTCTCTTGCCTGTCTTCGTTTTTATATTACATAGGTTGCTACATTTCGCATAGTACAATTTCTTGTTTTTATTTTTTCAATTTCCTTTTTCTGCTCTTACTGTTAATTGTCTCAGTACTGTTTCCTTGTATCTCTTTTGTATTCTATCTTCTTGAAATTTTTGATATTCATACATTTTCTCATTTGTTTTTGTAAAGACCTTTTGTGTGGTATTATTCCTATGGCATGCCACCACTAAATGATAAATGGTGACCATTGTCCATATCCGCCCTCTTGTAGCTCCTAATGTTGATAAATTTGTCGTCCTTCTCTTCTGAAAAAAATACTTGAAAATAAAGAACCCCTATACACAGCGAAATGTCGACATAATGATCTTTAACGTAAAACTCTACAAGGGTGCAAAGATCAGGTTTGGTTAGATTTGCTTATTACAGACGACACCAAAAATAGAATACAGGCATTTTATATTTCATCTGTGGATTATCAGAAAGCATTACTTAAGCAGTCCTTAACCATCCGTGAATATTATATATAATTTAGATATTTATTTTTATTTATTATATATTTCTATTTATATATAATTCATTCCGGATACAAACAGATAACGAAATCCAAGAAGTACCCCTAAATTAACGATAATAAATGAAACTATTAATACGAAGATAACTATGTAAGTGAATAATGAAAAATGGCAAGAACTGGAATGTTGCCAAAGGAGAACGAAGTTCCATAGCATTAAAACAATAGAAATATTAGATTACTTCATTAAAAATATAATATTTAGATTAAAAACTTTTATATTACAAATAAATAAAAGAAACATTTTAAATTCTTCCTTGCTTCTAGTATGCGAGTTTCTTTATTGTAGAGTTATTATTTAGTTAAAAGCAACGTGTGTCATTTCCATTTTCCTATAGTAAAGACAGCAATTCGTGTTGGGATATATCGAGCAGTCTATGATGAATTGAGTGCCACAAGGGTGCATGTTGAGGCCCTCATATGTTTAATGTTGACGAAGTGAGACGTGCGTCAAGCGTTGCAATTATTATTTATAGTATATACTGATGATAAAATAATAGCTGCAGTACATAAATCAGCTGTTTCTCTTAGTTATGAAAATGGAAATGGAGTTCAAGCGCTTGGCTTACGAAATAATTGACGTGGAGAGAAGAAGATTATGTGTTTAATTCATAAAACTTTTGCTACAGTTTCTTGTAAATATTAATCCATCGTGTATAACTATTACAGTTGTAGTATTTACCTACTAAATGTATATGGAATATTCTGGTTCTTCATAATTAATCTCGTTTTCAGTAAATGTGTGAATATCACATCCAGTATGGCTACGTCTCTATAGTTATGAAAATTGTACGTCTACATGACAAATATTTGAAGCAGTAATAACTGATAGAAAAATGGATAATGGTCGATAAAGATTTCTCGACAATACAACATTTTCGAAACGAATTGATGATTATGCACAAAACTCAAGTTAGACAAATACCAGTCTACCATGATTCTAGGTAGTCGTATCTCATCATAATCGACGATTTAGTACATGTTTGTCGGGAAGTATTTAAACATTTTATTTTATTTATTGAAGTATTTAAACATTTTAGTTATTGATATACGGACTATATACTGACTTGATTTCTATTTAAATTGATAAGCTTATATTTTTCAATGATTGGTAAGATTTGCGTTTTGCTTCATTTGCTTTGAATTTTGTTTAGAAAATTACGCCACTGTTTTTATTTCTGGTTTATTAGAAAGATCGATTATTTTAATCTGAGCAAGTTGAATTATACAGTTGCGGTCACTTAATTTCGGGCAGTACGTACATAATCTGGATGGGGAAGCACTTTACATAGGGATTTCCCGAATACATTTCCCGGCTACATCATAATGGGCTCTTTGCAACGCCGGTTGCCGACACCTAGGTGTTTTCGGTTCGTTTCTAAATTCCCTGTACGTCAATTTGACTGACATGAGGTGTGAAATACGCTTTACGTATCCTAACCTGACTTTAAACAGTCACTGTTACTGCGAGAGTTGAAGAAGTAACATAGGCTGTTTTAAGAATTGAGTATAGATTATTATGTAAACTATATTAAGCAAAGAACAATGACAATAAGTAAGAAGAATTTGGATTTTGAATTCAGATTTTGGTGCTGCTAGCGTATGTCAAGTAAATGACTCAAAAATGATTCAAATAAATTTGTCATAATGACAATAAGGCTACATCGGTTTTTGTTAATTTGTCAGAAAATTGCTGCCCGAAATTCCGTGCGCGCGACTGTACATTCAAATACAATTTTTCTTAATTAAAATTGCATTGGATATATTTTAACATTTTAATTTTATTCATTGCTTGGTTTTGTATTTATTTATTTAAGATACTATTTATATTATTACATTCATTATGATATTACATTTTCCAACTATTTTATATTTCCGTATATTCGTAAAATTTGATAATTTGATTTAACTTATCATTATAAAGTGACTACTTTAATAGCTTCTATAAATAGTATACTTGCTTTTTTAATCTATGAGCATTAGCACCGGTTACTTTGTCCCTCGCGAAATTTTCCTGTAACACCCTGTATCAAAATCTCGACTCGCACCACACGTAATAGCGCCATAAAGTCTCGTATCTCGCTAACTGCTCATAGCGGAGTAAGTTAGTGCTCAATGTGGATTACAGTAAGCGCAAATTAGTACCAGAATAAGGAGCGGCGATTAGCTAGGGTTCCACGCGATAAATCCCATTTAGGAACCGTAACGCGGTGAAACGGTATTTTATGTCACCTTCAATTTTCCACGAGGCTGCATTTCTGCACATCTCCTCCGGAGCACTCATGCGCCAACGTATTTCAAATAGATAGTGGTAAGTAAAATACACTTAATGCTTCTGATTGTGCGTTTCATTCCGCGCATACTTAAGATTAAAACGTGAAAATATTGAGATTAGTGGTGTAGCGTAATGCATATTGGTATGTTGCAGAAAACCAAGAGAATAATTCCTTTTTGATTTATTGTCCGGAGATAAATTTTAATATACGAGTCCTTTAATGTTAGTAGTCGATATCACAAAAATGATATCATTCGGATAAGTGACAAAAAATGATTGAATGAATGGGGGACGTTAAATTAATTGTTTGCTACAATGAATTTCATACATTTTGTTAAAAAAGCGAAGTTACGTTGCTTCGCTTTAGATTCTTTAACATTGTTCCGTCTTCAGTACAATTTCTGGTCCATAGCAAGAAAAATAATTGCGAACTGAACTTCAGTTGTTAAACAAATTTTGGTGAACTCATTAAACAAATGACAGGGTGTAGGTACTGAATTACCTTGAATCACCTTTAAATTCACCTTCCGGCCATTCTCTTCCCTTCTGGTTAGATAAGATATTACTACTTTCGTTTCTTCACGTTGCTTTTATAACATTTTCGCAGTATTTCCACCTCTGATACATCAACTGCTTACACTCGACATCGATCGTGTTCATTTGACTTTTTTCATCCTCCTCCATCCTGACCTCCTTTGTCTAATTCTGCCACATCCATCCCTTCCATGTCGTCTTTTGTAGATCGATTATTATCCGGTATATTATCTATTGTACTTTTAGTATATTTGTACTTGTACAAAACTTACTGGGTATGCGTTTGATTCATGGACGTTTATATTGTGGTTTTATTGTTCATATTTGATTTTCAGTTACTTAACATTTTAGACTAAAAACTTTAATGTTCTATCATCTTATGCTATACTATATTATACGTTATATTGTTCTGTCAGAACAGACATGATTCATTTTTACATTGTAGTTTTTATTAGTGTTGAAGGCTTGAGTAATATTATTTCAATTGTTCCAGCCACATTTTGACAAATTAAACGTATGTGCGGATAATTGGAACGTTGCATGTGCTCACGTTATTCGTATCCCTCGAGGGCCAACGTTTCCTTTCCGCAATTCTCATAGAACAGTAAATTTGTCAGATTTGATGTACATGATTAGGGAAACGAACGGTAATTTGTATGATTAGGGAAAGAAGCAAAATTCACCCTCCAGACTACTCTTAAAGCACATCGTAACAATCTCGATATTACACCTAACAAGACAAGTTGTTTACGCTAATTGGTATGCAAGTTTCTATAGCATCGATTTGTGATTTAGTGCTTTAGCACATTAGATTACTGCTGCTAACCATCAGTTAACTGTATTTGCAGAATGTTACCCATTACATATATCAATTTAAATAATATAATAGCAGGTAACATATATGTGCCCGAACGAACGAATAAACGATGACTTAGCAGCGAAAAATCTGGTTCTTGGTATAACCGCCTTACATCAAGGAGATATCACAATCACTGATAGGTGAAATCCTGCTGCCCGGCTGCTTTTAGTAATCACTTTTAAGGCATTGCAACAATTTGAATTTGTTCATCAGTGGCGTTCTATTAGTCACCAAACCAAATCAAAAGCGAACAATAAAAACTAAGAAAATTAAGCGATAAAAATACAAATGATTTTAACGATTTCAATAATAACTAGCATATTTTTATACCTCATCAAGAAATAGAAATTTATTTACCCATCTTTATACAGTACATATTTACAATAAGCATTTTTGAACATAATATCTTATATTATATTTGACATATTTTAATATTTATCAAAATCACACAACTTAATTTCCTTCATTGAATAAAATGCATGGCTTAATAAAAACTTTTTTAACATTTTTACTAAATAAATTTAAATTCCACCCATATAAAATAATGAGTTCCTATACAATACAAATACCGTTTTTTTTCTATTTACGTCCTTGTTATGTATTGTGTCCTTTTTCTGTAATAATGTGTTTTTATGTTTTTGAACAATTGGTAATACCTCCAAAACGAAAATCGGGTATAACGTGAGCATCGAATAATAAACACGTTTTGTAGTGTATCTACTAATGTTTTATTTAGCAGTACGTGTAGCATCACTGACCGATGAAAGTTTTTTAGTTCGGTAATTAATTTGCTCCCAAAAATGTTACAGTTTCCACGCTACTTAATATAGTGGTATCCAACGTAATATTATAGTTCAAGTTATTTTTTTAAGTTAAGAAAACAGATTTCAATTTTTTTAAATGTTTTTATTTATAATATTCTGTAGTTCAGTGACGTTCTTGTGGTGCCACGTAAAAGACATATCATCTGTAAAAAGAGTGATGGCTGCATTTATATTTATATTATCAACGTCATTTATAAGTAAAAAGAACACTGTTGGTCCCAGGTTTGAGCCTTGGGGTACGCCGCAAGTCTCCAATCTCAGAACGCATAACAACTATCAATGTTGGTCACTTGTGCGAATTGCCTGTGATCGCCGAGGTATGACGGAAACCACGCACTCGTGCGAACCTGGTTTCATTGCGTTTAAACTCAAACCAACTGACAATGTTTGTGCTGACAGGGCAGTCGTCCCTAAATTATTACACATATACTCCACTATTGTCTGGGTCGTTTTGTTAGTCTAGTCGCGTTGTTTACGTGCATTTATAAGTTGTAACTCGATAATAGGCTCTCAATCTCCAATCGCTGATATACATAAAAGGATTTTTTTTTTGAAAAGTACCTTAAAATTACCCATTATGTCCTATACACACAAATTACATACAATTTATATTCTATGATGTACCTAGAGGAAAATTCAAAATCTAATTCTGATATTAAATTATTATGTGGATTCATTTCACGACAATTTATGCCATTCAAGCAAAATATTGCACCATGCGAGCTTGTCCGGGGAGAGCAAGCTCGACCCTACTATAAATTGAAGATACATAGTAATTTTGTAAAACACATTGCTCTGATATTCTAAGCCAATTTTTCGGTTACGCATACAAATATGGGATATTCAAGATCTTGAAGGAGACAATGCAATTAATCACTATTGGAACCCTGTATGTTAAGTAATAAAAATGACGAAAAATCTAATTTTTAAAGGCTCTGGAGCAAGTGGAATAAATTGAGACACAATCATTGTGGACAAACTTTAAAGTCGGTAACATACTTAATTGTCATAGCGTCAGCAGAATGAAGCATATGACTTCCAAATGTGCTGAACAAACAATGACATTACATTGCCACCGACACAAGTGAACGTTACAAGACCTGGAGTTGAAATCAAATCCCCAACCCAACTCAATTTAATGGGTAAAATACCTCAACTATTAAAAATTTATCTAATGAATTGCAGATAACATTTCGTTTGCTGGAGCGCTACGTTTTCGGGTGCTTGTCACATATAATATACCGAAGTCCGAAGTCCAGTTGAACATTTAATCTTCATAAGTGCGCAATTGTATTATGCTACATAAAAATGTTATTATCCTGCCTAACCTGGGTTTCCACTGTATAACAATGTATCTTACTTCATGATCATATGTAGCTTCATCCCATTTGTTTTCTCTGAGCTTCTTCTTTTCCTGAACACAATACAAACATTCATTGTTGTTTTTTTTATTTTAGCTATAATAGGCATGTCTAGTCCTGCATTAGCCGAACATTATAATATTTAACGTCAATATCAGGTAGGACCGGGTGTCTTACAATATTGCTCGAGAATTCCAAATTCCTACTTGCGACCGTTTAGCATCTCATTGATGGTGGGCACTTCCATTTCCTTGTGTGCCCTTACTTTCATTTACTACTTTATATGTCCCTTGTTTCTTGATTCTCTTATCGCGTTGCTCTTCTTCTTTGGTAGACCCTCATCGTTTCCGCTTAAGATTCTTTTTTTATCTTCTACTGGGTATTTATTTCTTACTTCCTATGTGTGTGATCCTTCTTTTCTCTTATTTTCAGTTTTCAATTATATTTTTATTATTTATCCAAACTTCCGCCGTTCTATATTTTAGTTTCATATATTCCATTATTTTTCACAATAATTTTTTTTATATCAGACTTTTAGGTGTTGTTTCCCATATTTGTCTCTTATTATCGTTAAGTAATTTAGATTTCTTCGGCACTTTATTAACATGCCCAGTTGCACCAACATGATTGGTAAAATAACTTAACTCGACCTAGGTAACTGAGCCAAATATTTAATTAGTCTGCTGAAGCCCTTAAGCCCTTAAATAGGGGCTTCAGCAGATTCAGCGGAAAATTACATAATGGTGAGCTGCGATAGTTTGAAAAAATCTAATTATCATTTATTTACAAAGAAAAATTCGTTCACAAATTTTCCAAATGAGCCTCTTTTGGAAAATCTAAATGACAACATGATCTCATGAGGTAACTTTGATTACCGATACTGCTACATCAAGTTTACATCTGGTTGGTTCACCTACTAATGAACAACATAATTTAAATTTCGGTCCTTCAATGTTTACTCCAAATTCCTGGTGAAAATTAATAATTAACAACGTGTACGATGATATCAACAACCACACAAAAGACCAAATTTTAAAAGGTTTGACCAAGAAGGCAGAATTATAGATTTAGATGAAAGAGGCGCTTTAAGGAACAAGGAAATGAATATTTGGGAAGAAAAACTGCAGGGGCAATTAATTTAGCAGCAATAAAGAACCGAATCCTATTGATAAACATGGATTTTTTTCACACATCAAATGCTCCGTCAATTGGATTTCGTGTATATGTACGAGGTGAAATATATCGTTCTTCTGCTACAAAATTTGTCATAACCACTGTAGCTCAAGAGCCAACTATTAGTGTACTCGTTAGTCTCAAATTTTGATGAATGAGGCATGAATTAAAAATTTCACTGATCCAAGCCAACGAGCCACAATATCCATAAATTTTTAATTTTCGTCACAAGTTATCTGAGTATTTATTGAAAACCTTTTCCATTTCCATACAGTTTATCATTTTCTCCACCTGGCAATAAAATTTGTATATGGGTACAACTTGCACCAATAACTGTACGATATCTGTTAATTTCATAAAAGTGTAATAAATTGTTATTCGTGGAATGATTGTGCACACAGTTCCTGAAAGCAACCATTAGCATAAAACCACAATGATATTAAAAGTTGAATGGTGCCACAGGTAAATTTCGATTTGCCTTGTGTTACTAGTTATTAATTTTATCTTCTGTTCAGTATCACTGAAATGATTTGTATCTGTAGATTCACGATCATAAAACATTTTAATTAACCTGGTATGTGAACCTAGAATTAAAAAAAGCTCTTTTTCCTAATAATGTCAATAAGAAATGTCCTGTAGTTATATTTCCTGATAATCGCATACACAAAGATGAACTGCAGAACTAGTAACGTCATTTAATGTATGTTATTTCTATTACGCATTTTTATCATATTTTAGTTATCTAATTCTAATTTCTTCTCATGACGTTTGGAATAGCCAGTTAATTTTTATCCAATTTAATCAACTTTGTTACATTATCATTTTCACTTAATGCAAAGTGCACGGTGATTCTGATCTCTTTCAATTCTTTTGCACAGGTCTATTGTCATGTAATTTTGTCATTATCCTGATTTAGTCCCAATATTTCGTCTTTGATATGTTCTTGACCATTGTTTTATATCTTATTAAATAGGACATATGTACGTACATTTAAACCATACAGTTTATTTTATTTTATTTTTCATAAATACTATATATGTTAGTTAAATGTGCCCGTTCATTTTTTAATTATTACTTAGTTAGTTATTTATAATGAAACATTGCTACACGTACATCGTATTTGATTAGGTTAGCTAACATTTGCAATAATAGTATATTAAATATGTATTATGGTTCCAATAAAATAAAAAATATATAAATATATATTAAAAATGCGACATATAATTTTTTCGCTGTATTTTTAATATACGCAGGGAAATCGCGATTGTTTGTTTATTTAACTGAATCTGCGACTGAAACCATACACATAGTTCCGTTGAGCTCTACATCTACATGTATGTAAACAGTGTTCGAATCCAACGGCAGTCGCGTGCCTCCTGGACTTTCACCTTGGCTACCACATGAATGTTATTACTAGACTATTTAGGTACCGTAAATTTGAGAATTTTATTATTATGCAGTACAGTAAAGCAACCGGAAAAGAATTTTTATTTTCATTAACGCACTCCATAACATTATTAACACATATTATGGACGTTTCAAATTTATTATGTCGTATAATGTGAAACCTTCATAATTATAATTGATGTTTGTGCCAAACAATTCCTAATCAATATCGCGTTTTTAATAACTGTACTACCTTTTTCAAGAGGGACAAGGACCTACTATAAATCCAATCGGTTCAATTAAATCGAACGTACATCAATCCAGCTACTAACGTTTTCAAAATAGAAGTCATCATATTCGAATGAGACGGAACCGAGTTTAACAGTAAACTCACAGCTTCTGGCGAATTGTTGTGGTACGCGCGACATAGACGGCGACATTAAATATCAATCTCCTCAGTTGACATCAAGTTCATACATGAAAAGGCGCAATTATTTTCCAGTTTTCACTCTTCCGGTGTTCTCATGTATTTCAGTTATCCATTCTTCTCGCGGTCCACGATTCTCTAATCAAATGCTTAAACGGCGCTTGCGTTTTTACCGATCTTGGTAATCACAGAGTCCCGTGCATCATGCGATGGCTGAAATCATGGTCGAAGAGGATGAGACCTCCGCTAACGGTTAAGGCACTGGGAACAAATGAACCGCAAACGACCCGCGCTCTATGATCAATTCGATTAGATTTGTTTGACTAATTCGTGTTTTAGTGCCGCTGATTGCTAGTGCCTGGGCGTTTGATATCGGACCATTTAAAAACAACAGTTAGGAATCAAAATTCCTTAGGCGAAAATGGCGTACTTAGTTCAACGGTTGCGTGCATCAAGTTCGTATTATGTTATTGATGGCTCATACGTTGCGGGATGATGATACCTGATGCACTTTAACACCGCAATTTTAACGCTGCGAGCCATACAAGTGCACAATTTATGAAATAGTCTGTGAAATTGCCGTGACACAGTGGACGTGTTGCTACTAGAGCAATGTTGCTATTACGCCCGTTCGCATTATAATCAATCGTTGTCCATTATTACTCACTTCAATGTTTTCATCCAATAACATATTAATGGTCCATATAGAAATGACAACAACAAATATACAAGAATTTCTTCGAATTACTTATACTTTCTTACCTCCTTTTTTACAAAAAAAATATAATACAATTTATTTATTTAATTATATTTAGTTTAAGAGTCCGTAAAATCATTACATTATTGATAACTATATTAACTACAAAGCACGGTTGAGGTGCATAATTAATCAGCTGATGGCATTGGTCATTTTTTGATGTCAATTAAATCTATAGGACCCCCATAGTGTTTCACACAAGAATGAAGAAGATGCTTTAAAATCATTTTATACAAACATGGCAAATGAAATAGAAATGCATTCTGCTAATAAAAGAAGTTATTACATGATGATTTAGTCATTTCGAATTGCGAGTTTATAAGCACTGATGCGATTTCGATGTATTTTACCTTTAATTGTAACTGTATAAGTGAAATGAAACAATATGGACTAACCGAAAAAGCGAATAATAGTTATAATTTAATTTAATTGCACCCTGAAACTCAAAAACACTCTCCAAAATTAAAACTCATGAAAATGTCTCCCCTCCCAGTACGAAAATTTTCCCGATTGTCATTAAAATCAGCGTGTTATAATGTGGTGACTAGGCAAATTAAGCTCCAATGAGTAGTATTTACAAATAACGCATAGAGTAAGTACGACGTCATTCGGTGTGAAAAAGTCCGATTTTCCAACGATTATTTTAGCGGATCTCGCTCGGTCCACGTCACAACTTCTTACCGAGCAATGGCACATTAACGGGCACCCTGTGCCTCAAAAGTCGATATGTAACGAAAACAGTCGTTTGTGTCAAAATAAAATATAAGTAAAATTGTGGAGAATGAAGTTTTCTAATCGAGGTGAATGGGATATATCTATCTCCAACAGTTTCGAAGCTTGTAGCGTCCAACGTCGAAAAATGTTGTTGCGAAATGCAATGTTTTGAACTCGTCCCGTTTGTAAATTAAAACCGCTGGACATATGCCCGCGAAAAACATTCTCTACAATCTCTGCAACTTTGCCCTATCTTGCACCGTCGGCGTCGGGGCAGCGTTGGGAAGAGCTCGTCGTCGCGCTCGCAAGCGTTTATTCCGCGCCTCGACCAATGAAACGGCCAAGTGTACTTTTTCTCAAGGTTAACCGCGTATGGGCGAGAAATGTTAACCTGCGGTCATATAGCGGTTGATTTTGGAATAGTAAGATAGTATAATTATTACGATAATAAATTAAGATAATTTCATATGAAAAACCCAATATCATACGCGCGATTCATAAAACTTATATCAAATTCAACCAAGAACAAAATATCTCACCACTTCCACTTCCACATCCACAACATCCAACTAATATCCCTAGATGTTAAATTTTCTTTTTCTTCCTACGGCAATACAACCCTCCTTGGGCCTTGCCCTCCTGTAACTTCTGCTTCCATGACGCCCTATATATCGCCACTCTCCTCCAGGATCGGATTCACGCGCATCCGCCTGTGTTCTCTTTCGAAGTCTACCATCCTCCAATCTTGTTACATGCGCGGCCCACAGTAACCGTTGTAAGCTAATGAATTCCGATAGATGGGGTTCTTTATAGAGTATGTACAGTTCATTGTTAAATCTAGGCCTCCAGGTGGTATCCTTTCTAGATGTTAAATCGCTATATACAAACTTTCATACTTTCTATTTTTGTCCGATTAATTTGACAAGGATAGAAAATATACAAGTAAGAACACAAATAATACTCGTTCGTTCAAGACTTCGCGTTATAAACAAGACATTTTCAAAATATTCACATAGATTTACTCGTATTTACATTTTAATCACTTGCTCCAAATTTGAAAAGTTGTTCAAGTTCATACTGTTTATTACAATTTTACCTTCGGTCAAAAAATAAATATATTTTTGCACTTCCGGGAATAGAAATCTATTTCTAAGACCCGCACATAAATGCAGAAATAACAAATTATTCCCTAGGTAAATAATATTTAAAAAATTTCAGGGAGTTTACTTACAAATCAAATAAGAGGACAAACACCGAAAGAACCGAAGGAAGAATAGCATTATCTCCTGATGTGTGTGTGTATACTATTTTCTGCACGCCCCCAGATAAGACGAAACACAAAAATATTTCGTAAAACCTAATTTATTCACATTTTAATTACATTTAATAATTTAAAATTTATCAAAGACTATTAGTAATTCTGAAAAGTGTCAATAAATAAGGTATTAATAAGGTATTAATAAATTAGGTATTAAAAATTATTTTTTCAATTTTCAGCTAATCTCGGTCGTGCAGAAATTATAATATACACCTCAGGAGAGAATACATTTTTTTTATAAAAAAACACTTGCAAGTAATGATAATAATAATTTATTAAAAGTTTCAAATGGTAAAAGTATCACATTTGATACATATAAAATGATGAATTTGTTGTAAATAGAAAATTTTGTAAACATTGTTAATCTCTGCATCTGGACTAGCGGATATTTAACGCAATAGAAGCTAGAGTTAATTACACACAATTAATTAAGTAACTTGATTGAAAGCAAAATTTGATTAGTTCGAAAAACGATTTTTTTATTGATTTTGTGAACTTCAAAATTTGCGACCGATTTCCTTTTAAAAATTTTCTTACAAAGTTTCGAGGAGTATTTGCGAATAACGAGTGAAACGAGTGCAGAGTAAATTATTTTGAAATCGGCCGAGTACAGATTTCTGAGGAAGCAACAGCAACAACAGAATGTAGCAGTTTTTCTACCTAATTTTCGTAGGAAACTTTTCAAATCGAACGAAGATGAATCAACAGTTTTTTTTTCTTAACGTTCAGTTAGGCTTTGTCGGATAATATTCAATATGTGAATGTTCGGTACCTTAGTCATGTTAGTTCCTTGAATAATGAATAATTTTACAAATCTGAATTAAAAACGCCTATGGAATCCCGTGGAAATAGTTACTAATTATGTGAAATTTGCCTGTTTGCAACAGAAATTTTGCAGTTTATCAAATACATGAATAAATCGTTCAATTTCTTGTGCCTGCTTCATGGTTAAGGTGGTTGCAATAAACATTTTTAATTAATATTAATAATATTATTTTAACAACTTTTTAATGAAATAAACGAAAAATAGAAAATATTCCTGTTCGCAACTTAACATTTCTGAACGTTTCTTAAAACGCTCAATACTTGATTATCAAATAACATAATCACATAGTTCTTTTTTTTTAATTTATATTACTCGTGAGTTCGTGTGGTGAAATTATTGAATTGCATAGTTTTTAAAGTTCTTCTCTATTTTTATTACACTGAGTTCAGATGCACGGTATTTCCAGATGAAAAAAATTTATTTATAAACTTATGTTACTTCCTGGTGTTGATATTCTCGGATGAGGCTCCATTACTTTCTTTTCTCCTGTTAAACTTTTATGCAATTGTCCTTAATTCTAAAACACGTGCCTCGTATTGACGTTTAAACGCCTTTACTTTACTATTCCTTCAGAACACCGGTGCCTAGTAAAGTTGTTATTAAATTTCTCATCAGATCGACGTGCACTATAGAACTGATAAAATTACACTACCCTCTGTTTGTCACATGACCTCCATTTATAGTCTCGGCAAGACCACTACATCGTTGAATTTCATTAATTTTATAAAATTTCGTATTATTAGTATTTCCTTTTGCGAAGCCTCGTTATATGGCAAGAATCTTATTGATTCCGCATCAAACTAATAAATTAAATACATATCACACACATGCAAATGATGATAGCTGTTTCGTCCTTCGGGATCAGATCACCAACGATATAACCGCTTAAGTGCATGTAGTCATGCGAAAATGGGATATGAAATTTCAAATATGGTTACTTAACAACACTCACACACACTTTTTGGAATAAATGTATTGTTATAAAACTGAGAATTCATGCCGGATTCGCAGAAGGCAAATAGACTCACAAAATCAATGGACTTAGAATATGTTTGGTGACATTGTTAATCATAACTTATGACGTTTCATTTATGATTCTTGCTACAATGGTTTTAGGTATGATGATTAATATAAACAATAAAAGCTGTATCATTTAGCGTTTTTGCATTTAAAACAAACCATTGTTTCCACATTTGAAAAACGTAAGATTGGTACTTCTATTAATTCCATCGTGTGATATTCTTTCGTTATGTACTTTTAGCTTGTTCTTTTGGAATTTTGTCTAGTTTTTTCATTTCACACTTATTTACGTTGACGTTAACTTTTTCTTTAGTGTTTTCACCTTTCTTATTTCTATACCCAATTTTTCCTGACAGTCCACACTTTTTTCAGCTTTTCTTTCCATCTCTGAATATCATCCATTCTTAATTTTTAAAAAGTCGGAATAGTGATGGTCGATCAATTCCTAACATTCCGAGATATATGACCGCCTCGTGCTCTTATAGTACTTTTTGTAATAAATATTTTCGCTTTCAGGGAGATTTCCGACACTTTCCTCATCGTCGCAGTTCGCAGAGCCGGTGAGTGATTTTCCACATTTAAGCGCACTTTTTTCCGATTTTTGAACACCATGACATTCGGGTTAATGAGCCATAACAATGGTCACAAGAAATTGTTGTGATTGCATATTTTTCTTCATAATTGGGGAATCTGCGGAATTTTATTTAGGTACAACATTTAATTAGTTCGATCCGTTCCAAAAAGGGTCGTTTTTGTCGATCGAATTATTTTATGTAAGAAAAGCACATCTCCAAATTTATTGTCCGAATAGCTTAGACAAATATACCCGCCACAAAGTTTGATTACTTTGAACAAAAATAAGTAGACGTAACAAAATATTAATGATAACTGAGAACTGGTGGATGGTATTAATTAAGATGGGGAATAAAAAACTGTAAGAAAAATTGTCCAGCATTCGTGGACGAACAACGAAATCAGTTCGAACGAGAAAAGCAGCTAAGTTTTATTTTTAGGTATGTTTGCTTTTGACAGAAAATTTTTCAAAAAAAAATTTAAAAAATTCGTTTGATAACAGTACAAAATTCTTTGCGCCCTTTTCCAGGATATAATAAAAATTGTTACCATTATATATATTTTTTTAAGAAATGGCATCAACATCCAACAGAATCCAATCACATGATATGAATGTGATAATTATCCTTGCAGCGTCCTTGTGTTCGAACAAATTTTAATTAATTAAAAAAATGTCTTAAAATTTTATTTTGGACGATTCCAACTATGACTTCGAGACAACCCTCTCCATATAATTGAAACCATCGCAACCCAAAGCGATGGGTTAACGAAATTTACATTCAGAAAATTCTGTTTCATTCGAGAAATCTTTCAACGAGCTACTTAGCTTTTGTTTCGTCTTTGTATTACCGTTTTCCTGGTACTTCTTCCGATACGTAATGGATCGATATCTGCTTGACATATTGTGATGAAAATTCATGTACTATAATTTATTTAATTTACGATATCTCTTTTGATGTAACTTTCACGTGTGCTACTAGTGGAGTGATTTAAAGAGCCGCTAGTACCGGGGGCGATTTGCGTGGTACGCCGGCAATTGAACGCTACTGATATCGTTCATATCTGATACCGTTCTACCTTGAGCATCGCCCGACCGTAAAATCGTTCATAGTGCAAGATGGCTTTGTGTACTCTATCATTTCACTCACATATTTATGTCCAAAGCTGATCGAATCGCTGGGACCATTACCGTCTAAATTCACGGGACAATGCCCGGATTTGTGTGCAGTCACGAAGTCGAGCCATGTCAACTTGAAAGAAGGCAAAATAATAAAAATCTATGAAAATCGTTACTTGCTGTAACGCGAAATAAATAAGATTCGCACAATATGAATGTTTACTTGACAATTTATTGTAGGATTAAATGATGGTTAAATATTTTCAGCTTATTAGCTATATTTGTCCCACTTGAAGTATTTTGTATCAACGGTTTATTGCAAAGAAGTGTACAATTAATAAAGCGGAATAATGGCAAAACAAATAATTGGAATGGGCTTGAAATAATAATTGAATAAACGTTAATGAATATCATTAAATACAGAATTTACTTAATGCACGGTCTGTTTTTGTTAATAATACACTTCATCGTCCATGGCGAACATCTCTCGGGATATAAAAAGTTTATTAAAGCATAAATCCTAAAATAAGAGTTGTGCTCATTAAAATATCTCATTTGTTTTGTTATATAAAATAATGTCTGGGACTTTTTCAGCACGGTATATGACTTTCATACACGATTTAAATACACTGAGAAACACAAAGGTGACACGTACATGAGTAATCTAAGTTTCATACATGGGTGATTTTTGAAAACTAGCATCCCGAGTATGTTAATTACGCGCTCAATAAAACCTATAACGTATTGCGATAATAAATTATTTTTGTCTAATTATATTTGACGTCGCGAAATATGTCCATACGTTATGAGTAATAAGGTAAGTACGCCTATACCGACGCAGCAGAATGCAAAAGGATACTTTGTTATTTTTAGGAAGATCAATCTGAAAGCCGGAAATCGCTTTAATGTTACGCAACACTAGGATTATTAGCATTATTGATATAGTTACAAGTCTTCTAAATTACGTGCATATTTATCTAATGGCGCACAACGCCGCGTACACAAGATATGCAATACGATAATTACTCTTAATTTTTTCGGAGCAATCAAGCGAAATTAAACATAAAAAATTCGGTGGCTTGTCCCCGAATATTATACGGTCTTTCTAATGGATGGGAAATGCTTGTCACAGCGGGATTAAAGTTAGGATAATGACCGTACCATTATAAAAGTCACTCGGCGTCGTTTCTTAAAATATCCGTTATCTCAAAGTACAGGAAATATTTAATTAAATACAACGCAAAAAAACCCATCGCGGTTACTAAAAATCCAGAGACAGATATTATCGTGGGACCTTTTTGATTTTAATGGTAATGGCTTTCGTGTAAATCATAAGGGATTAGCAAAAATTCCTTTGGCAAATCACGTGCGAGAAGATCAGGAAACGTCGTTCAAATTATTTTAATGTTGTGAGCTCAAGATATATTTTACCATTAAAATTTACGTCACAATAATATAATTAACACACCATACTATCCTTTATATATTGTTGCAGCTCTAAATCAAAATTACGAAAGTAACTACGAAAAATATTACAACCAGTACAGATAATTTAATACACAACAATTTGAATTAAAATGAATTAAAAAATCCACAATTTATAATTTATCAGCCTAGAGTTCTTCGATATGAGATAAATGATAATTTCCAAAATAAGGACTTATCGATTAAGTAAATCGTAACACAGCACTGTCGACCAAATTGAAGTGTAAATGCCCTCCTGATGTTTATAATTTTTTGGCTAATAATTTTGCATAACTTTAAAAGTAACTAATATATAAACATGGCATTAATGGATTGTCATTTCTCGGAATTATTTCATTGTCTTCCAGATTTTTTTATTAAATATGTTACCTCTGTATTGTTTATTGGGTTGTTCGGTTATTGTTTATCCTCGGTTGTTGTATTTAACAATTATAATTGTATTTATTTATCATTAAAATTGATAAATTGCAAATTGGAATACAACTAAAACCTACAGAAAAGATGGTCTACGATATCATATTTTGTACATTGCTGCATCCTTGGCATGCGAACTTAGAGAAATGTTGACATTGAAAATTGTCGCAAAATTTCTATGTCTGTCTTCTTCGAGTATTCATTACAATATTTAAAACAAATTGACATTTCATAGGTATCTGTGTGTGATTTTATAAACAAGTTTCTGCAGGCTCCACAAACACACATTACACATTCTGAGGATAGTACCTGCTACTACTGACGCATTGCTACATTTGGTTGAACAAACAAACAAAGGGTTTTGGCACCAAATCTTTTACCATTCACTCGTAACTAATAATTGCAACACTAGACTAAAAAAATATTAAGAATCAACAGGATGCACTCTACAGTAAGAGAACAGTTTAGAGAGAACTTGGGTGGAAGAATTCAACTCAATATTCATCAGAAAACAGAATGATCAAAAATTATTACAAGAAGAACTCTATAACTATCTTGAAGTCCTTACTAATTATGTCGTCGTATTACGATTAGGCAAATTCATTATAAAAAACATTGAAAGAGACTTGGCAAAATGATTCTATAAGACCTTGTGTGTGGGCGGTGTGAAAACATTTATAAAATGAACAAACACAACTTCTTAGGTAATTCCTACCTTAATAACAGACAATTCCTACTAAAACAGTAAAATATTTTTAAATAAATGTTAATATTATTATATTTAATTAATAATTCTAATAACTAAATTATATTAATTCTCTCTAATCTATTGGTATGTATAGCTGTCATCGATCTGCATATTGTATAATAATAAAGTTTTATGGTTAGTTGCGAAATTACATCCTTTTCTAAATCTTTTTCAATACCATTTGGTCTGTTACTGCAGATATATTCAATAGCCCAAAATGCAGAACAAATTAAATTAATAAAGCAAAACATATATTACAACATTCCAAAATAGAAACAAAATAAATAATAAACATACATCAAACTAAAAGATCATATACGATTTAACAAACAAACAAGTTGCACATATCGTATATATCATCAAAATTTTGATAGCTATTACACAGGACAAACAAAACAATTACAAGAAGAGGACATAAAAGGACATAAGTACACAAAAAACACAACATAATTAGACAACCACATATTTCAAGAAAGCGCTTTTTGATAGATGAAAATAATTGTAATTGGGATTATGGCCCCCTTTTGTTGCTGGGAACAGAAAATATATTTTTTTACTAACTTAAAGGATAATTCTTGCTCTTAAATTTGTTGCTTAATCTATTAAGACTGGCTTGACCGTGGTCAGGAAAATGTTGGTCTCAACGCCCAAAACTATTATTGAGATATCTTCTCGAACTGGTAGGTTTTTGGTACCAATCAATGTTTAATGTGTCTAAGAAAGGTATAGTTGTGTTTTTTTTCCATTCCGATGGTAAATTTAAGATGTTCATTAAACTAATCAAACACAACCTCGGTATTAGTGTCATGAGGAATGGCACACATAATGTCCTCAACATATTGATATAAAAGGGGACTGGAAAGCTAAGTTTCTGCACAGCGTACTAAACTTTGTTCTTTGATACGTCCTCCATATTCTCTATGTATTCTCGCAGGCACATTATCATTTCTGAATGTATCTCGTCTATTCCACATACAATCCCTGCCTTTTTTGTGTTCTTCGTTCCAACTACCTTAGTAATTACGTCTGAAAGACTGTTCTAAATTTTCCTCTTAATTATCTCTCTTGTGTTTGTAATTCGCAGGTTGCCTTTGATTTTAAAACCTTCTCCTGTTTAAGATCTCCCAGTTTTCTCACTTTATTACAGAAAGTACTATTACTCATCGTGTAATTATGACTTTTTTCAAACCCTTCCCAGCTTCTCTTCTTTCTCATTTTTCTATAATCTTGTCCACATATTCCCATAATGACATGGTCCGTTCCCCCTTAATATCTTTATCTTATTTCTGGATCTTTCAGTTTCGTCGTAATTCCTAATTCGATATACTTACTGCATCCTTATGTAACATATACATGTATCCTTCATTCATTGATACCAGAAACAATACAATCAACAGGTGATTGGCAGCATTGATATTTACTATCTATCCTGTAAAATTACAAATAAACCCTTTACAGTAAAGTTATTTAATCAATGATGCGATCCAGTTATTCTGAAATATTTTATGTACCTACATATATTACGTATGTACACTATTTGATGTGATAAACTTTGCGATATTTTTTGTGTATGCAAATGATTGTGTATTTGTTTGGAGCATTACAACTAACTTGTTCAGAATCTTTCTTTATTTTGTTTATTTTGTTTACAGTTTAGATCTTCATATGTCTTGTAATATAAGCACCAATATTAATAAAATTGTTTTAAATATCGCTATTTATTTGCATTTGATAAAATCACGAAGTATTTGCTTTCTGACGATATCATTAAAAACATCGTTTGGGTCACAATCACACAATCAATAATTGGAACCCAAAATGAGGTTTTCCCAAGACTCAAACAAACAAGACTTACTTCAGACGTAGTTTCCAATACCACCAATTAAAAAAATCTCAAAACTTCTCAAATGACAGTTTCAAGGTACCCTTGATTTTGTAAGAAGATTCCAATGCCATCATTCACATTACTAATTCAATTGTGTCCGTGATTGCGAAAGCAGACAAACTTACATTTCATATTTCATACGGTTTACATTTTTTTCTTAAATTATGCACGCTTCTGCAATCTTTTGTTGGCAAAGGAATTTAAAATGCATGAAGCGTATTTCTGCAATTGCTTTATTTCTCGATCGATTCGTCGGACTCGTGAGGATGGGAGTTCTGACTAACTGTGTGAAGGAACATTAAGGTCAGGAAAATGTTTACTCTGTCGATTTTTAAATGGCCGTGCACGGTAATTTGCATACGCCGATAGCACGTGATCGTGATGCGATAATCGTATTATTAAACGCTTTGCGTACCGTAAAACGTACTGTATATGGAATTAATGTTTCATTTGTTTCCGAGACGGCTGAAACAAAAGCGAGAAATTAAAATTTTTCCGGAACCACGGTCGCCGTTATACGCGCGTGTTTTTCAAAGGCATTTAGATTGCTCGTGTCGTGTATTAAATGCGAATAAAATCATAGCAATACCTCGGAAATGTGTGGTCGCTGTTGTTCGAAAAAGCCGCGCTCCTAAAACTAATAACATATATTAGAAGCAGATTAGAACGTCACGTTGAAAGCATTAGGAGTCGCTCTCCAATTTGCTTCAAATTAATAACTGAAACGAATGAAAATTGCAATAATAATCTTCGGCGAAAAAATGGTCTGCCGTATTATTTAATTTAATGGCACTCTTATGTAAATTTCCTTTCGGTATTAGGAGTGGATTAGCAACTGACTGGTAAGGCATACTACAGAGTCTGACGTTAATTGCATGCCTCATGTACTTGTATTATTATTATTAGTAGTAGTAGTAGTAACAACCTTTTTTTTGCAATACATTACAATTTATACATATATACATATTTGTGTGTGTGTATGTACAGTATCTCCTCCGTTCCAGCTTTCTTTATCCTATTCTCGTCCTGTAATGTCTTCATCTCCGTCACTACATCCATATCACCCCCTCCCTCATGTAGACATCGCCCCCAGTTTTCAATTTTTTTTCTCTTCCCCACTTACACTCTTCCAGTGCTGCCATACGTCCATCCGTATTCCACAAAATCTACACCTACTGCAATTCTCACCCATCCAATATTTATTTCGTCTTTTCTCGTTGCAACGCTGTAGCTCGCTATTACTCTCCTTTCCTCTCCTGCTCTTCCACTCGTCAAATATTCCATACACATAAGTATATCTCCAAGCCTAGTGTTACATTTCACTCCTCTTATTTTTCATTCTCTTTTCTGCGCATCTACTTTTCTCCTTTCTGCTCCGTTACTGATGTATTTGCCTTTCGTATAACCTTTCTTCCCATCTCAATATTTTCTCCTGCTATTTTTCGTTTCCTTAATCTTCCCGAGCACTTTATTTACTAAATTCTGCTGCTCTAAATGCATACCTCACCAACCATCTCCCTGCTGTCGTTGCTAACCTTCCATACCACGTTTCTTGCAACATCACATATTCCGACGTAGATCTTTCCAGGTTCAACGGCATCTTCAACTGCTTCTACACCATACTGTCCAACAGTCCCTAATCACTCATTCCCCACACTTCCACTCGATACATCATACATTTTGCTGCCTTTCTTGATTTTTCGCACACATACATCATATGCCCTTCATAACTGTTATTTTCTCTCAACACACAACCTAAATACACTCATTCGCCTATTCAATCTATTGGTATTAGTAGCGTCATATTTATTGGCTCGGTATCTTTGTTATTAAGCATTTTAGGAGAAATTATTTTTAGTAAAAGTTAAGTAATTCCATATGTGATCTTTTTACGAATGGTATAGATTTGTACACCCTATAGATAAGTTAATACTTACTTTGAAAGACAATGTTAAAACCTAAAAAATGTATATTGATTAGTGAAAAGAACACGTTATTGCTTTCTATCATTTGCAATAATATGACGAAAGATCATTTTGCATCTACTTGATGATTTTATATGGTCTAACAACGGATTGATCTTATTCTGAAGTTCGCATGTTCATTCTAAAAGAGCAATAATTTACACCAGCAGAGACAGAAATACCCTGCCATTATATAGCTGCGTGGTCGTTATCGTTAAACGTTCCATAAATACTGATGTATGTTATACAATAATTTTCTAATATCCCCTCGAAGTGTGTATCTATTTTAATAATCGAAAGGGTATGAATAAATACCTAGCGGGCATTTTTTCCGCAATGCATCTTAAGTGAAGCGCGGTGAAAATGCAATAAAAGTTGTAATTATTGCAGGCCAGCAAAAAGACTGTATATGTATAAGACATTTTTCGCGACGTATCCGCCCAAACTTCTCTATAATATAAAGTAATATATTAAGTAGATTGGAGCATTTTTTCGTCTGGCCGCTCGGTAATAACACGCGAAGTGCGATTTTTCCGATATTAATTACAGATACGTTGGCGTTTCAGAAAAAGTGCTCCACATTCGCCGTATTAATTAATGTAATTATCGCGTCTCATGCGAGGGCGTATCAGAGCTTCAGCACGTCGAGGTGCAACAAATGGGCGTTGCTATTGGGTCACGGAGCGGCTGGTTCAGAGGTCAGCGCGGTCCTTTTAACTGCGCCAAAGATCTCGCTAATAAGTTGCTACAGATACCGAACATCATAAACACCTCACTGCTAATGCTCTAAATTGCTCCCAGGAAGAGCACGTACATTTAGCAAAAAATGCCGATTCCCAGTGGCTAGAGATGAGCAGAGCGCTTTTAATTTAATTTGTGCTCGGATTTATGGTTCACAGCAGATTTACAAATTGCGCACAATAAATCGCTTTTGTCGGTTTTCCGTGTAATTGAGAGATATCGGAGATTGTTAATTATTTTACGCGACTACTGTGAATGTATAATTGATTCGTAATTATAGATGGTTCACTCGTAGTCGTGTTTTAAATATTAATCTGTTAAATTCTATTTCACTTGACTACTCTATTTGCCAGATACGTAACGAGATTACGTTCTTAATGATTAATATAATTCATAAGTTCAATTTAAATATCTTAACATTGAATTTTTATCAACCAAATAACCACTTCATTAAGAAAGGTGCATGGAACCATATCTCACAAATTGGAAAAAAACATTTTTCCTTTCTGTTTATTTCAGCTGAAAAATCGCAGTGTGTAAGTTCTAACAAGTAATTCACGCATGTGAAACATGTATACTTACTATTGCAATATCTTTGCCAACGAATCTCTCACTGAAACATTATTTGTGTTCTTTGGTTTAACAATATAATTTGAGTTTTTTACTAGAACAATGTCTTTCGCAATTAATCTCTCTATGAAACATTATATTATTTTTTACTTTAACGATGTCTTATAACACTGTTTTTGACCATAGTCCTCAATAATTTTTACGTTTTACTGAATATGTTTTGAGATACTTTTATAGTGTCGCTGTTTACGATCTGGGATAAATTAAACGTCTATCGTTTTACTATACGTATTTGCACTTGAGGTTCACGCCTTCAAAATAATTATCCGTTGGTCTGCAATCCTTTACTGAGCAAAAATATTCCATCTATTCGTCGACTCAAAATAGGTCTATAATAGGTAATTCTAATTAACTCTAATTGTCTTAAGTTACACTTTCAAAGAAACGTGGTACATTCGTTTTGACATACATCTTCAGTTTATATAACCACACAATTTAAAATATCGAATGGTACTTGTAAGGCCATATATAGGCCTTGTAAGGCCATATTTGATTTGAGTTCCAGTTTCTAAGTCTAATTTGTAATCTCTATTGCTTATGACAACGCATTTGTTTTTTTCTGTGTTGAAATGTAATTTTGGTGAATGTAAGATACCTTTCAGACTCTACCCTCTCTTACTCCTACTATCGTGTTGAATTTTCTGTCGTCGTATATACTATTCGATTTCGAGATCTTATTTCTGTACGGCGTCAAATGCTTTTTTCATGTCTATAAATCCAGCGTATATGTCTCGATCTTTTATTAATCTCTTTTCATTTGTATATTGTATCGTGAAAATATGGTCCTGGTTAATGTGTGCAGATCGAAATCCATTTTGCGCGTCTTGCGGTTCAATTATTTTCATTATTTTTTTCTATTATGCCTCTTTTGCTTTTATCTCTTGCAGATATATTTTCCAAAGCTTCCTTTTCTCTTTCACTTCTCTTCCTACATCGTTACTCCACCCTGCTGTTCATTGCTTTTATGCTCCCGCATATTTTCTATTTAATAATATTTCTTTTTGGTTGGTCCAACTTTCATCTAGACCAATCTTTAATTTAATTCTTGTTCGTTTCTTCTTCAACCACTTTTTAATATTTAGTTCTATTATCTGCACTTCTTAGTTTACACACTTTATCTTTTCCTTCTTAGGACTTTCTACTCTATCTATAATTTTTGTTCGTTCTTTTATTTTTGTTCCCAAGTAATAGTCGCTTCCTGTGTCATATATTCTCCTTGCTCTAGAAGTATTATTCTTCCTTTTGTATCACTTTCTACGATTATTATCTCCAGAAAATTCTAACAATCTTCGCCTATTGTTGTTTAACTTGTCTTTGCCGGGGGCACGGCAAAGACAAGTTAAACAACAATCACTCCTTCCCATTTACGTACATCTTTCCCGACTCGCTACTATAAGTTTTCATTTTTTTATTTTCACAAGCGTGATGATTTCCCAAAATTTATCATTTTCTTTTTTATTTTCATCTTCGTCATATACTCCCATTATTGCTCCCCCTTTCTAACTCTAGGGTTAACATTCTTTCATTAATATATTCCTATTTTGTAATGTGTGGTATCCAACTTTTGCTTATTAGACATGCTACTGCAGCCCTTGCTTTATATTTTGTTCCACGCCATATATCAGTAAATCCCCTTTCTCTGGCTGCTGTGCCTGTTTTCCTTTCTTTTCCGTCTCCGTCAAACATATACATTCTGTCTTTGCTTCTTCCATACAATTCTTGTTCTTTACCGTTTATTCCGCTCTGTTTTCCATATTTCCTTCTTTTCCTTTCCTATCCCTTTTTGTTATTGCTTTTTTCTGTTGTTTCCACGTCGAGATCTCGTCCCATGGTCGTTCTTTTGACCTCAGTCATTTCCTCTTAATTCGCCCCTTCTCTGTTATCATTTTTTTCGTAACTGCGCCCTATCTGCCTCCTCTTCCAATTTTCTCTCGTTCTTCGTTTTGTTCGTTCCAGTTTTTCGGTTTTGTTTTTTCCAACATCTGTACATTTCCGTTCCCTCACCATTCCACCCCATTTATATCTATCGTCTTCTTTTTCGTCTACTGTTATTGTTTATTTTTCTAGTGCCTTTATACTTCTTGATATAGTCTTCGCATCATCGATATATGGTTAGTAATTGGCACAATTTCTATTCATTGGTTGAATGCCTGTTCACAATCTATAAAGATCATGTGTATTTCCACATAATTTTCTTGACCTTCCCATTTCCTGCCTTAGAATAGCGTCTATCATCGACCTTCCCTTTCTGAATCCGTTCTGCTGATTCCAATGATATTATCTGTGTATTGTTGAATTCATTATTTTAATATTATTGTTAGTATTTTGTACGGTATATTATGTAGTGATATATTAATACTGGTATAATTACATAGGTTTTCCTTTCATTCGGAATTACCTCTTTTTCGCAGATTGTCTTCATCAAATATTTTCTTGTTTAATTGTGCTCCTCCTTCTCTTACCAATTCTGCGGATACATTACCGCATCCAGCATCCCTTCTTTTTTTAATTGCTTGATTTCTTTCACTACTTCTTCATATTTGAGCGCCTTTATTCCTCTACTTTACTGTTCTCCTTCTTCCCCCGTTTTTATTCTATAATATGCTCCTTCTTCCTTGTGTATATTATTGAAGTATTTTTCCATCTTTACTTGTCAATTTTAATCACTGTCTGCTTTTAACTTCTTGGTGTATCCATATAATGTTTTCGCGTTATTGTTCCTGCAGTCTTCTTTCTTCTCTATCCATTGTTGTTTCTGCTATTTTATAGCTTGTTGCTGATTTTATTTCCTCTTTTTTTGGTGCCAATCATTTTTTCTCTAGCTTCATTTTATATTTTTATTGCACACATGCAATCTTGATCTTGAATTTCATTAATATATAGGGGATATAAAACTATTACAACCATTAATCTTTAATAGCGAAAATCTAATTGTTCCATCCACTCGGTAAAGTATATTCAAATTTTCAATTTCCTAAAGTATTAATGTTTTTGAAATATGGTTTTTATAAACTGCACTGGAATGAACATTATATCTCATTCATGCAATTTTCATTAACATTAACTTCGTTTCTTGTCCATCACCAAATTCTTTAATTGTCATCAGCCTGGTGTGTACTTTCTGAATTATTAAGATCTACCATCCCTGCTGTATCTTGAAGAGTAATATTCTCAGCTATATTGATACAACAGAAGTATCGCAATCTGAAATCGCTTTATGGCTAACGTAGAACTGTCATAATTATATTTTGATTGTTATCAGATTTTTGTTTTAAGATTTGAAAAGCAACTATCTCGAAAATTTCAAAATACAATATTATTTTTTTTATCATTATGTAGTCTTAGAATTTCATACTCATCATAAAAAGTAGTCCGTTACGACATAACTCAAGAACAAAATACGATCTTTAAGTGAGAATACAGTAAAATGTGCATTTTTGAAAAACATTTGATAAAAGTTCCAGACTTTACACTCGCACCATAGTTTTGGATGCCGCTTTATTCCCAATTAATGATCCAATGTTTTGCACACATTGCCATGGTATTGAAGCACATCAAAAATCATCGTTTTCACATGAAAATCACCATTCAAAATGTCTGCATTTTCATCCTAAAAATGTAATCATTGCAGAATTCTGCGGTATACGATTCCACGAATTTTAGCAGTACCCGAGGAGTTCTTAAAATATACACAATAAAACAAGAAACAACACTACGAAACAAAACGCCATTAAACGAGTTAGAATTATATTAGGATATATGAAGCGATAATTTAAGAGACAGGAAAAAAACGATAAGAATTGATCTTTAATTATAATATAGTAACCACTCAGAATGCGCTGTATTCATTGCCTACGTAAACGTAAGTGAACGATCATCGTTGACGTTATTTCAAAACTAAAAGTCTCAAAAATAAAGTCCGTCTCACGCTCAGAATACAACGCTTCAACTCGTCATCGTGGTTGCTGCAACTCCACAATAGAGTAGAGAGTATGCGAAGATATACTACAGAAATGAGCCTGTGAAGTATGATCTTGCCGTTTCTACCTGTCCCAGGTGAAGTCATGTGAATATGAGGAGCAAATGTTTGGGGCGTTAACAGTTGGCCATCTCGAGAGCGGCAGCAACACTGAAAGTTAGGGTAAATGTATCATAAACCTAAATGTATAACAAATAACAGAAAGACAAATTTATCAACATGCATAAATACAGTTTGTTAAATTCACCTACATGGACGAAGATCCCTTTGAGTTTTAATTATTGCCCTTTGGGGCCAGATGTTAAATCTGCATTGTTATTTGAATTTTATGTACTGATTATGACTAATGACTTTGTAATAGATTTGATCAACTGAATAGATACCTTTAAATGAACTGCTGGCAAATAAATCTCTATTTTTTGCAATTGTTGAAGATTTTATATCAACAAACATAAATTATTTTAATCGGTAGAATTATTGCATCTTTCAAATATTCAAATCACAAAAAGTTAAAAATAATAATTAATAAAATTTACACCTACCTAACTACTAAGTTGAACCACAGAATTAAAAAAAAATCGATTGTGAGAAATTAAACCATTGGAGCTAGAGTGAGATAATCAAATCAATAATTTAACAAATCTTACTAAATCTACGCATACAATAGCAACGCCCATAAATTGCTAAATAAAATTGCAAATTTTTAATTTAATTCATAAACATAAATGTCTTATTTATATTAGAAACGCACTAAAGAATACGTAAAAAATCCTACTGTATTCGAACTACGAACATTCTTCATTCATGTGTACTTGCCTAAAGGTCGCTCTGTTCTTAGAACCCATACAAATATTCCAGGAAATGTCGAGTTTATGTGAAGCGTTTTTTTTTCATCTGCAATCCAGAGGATCTCAAAAGTGGGGCACTCCAATTGTTGCTATTGCTTCGATATTCATAATTAATCGTCATTTAATATCCACGCCCTTCTGTAATGTTGTTGGGACCCAAATACAATAATCTGAGGAAAGCAGCATAACCGCAATATATATAGCGCGCAAGTAATGCACGTTTGGGAAGCACTGCTTAGATTTTTTTTCTCAATGCAATTTTACGAATTAACGCTCGTCCCATTCATCTTTACAGATGTGTACGCATTTGTTAGATTTCATTCATAGTGTTTAGAACTGTTTGCGTTTGAATGGTCATATAAAAATTAGATTTTTATATTTTGTAATTTTGATGCTTTACGATTCAATCATCGCTTTTAATTGCATTATATTTGAAAAATGGTTTGTTTCTGGGAGTATATATTTTTTACCATTTTTTAATATTTAATATGAATTATATCTAAATAACATTTAATTAAATTAAAAGACGATTAATAATTTTATGCATATGTTTCTATACCATCGAGGGTCTCTTGTTTAGACCTTCCAATTCCTAACGTTAAATATTTCATTTTAATCTTTTTAATTTCCGTTACTTGGTGATTATAGTACTATTTATGACGTTAAATGATGCCAGCTGGTTGATTAACTACGACAGTTGGTTTAAAGTATTCATTTGTTTTTTAAATTAAATTAATAAATTATGACAAATAGTTAACACTTTTAAATTGTTTTTTAATTACGTTTAAGTTATAACAGTTGTTTATAACGTTTTTAATAGTATATTAAAAAACAAGTTACAGAAGGCATTGTTTCAGGCACGAGCCCGAATGCCCTGAATAGTCTTCTGTACGAGTATTTTATACTATTTTTTCTACTTTGCGCCCTTTTTTACGCGAAAAAGTAAGCTTTGTCAAGTATTTCAACATTTAGGGATATTTCCGCGGGTTGGTAACGCAATATGAGTTGCGAAGACCTGCAATGTACTCCACCCGAAATACGGGAAACTGCACAAATTACGATTGGGAATTTACTTCCGAATAAGTCGCGGTCTCAATACGAACAAAAATATAAAAAAATCGAAGAATGGTGCAACGAAAACAATGCAACGATTATTAGTTACAACTGACATTTCGTTGACATTATACGCTGACAAACCGCGACCAACATAAAGAAAAAAAATTATACCAGACTCATTTTAGCACTCGAATTTTCATTTTAACACTGTTTTGGTTGCTAAAATGAAGTTATTACCAATGCAAAGTAGAAAAAATTTATTACAGATCACATTTTTATCTTCTCTCTTGCCCCCTAGACTAGTTACTTAGTAAACATTAAAAAAAATATCCACCCCTTGGCACATCACTTTATTTACAATTTAATTTGGTAATAAACATTTTTTAACTAGGTATGCAACGAATAACTTTGTAGTCCGAAACTTCGTTACTGAGGTCGATATTTTCCGCGAAAATAACGAAAAACGGTTTTCAGCCCCTAAAAATGTCAGTTCAATTCTACTTACTGGGCTATTACTATAAATGCTTATCCTTGCGTCTTTAATTTTTCTATCCGCACGTGCCATTTATTGCACAACGCGAGAAACAGCAACTCTTAAACGAAACAATTTATTGAAATTAAAACGTACTATACCTTCGTAATCAAAGCTCTATTTTCACAGCAAAGAAAAAAACTGGAAAGATTTAGCGCGGTTGAAATTAATACCGCGCGATAAACCATTTTTTGCTGTAATTACCACTTATGACCGTTGCCTCTCTCAGATAATTAAAAAAGATAACTCACAAACAATAAGTTTTCTATATGTGCTGTTAATGATCACACCATTATTTCGCATTCGATCTTTTAAATATGCAAGACAATGGCGGCGCTTAACCCTGAAATAATATATACATGCGATCAATATTTTCGATCTACGATTCCAGATTGTTACCAAATACGCGTTGAGGTCATAGGAAATTGACGCATATGTTAGCGGCAATTAAACACCGCTTATGGAAGGTTACACATTTCATATTTAATCGATATTAAAGAATTAGATAAAAATGTTGCGTGCGATATAAATGTTAACCTTACGTGATCGGAATTGTCTGCCCCTGTGGCCTAATGGATAAGGCATCGGCCTCCTAAGCCGGGGACTGTGGGTTCGAGTCCCACCAGGGGTACAGCAGTTTTTTTCTGACGTGTTCGATAATTTTTGTATAAGCATAAAGAATTTAAAAATTTTAAAATGACATATTTTCAATTCATGTTTGCTGTTTCATCAAAAGTCTTGGCGATAGTACTTTTATAATTTACATTTTAAATCTTTGCCAACAACCCTCGTCGTCTTATGTTCTTTTAAATTTCTATATCATATCTCAATAATTTGGTAACCCCCCTCTGAAGTGCCACGTTTGGCTCATGGAATGTGAACCTTATTGTTCTTTTCTATCTATTGAAACTAGAACAATAAACATTGTACACAATTTTTTGGGTGCTTTTGTAGATTTTCTTGAGTTGTGGTAGTCCTGTTTGTCTTTGCTTCTCAGATTGCCGGTTTGTTCTCATTTTCTTTCTTATTGCTTACCAATGCATTTCCGTTACTATTCATTGGTATTTTTTGTTTGTAAATATTTATTATATTATATATCGTTTCGATTGTGTTTGCTTAAATATTAAGCAAACACATTATATATTATATTGTATTATATATTATATCTTTGATTACGTTTTATAATCAAATCAAAAATATTATTTTCTCTGCACTTTACTCGTATATACGTTTTTATAATGAACGAAAAGCCCAACGCTCGTTCCGGCAGCGCATCAAGTATGAAAATATCAATATGAGGTCACAAATACTGAAGATAAACAGGAGCCATTCGCAATCCCAGCTGTCGCGATCAAAGTCGCAGTCGACGGCCAGCTTAGGCCAGCCCTAAAAGCAGAAACCACCAGTATGGACACCCTAGCTGGCGAAAAACAGATGTCACTGAACGAAACTTCGTTTGGCAGCGATGATTTCAAGGACGCCCTCGAATGTAGACTTACCACCAACAGCATTGATATATTTCAAGATTTGACCATGGTCCATATCGAAGAAGGAGAGTATTACGTCGCGGAGTAGCGTGTATAAAATTCATTTGCCCGTCAAGAGTTCGAGGGTGACATGAAAGAGTGTGATTCGATAAGCACATGTTCGAGCAACAAGCGACATCTCGAACTTCCGTTCTGCAGGAGGAAAAATCGCATGGAGCTTTTGAAGACGGAGCTGTAACAAAAACAAAAACCGCTAAAAAAACGGGTAAAGTCGTTCTGCTGGAGAATTTAAAATTATTGGACTACAGCGACATACACCGGAACCGGACCTAATGGAACATCCTGACGTGAGCGTCGGCGGGTAGATCATGAACGTCGATAAGGCCATGGACGCCACATACATGGTTAACTTGCGCGACGAAATACCGAGGACCTTCTGGGCAAATGCCTGATGATGAAGAGGTCCGAGATGCTGGATATAATGGAGAAGGTGAAAGATAAAATCATCCACAGCGCGCAGTTGGGCAAGGAATTTGAGTTGCCCATAAATGACGCGGTGGAGCGACAGGAGAAGAAGAGCGCGGTCGTCTCGGACCACCTGCTGGTCGCCCTGGAGAAGAGAGTGAAACAACAGGAGAAAGTAATAAACGATGTCAACGCCGAATTGAATAAGGCGCGGCAGCAACTTAAGGATATCAAAGATTCGAGAGATCCAAACAGTAGGCTGCACGTTGAAAATGTTTTTTTTTTAAAAGAACGGCTGAAACCATGGAAAGCTAGCTGCAAACAAAGAAGAAAAAGATCAACGACCACGGTTACAACATGAAGGGTTACGAAACGAAGATAGAAACGTTGTCGCGACAGACATCCGAACTGGAGAGTGGCCGAGGCAAAGGTGAACGAGCTAAATGAGAGGGGCTGCAAATATTAGGTCAATTGTCCAAGAATGCACCTTCATAAATATAGACCATCCTAGCTATGGTCCGGATTTAGCACAGTCTGGATTTTATCTCTTTCGCTTATTATGGAAAATTCTTCGCGGGCTTCAAGAGGAATTTTTTCAGCGGAGGAGGAATGGCTCAAGTGCGTTGATGTAAAAGGGGGTATTTGAAAAAATGTATCTAATTATGTTCCATGACTAGGTAGATTTGTTTTTTTAGTACAATATCCACTTTCGTCGCAGGTTAACAATCGATCAAAAAATGTTTCGTTATGTATGTGAAAACTTTGCCGAACAAATAGTAAGACGACTTAACTTATCATATGTGGGACCCATTTGCTTAACTTTCATCACTCACATTGAACCTTTCTGTAAGCTCTAGGCATGTTCTACTAGAATTTGCTTTCATAGCCTGCTGAATATCCTCGTTGTTAATGCTCTTCTGTCTCCCACAGCGTGTTTCATTGGTCAAGCTGAAATTTCACGAAAAAAATACTTTGCTGTTCGATTACTTATGTCATCATCTCCAAATGCGGTAAATATATTTCGCTTCTCCCATACAGCTTTGGTACCGACTATATTCTCATAAAGTAAACAACCTCGAATTAAAGTTTTATTCGTTGCCATTGTCAATTATTTAAAACTGGAAATTGAACACGATAAGGAAATTATCACTTTAAATAAAACGGCGGTTGAAATTACAATATTTATTTTCAGTCAAACAAATCATATTTATACCCCCAAAAAATCACAGTTAAATGGGCAACAATGACGATCGAATTTGAAAATGTATCAAAACTTAATAACGGGTGGTTTTTTTTTTATTTGGCGTCGAAGTTGGCCATGAAAGTTTAACTGTGAACGAACCACAATTTTGTACATACACTCAAACGTCACTTAAGTAACAACTTTTGGCAATTAAAAGGTTACACTGGTTAGACATAGGTTAAGATGTCAAATTAATAATGATGGTTCGTTCGCTAAATTTAAAAAAACACCCGTTATTATACAAACACATCGTCATCGTTTCCCAATTAATAATAAAATGGCAAAATACAAAATATCTTGTCAATTAACAAGACTATCTAACCCAACACATTAAAATTACTTTACAAAATCATCAGTAGCAAAGAGTGACTACATGTCTTAAATGTCGTTTTCAAATTACAAACGTTTCAAAAACAACATTTAGTTGGTAAGCAGAAAATAATGCATTTTCAAAACGTGAATAAGGACAACACGTCATCATTCATGTTTTAAAAAATCGATTAAAGTATTCATTAACTGCTTGAACTATAACTGTACTCCCTCTAACTTTATAGTTTCATTATCGCCACCAAATTCTAATCTACGTCCGCGGGGTACAAGGCTTAAAATATTCTGCCGTAGGAATGCAAGCTCCTCGTGTTGTGCCCCACGCATGGGCTCTCGTGCAAAAGCAACTTGCTGCCACCGTAGGCCGATTCGCCGCTGCTCGAAAATAAACTTCGGGTGTAATAAGGCACGTGCGCGATCGTGCTTCGTGTTCGGAGTAAAGACCAAGCTGCTACTATGACCGCACATAAAAATACTAATCCCAATAGGCAAAACGTTAACGCCATGTTGCCGGGCGACACGCAGAACGTCCTATCTCCAGGAATGCTTCCAAACGGCGACGGCAATTGACCTGCAAAAAAATGTTTTTGCTGAGATTAATACAACAATGAAAATTGTTAATTGAATGTGTTCGATGTTACTGTCGAATAGCCTTGATACCAATCGTATCTGAATTTAAAGAATAGTTGAAAAAATAGTTGACGTAATCGAATTAAACATAAAAACAATATAAAAGCAAAACATAACATGATTGATGTTCATGTGGGTAATCCAAGGTATACTTTTGTTGAGCATTTTCAGGATTGTCATTTCCATTTCAAATCAACAATGCAGTGCCTGAGACCAACAGCGGAACAATAGACAAGCACCAACGAACGTCCAACGTGCCAGATTTGCAAAAAATATTTATAATGAAAATAAAAAATTGTAACATTCTTAACGGAACTAATTTAAATTGAACAGGAACAAATAAACTCCACATTCTGAACTCAAAAGTCATATAAATTTCATAAATCAATTTTTCAAATAAATAATTTATTAATTTCATGATAGAGAGGATGGGAAGTGGGTTATCAGAATGGGAAGTAGCAGGGGGGGGGTCGATAGGGGAAGCAAGATGGAGAGGAGAATAAGAAGGGTACAACGACAGATACAAAGAGTTGCAGGTGTATAGAAGGAGGCCAAAGTATTTTGGAGGAGGCAAAACGACAAGAGGAGAAGCTTGTAGCCACGTTTCGATGCGGAAATGAATAGAAGACGTACCAAGTATTGGATGGGAAAAGTATAAGAAGTGTGAGTCATACGGAAAAGGAAGAAACGAATGGAAACACTGGAGGGAGGAAAGTGTGAATAAATAGGGCCTGGCAAGGAGGACGAGCGGAAGGGCAGACATTGGAGAACAAAATCTTGAGTCGGGAGAAGGTAGTGACGCTCGGAGTTAAATAAGGTCGTTTATATCAATCCTTCGTAACGAAAATATTTTATCCTGGAGCAATAGTATTGTTTTGTTACTTCGGATATGTAGTTGTTTCGAAGGTTTCGAGTGCTTTCGGCGAGATGGATTTATAAGGTACGCGCAAAGAATTCTCGGGATATAATAAAATATCGTAAAAATAATATCGTAACGTTTGCAATAAAAATACCAAGTCGATAAGCTGAAATTACGCTGATAATGAAGTAGGAAGAAAAGTACAATTATTTTTCAATAGCAAGAGCAACAATTAATCAAACATGTTCAAGTTCTGTCCAAAGATGTTGATTCAACTGGCGATAGAAACATCAGTACCAATAAGGTCGACAAAATTTGCGTAAATCTTGCTCCGCAAAAAAGTTAAAAGGAGTGTAATAAGTATAGGAGTACAACTTTGCTGAGTACGATGAGTAAGGCATACTAATAGAAGAAAAGTAGTAGAAGTCCAGTTGAAAGAAACAAAGCCATTTCATAAAATGAATAAATAGGAATGACGACGTATTCACTAACATAAAAGAACTGAAGCAACAACATATATGAAGCTTTTATCGGCGTACATAAAGCATTCCTTAGGGAAAGAGGAATTAGTAATACTAAATAAGAGAAAAGATGCATTGCTCTAAAGTCATACCCTAGTCTAATAGCATTTTTAAAAACAATCAGTAAAGTAAATGAAAGAGGAATAGTTTGGTAGGATTGTAGAGAAGATACCACGAAGATTAATGGAAGTAAGAATAGAGGAAAGAAGAAAAATCGAAAGACCATCAACTAAATGGGAGGATAAGATAGATAAGAGGGAGGAGATGAATAGTGGCGAGTATAAGATACGGGTAAAATATCAAGGTATGAAGAACAGGAGAAAGGAAGACAAGAATAATGAATTAAGTTGTGAAATTCGAGTTATTCAGCAATATAACTTTTAATACATCAATAAAGCCCAACAATTAATATTAGTCTAGAGCTGCCTGAATTACCTTACAGGTTCCTTAACTTCGTCGTTTTTTGAATCATTACGATCATACGAAGTTTTCAATAAACTACACACCTGTCAAAAATAAAACGAACACCGTCGTAAACACATCAGACGTACTTAATTCAGTAAACAAAGAACGAAATTATCTACGAATTATATATGAAAACAAAAGCCACAAGGTGTGCACAACCACAACAAAAAGAGCGACGGTATGCAGATGAAACGTGGCAATTTTCCGACGTAAAAATCGAAATGAAGGAGTTGATTGGTCAATTATGACAATGTGAGGTCCATAGGATCATTCGCACTACGTAAGGTCGGTTCATTAATCAAATACTCAGATCTCAGATTCATATTTCGCGGTCCAATGCATTAGACCACCTGGGTGGGAAAATAAACCCTCGCATTCGTACTATCCCGTATTGCACTGATTTACCGACTATGTTTAATCGAATTTAGATTTTTACGCGGCCCCCGTAACCTACTAAGACAAAGAGTTTGACACAGTTTAACAAATGATCCGATGCGAGCTTTAATCTCGCCCCGCGATCTGGATACTCTCGAGCAGGGTTTATTTATGCAACCATTTTAAATCCATTACAACATCGTGCACTTGATACGAACCATAAATCATTGAAATTGATGCAAATTATCAACGACTTTTTTCAACCGTACGACCAGATTTTATCTCGAGCGTTCATATAATTTAACGTTGATGTGACTTAAAATGTCATTAACAATAAGTCACTTGCTATGCTGTTAATATGAGGTACAGGCTGGACATGATGTTACACCTAAATTAAATTTAACACATTTTACAACAAAAAAAGGCTTTGTATTTATGCCTCGTAAATCGAAATAGCAATTTTCTGATTTGCATTCAAGCTTTGAAATAATTTAAATGTTTCATTTGGTAATTAACGTAATCAACGTATATTAAAATAAAGTTACCAGACCTTGCAACCATTTCTTAACGTCACACTTTTTTATTTATATATTTGAAAATCTTATACTCCATATAATTTTTGTATACTTTTTGTTCAATACACCAGACAAAGTAAAAGATACAATTTCCTAAATTTATTTTCATCATCATTAGTATGTCTGTATAATTATATTACACACCGTTTTTCACAAAGCACCGAAAGAATATTAATTCATTATTAAAAACCCATTAATTCAGAAACTCAATTACTCATATGAAATAACAAACAACAGAATTATACCACGTATGTACCAGACACTTGCTCGTACACATTACTTTTGCGGTAACAATTCTCGAACAAAAGACGGGGCGTCATTTATGCACCTCTTAGTTTTCCTCGGACAATTAAATATCGATTTGCATCACATCTTCGAAAGAACGATCTTTATTAGCCGCGTTTTTGTTTGGCACGTTTGGAAGCGCGTTAATGGGTTTTAACATTAATTATAGGTAATTTTAATGAAGTGAAGGTGATTTACGATATTTTTACGAGTTTGCTGGTAACTGTAACGTGAACGAATTATATTTGTTTTCATATTTTTTTATTTGAATTATTAAGAAACAAAATAAGTTAAAATATAGCAGAGGTAATTAAAATCACGACCAATATACAAAGCATTTCAATTATTGGTGTAAGTAATTTTTTAATTATTATTTTATTTTTTATTGAATTAGACCTTTTATTGTAAAATATACGTAAGAGGATCTGGTTATTAAGATATATTTTTTTATAAATGTAATTTTCGGAGTTAATGGCATTAATTGATGCAACCAATTGGTGGTTCATTACGAACTTAATTCTTAATTCATAATTGTCCTCGGTAATTAGAAGCGATTGTTTCCCGGGAAGAATAACATTTTTAACCTTAAAAGTGTAGACTATGTAAGTTTAATCAAAAAATCTCCACCTTGGTGGTGGAGATTTTTTTTTAAATAATTAAATTTCATGTGTTTCCTACTATAACATAAACGTAAATTTTCCGCGTACATGATTTTAATTTTAATAAATAAAAATATTGCTCATTGCTCCATTTGTTTTTAGTTCTTGATTTTATTAATAGCTTAATTCACGAATGACCTAACCAACAACGAGCAGTTATTTCTTATCAAAAAAGTACAAAAGTAAGTTCTGCCTTAAATTAATTTTCTTAAATAAAATTAACTCTCTTATGGGAACCCAACCTGTCGGATCGATTACCTCTCACACAATTTCAGCATTGCATCAACATGGAATGGCCAGAGTTATGTAAAAGGATTTAGCGAATGAGTCAACGATTATTTTGGTCGTACGAGTTATAGGTCCTGATCAAGATTCCATAGTAAACATTAAGGGGGGATCCTGCTTTAGGAGGCCTTAAAATAGCGCTTTTGGGTTTTTTTTAGGGCAGAAAAAAATGAGCAAGTCTAGTGAACTTTTTAGAGCATTTTATTGCATATTTGAGCATTAAAAAAATATATGTCGAGAGAAAAATATTTAAACGGAACCGATTTTTATGCACATTTGTGCAACTCCTTTCAATTGCAATTTACAATCGGTGGGAAAGATGTAGCCCGTAATTTTTGTCTGAAACAAAAAAAACCAAAGAAAATGGTAATTCTCATATATTTTCTTCTATGTGAACTAAAAAAAAACGCAAAATCTTGAAATTCAAGATTTTTCTCAGGTTTGAAAATAAATGTGCTCTTTGCAGGAAGAGAAAACCATTTCAACTAAAAAAGTTGTTTAGAATTTTTTTGATTAATCTTTTTAGTCCAAATAGAATAGAATGCTACTGAAGCCAACAAAAGTTTTGTTTCGTTTTGATTGCTTGTCTAGTTTTCTCGCAATCACGCCCACCAGTTTAGAAAAATCGTAAAAACGAAAACTCGAGAAAACGCGCTCTAAAGTTTACGATCGGGAAAAATGTTAATTTTCGATTACTTACGGAATATCTCGTTATAATCCTATTATAGCTCTTCTCAAAATATTATTGTTTCGAACGACCGTTTAAACTTTTTTCAGTACATAGTTCGGTGTTATGTTACTGCGGGGAGGGGCGCGCGTTTCGTTTGTCCGAGCGTTCATGCGTTCGTATATTTTTTGCTGGACACCTCACTGTGTTTAGTGCTGTATCTTTCACAATATTGCGAATTAGCCGCTATAACTTTTTATACATATTCTTAGATATATTAGGCATAGATTTGAGCAATAAATTTGTTGAGCCTTCTAAAGCAGGATCCCCCGTTAAGGTAGAAAACTACGAACAGTAGAGATAATGAATTCAAAATCACTTTGTCGAGTGAACCGGCTTTAAATTAAAGCCCACGTTAAATTTGCATTGAATAACCAGGCCCACATGTAGATAGAGACAACTGAAATTATTCGCCATTCACTAAATTCACTAAATAAAATTAGAATGCAAGATACAGGCGATTCACTATATCTTGTCTTGGTTTCGAACGAAATTTATGAAAGAAATTATAATTAGAAGGCAGGATTAGTATTCGGCCGAAATAAAAATTTTAAACATGATTTTTTTAATTTGAAGGATGAAAGTGACATGGGATGGAATTGGCTATTCAACGCCTTAGATTTTGGGTTTGCATTCGCTACAGTGCCCTAGCCTTGGAATAGTTTTATTAATACATCAACATATACTGTCGTTTAACATAACCTTAAATATCAACATTTAAGTTTCAAAGTCATGAAATTAACATATAATCAATCGAACATGTTTCTGTGTAAGTCAAGTATAACGCTACGATAAATTAGTTGTGTGCTTGAGAAGACCAAATCTGCACTGAACTTTCTTATACTTAGATAAATTTCCAGCAAAGTCGCAATGTATTAATTTATATTTAAAAACCAGAAAATCAAATAATAAACAGGCGATTAGACCGCTGACTCTGCAGGTTGCTCAGTAAACCACAATTGAACTATATACAAGGCGGCACGGCGGGGGGGGGGGGGGGGGAATTGCGGATGTGTCAAATCAAATGTTCACACTCTAGGCGTTTACTGTCATTACAGAACTACAGAACGGGCCAGTCATAGCAGAAATAGGTATATAAAATTATTATATTGATGTCAATAATACATTAAAAACATTAATTAAAAATGATGGATGTGTGTAAAGTACATTTATTTCTATATAATATCTTACTGTCACATTTTTAAGAGTGGCAACAGGGTGGATGTTGGGAGGCTGGTTAGTGGTGAGCTTTGCAAATTACGAGGTTGTATAAGTTATGTACGCAGTTTATTTAATTACTTGGGTTTGATGAGCAAAGTTTTTTATTTCTTGATGAGCAGCTTATCATTTATCACCATTAAGAACGAAATTGTCAACTAACAGTTATCGTTTAGCTTCTCGATGAATCCATAAGTTTAGTAATTTGCTGGTTTTTTTATAATTATTGCTTGAAATATTGTGCCTTTTTGTTCCTTGTCTACACAACATTTTTCTACAAAATATGTACTAGTATAAGTTCACCTGGTGTTTGGGTTTTTTTCGTAAATGCAAAAGAGACTTTTAAGGCTTTTATAGATGTTCTTGAAAATCAATGAAAACAAACTTTTTGTCGATCGGCAAATGTTGAAAATAATTTCAGAACATCGTACAAAGTTTTTTTTTTTTTTGATGACCTTTTTAACTTGATGATGATTTGGTGTCCAAATGAACACGTTTCTTAGAATAAAATTTTATGTAATGCGAAACGTTTCTCGAAACGTTATTAACTAGTCGATAGTCAGGATAGATTCAGTGAATATCAAAACGTGTATTTCCGTTACGATCAAGAGGTCGAAAATTTTCATTCTTACTTTACTTCCTTATACATTAAGTAAAAGAAAGTAATTTTTCTGTACAATGGAATGCATCCCACCCTGTTCAATCATATTGACAATTCTGCAAGTAGTCCAACATCTACAATTATCCAACTGTATTAATATTAACTAATATTAACTAATAATATGTTATTATTAATTAAGAAAATTATCAAAATATTGTTGTATATTTATTAAATAATTTAACCTAAATCGGTAATACGTACTGCGTAGCAACGTAATGACATTTTGTTTTCGTTGTTTTCATTGAATAAAACCCAACTGTCATGATTCCTAACTCCTATCTTTAATTTTACTGATATGATTAGTGATAATTACGTTGCATATATTTTGCTATTTCACAATTTTCGCAATGTACAGTTGGTTTCAAAAAAATCGAGTACACTTCATAAATCAGTAGGCATGATTTTGAAATTTTTTTACAATGTAAAATTGTCTGTTTGGATTTAGGTTATATTTTATGTCATATTTTGACAACAAATGCACGTAGCTTTCAGAAAATCAAATACGGCATACATGCATAGGTTCGCTCAACTTTGACATTTTATTTGTTATTGTGACATCGACAGTACTGATTTACTCCACTGAAAAAAACTGTACTCGATTTCATTGAAACCAACTGTACACTTAAACACTAATGTCCCTGTTATCAGCCTTTCATGTTTCTGATAAAAAGCATGTGTTGTGAGGCCTTGATGCCATAATTAGCTATTTATGTACAAAAAAGTACAAAAGAATCTCCCCGGCGGGGAATCGAACCCCGGTCTCCCGCGTGACAGGCGGGGATACTTACCACTATACTACCGAGGAATATACTGAAAGGATTTGACGTATCCGTTAATAGCTGAAGAATTATGTAAATAGAAAAATTTATTTAAAAATACATCCTCCCTGGCGGGGAATCGAACCCCGGTCTCGGGGATACTTACCACTATACTACCGAGGCATCTATTGCGCTTGGTTAAAATCAATTATAAATCATGAAAAATTGGAGAAACATTTATAGGAAGTTTCGTGTTTATTAGTAATCTAGAATATAGCGATTAGCCACCTGAGTTAGATCATAATAAAATAACAACTAATCGTAAATTCGTTCAGCGCCACTAAAAAAATCATAATTAATGTACTCACGACGAAACACACGAGATGGAAATAAAACGCAAAAGGCGCAATACCGAGAAGTAAATCAAATAAATGGTATTCCCACGCGGCCGCTGGGAATTCTTTAATTTTATTGCATTTATTTTCGCCGTAGACAGATCTAAAAGCAATCACTTCACAAAAGGGATGCTAGCCTTAGAAAATAATTCATTTTCAGTTATTTATTATGCTCCAAAGCGGTCTTGATTTACTATAAACGCGTCTGCTTCTGCTTCTACACATACGTCCTGTGGGTTTCAATTAAACAAGTTTGCGTCGCGGAAAAATCACACACAACACACACCGTTGGCTTTGTTAAATCCCCAGGACAAAGGAACACAAACGCGGGATTTGAAGAAATCTCTAATATGATTATATTTTTTGTTCTTATTTTTTCATTGTGGTGAGCATTTGTATAGCATCATCGTTCGTAATAATATTCATTGATGTTTCTATGTATTTCTCGCCTGAAGCTTCCTTACGTGTAGACAACCAGTGCAGCGATACATACGTTTGCGTTAAACACTACATACATAAAATGAAAATGTACTGTATACTAACTCATGCTTATTGACAGAAATTATACTCAGTAACATATAAACTGCACCACCTAGAAGAATTTTTTGACCAAATTTGACAGAAACATTGGATTAGTCTAAGGTAACAATTGATTAAAATTTGATAAAGAAAACACTTCATCTTTTTGATTTTTCTTTAATAATGTGTTGGTCCGCCCCTATTTCTGATACACTCATTGACCCGCCTTGGCATTGATTCCAGCAGGTGATCAATGTCTTCTTGGGGTATGGCATCCCAAGCAGCCTGTACTTCATGCCATAGAGCTTCTATTGTCAACGGTGGGTTCGGTAGATTCCTCAATCTTCTGGCCATCATGTCCCACACGTGCTCAATGGGCGACAAATCGGGAGATCTTGGCGGCCAAGGCAAAAGATTAACATTGGCCTCTTCAAAGAAGTCAAGAGAAACCCTTGCTATGTGAGGTCGTGCATTATCTTGCTGGAAAAGTGGGTCTTCCAGCCCTCGAAGATATGGAAGAACATGTGGTTCTACCACTTCGTCAGTGTAGCGTCGGGCGGTCATGCTGCCCCGAATGAAGAGCAAGGGTGATCTACTGCCGTGAGCAATAACACCCCACACCATCAACCCCACAGTTCGGTGAACATGCCTCGCAATCGAAAAATCAGGATTGCGCCTTTCTTCACGTCTTCGTCTAACAGTCATCCGACCATCATGCATTCCTAAACAAAATCGCGATTCGTCACTAAAGACAACTCGATGCCACTCCAAGTTCCATTGAAGTCTTTCCGTGCACCAGGTCAAACGTTCCTGACGATGTTAAGCAGTGAGGGGTGGCACAAGATGTGGGCGGTAAGACAGCAAGCCAAAGGTTCTTATTCGACGTTAAACTGTTCGCAAGCCTATCGGACGACCTTGTTCACCTAACCATTGATCAGCTATTGATCTAGTTGTAGAGAATCGGTCTCTCAAGGCCATTAGTCTTAAGCGGCGATCTTGACGTTCATTGGTTCGTCTTTGAGCCCCAGTGCCTCTTCTCTGACGTTCAACTCCATGTTCAGACCACGCTTGATAAACACGCATTATTGTTGAGTGGTGCCGTCCCAAACGGTTGCCGATTTCTCTAAACGCAAAACCTGCTTCTCGTAAACCAACAATCCGCCCTCGGTCAAAGTCACTCAACTGCTGGTAAACTTGAGGTATCCTTCCTCTAGGCATCATTAAACACTTGAAACACTTTAAACTAAAGAACGGGATCCGAAAAAGTGGAACAAATTCAAAAAATGACTCGATAATTGCTTGTCTATCACCACCTCTAAAAAATGACACAAACGTCAAAAATCCCATGACTACTTGATGGTTGGGTTTCAAATTTTAATCAACTATTTCCCTGGACTAGTCCACTATTCCTGCCAAATTTGGTCCAAAAATTCCCACCCCTTCTAGGTGGTGCAGTTTATATGTCACTGAGTATATATTAATTCTACGTTAGTGTCGTATATGTATAGTTTATAGAATAGTACATGATAATCCTTAATAATTAAGATACGAGGCAGAGTCAAATGAAAACGCTAAAAGTGCCCCAAAAGTGTACCGAACGGAACCTTGCCTCATAAATTGACAAACATGCTACTTTTGAAAGACATTGCTGATAACATATCATAGAAAGTTGACACTATAACTGTTTAAAAATGACAACTCCTCTAGAGCACTGCACCAGGTTCTGTTATTTGTTTCTTGCACACTGAATGTCTGAATCCCTTGGAAATTTATGTCTGTCAATCCAGCAAGTGTATGAATTGAGCAACAAATTCAAAATTGAGGCCACCTCTGTAGCTGATTGTCCAGCAAACCCCGTTGTTTCACCTGAATGATGCGGTAGTAGAAGCAGAAAAGGATGACATAGATTGTGACTGGGAATGATTGCTGGGTGTACTATTATTAACATGAAACCAAGAGAGCAAGTAAAGAATTAGGATGCACCTCTGCGTCAAAGCCGAAAAAAATTCACAGAGAGCTCTCGGCAAAAAAGGTCAACCCAACCTTTTTTGAAACAGCAAAAGGGGAAATTTTGGAATACTGCATGCGTAATAGGGTTACTGTTACTGGTGCAACATACTGAAATCTTCAGAAAAACCGTCTCAAGCCTGCCATCAGAAACAAAGGCGCGGATTACGAGTATTCTTTTACAACACGGCGTTGTTCAACGCTGACAAGCATATAAGATTTGAAGCTTGGATGTCTTTGGTCCACTTTAAGGGGCATTAGGTGGGAAGAGATTTCAGAGCAATGATGAAGTGATTCAAGCGGTTCATCACAGACTGTGCACGCTACTAAAAGAATTTCTTTCTTCGGGTATTCAAGAACTTACAAAACGGTAAAGGTAATGGGGATACGTAAAAATATATATAGATTTTTTATTATTGAGCAGTCTTTGTAATGTTTACGATTTTAATTAAAATAATATTAAAAATCATCGTAAATTAACAATTGAAAATAATTAAGTAAATAAACGAAGTAATGAAAACGGTGAAATAAAAAGAAAAGAAAATCGAGTATAAAATATTATTAAAATAATTAATTGTATAATGAGAGAATGACAAGATAATTGCGATTACCCGATTATAGCTGAGAGTCTCTCAAATGTCGTTAATTAAAAAACCTTCCAAATTTTGATATTGAAATCAGACTTTTTGCGACGAATTGATTCCGTTTAAACGAGGTACAGAAATAGATTATTTGCAATCAAATTTAATTGCATGTGGTTTAACCCAATGAGGAGTTGTCTCATCAAAGGAAAAGCTAATGAACAAAAAGAATTCAAAAATCAATACCAGCTAAAAATACCAAACAAGAGAAAACTAGAAAATGTATGAAAAAGTTGCCGAAAGAACTTGAAACAAGTGGAAAGTAACCTAACGACATCGACCCTACGAACGAATGAATATATAAGATTGCGCGAACGCGTTTTGGAGACAATACGATAATAATAAGAAAAATAATTTTGAACACAAAACAAACCGAAACATTAAAACAGCTGCAAGTAAAATTAATAAAGAAACAACCAGCTATTTCACTCAATTAAATGAAAGTAAAAGAAACAAAACTGGTCGCAAAAAAAACTGGGAAATAATTACAACCGAAATCTCAATATATAGACTCAAACAAAGAAAACTATCAAAATTAGTTAATACAAATGAAAACTATCCGAACTAAAGGAAGAAAGTTGAAACAACAAAAGCAATACGAATGGAAGTAAAACTATTGAAACAAATAGTGATAACAAACTCAGGATCTAGACAATAAATCAAGACGAAGGTAATTGGAATAAATGCAAGTGAAGAGAACCGGTCTCATAACCAAAACAAAATTGAGGCAAGGGGCGAAATTAAAAAAAAACAAGACATCGTTACAAAATACGGCGGGAATTACTCAATTAAATAATAGAAAAACTTTAATGAAATGAGGAAAATGAATGGAATTTAATTGAATTGAAAGCAATACACAAGCAAGAAAACAAAATGAAGCGAACACTGCCGACTCTCAATAAACGAAGTAGCGCGAAAATAATTGTAATAATGTTAGGACGTCAATAAGAAGCGTATAATAAATTTGAGAAAATGAAGGGAACACACTTGTGTAATATCTGACAGAGTCGAAAATAAAAAGTATAACGAAATTTAAAAAATGAAAAAATGTAGCAATAAATCAAATGAGAAATGAACCAATTGAACGAATGAATAGTAGGCAAATGGATATACAATACAATCAAAACGAAATAAGTACTAACACACACATAGAACAGATTAGTTTTTTTCCTGTTTTACTCCATTAAACGAAAGAACTAAAATAAAATAAAAATACAATGAACAAACGAGAAAATGGGCTAACAAAGTTAATCAAGATGAAGTAAATGAAGCGGAAGCAGACAAATTGAAATATTGACATAGTGAAGATGGAAACACGAAACGGACACGGTACCTTGTACCATTTATAAGATAAATAACTTACTATCCCACTTTTTATTTCAATATAACATTATTTTGTATTAGAAATAGCACAAAATAAAATGTCAATTTCCTGTTTCAATAGAGATGTTGTTCGAAATGTTCAACCATTACTATTCATATACTCAGTGACATATAAACTGCACCACCTAGAAGGGTGGGATTTTTTGGACCAAATTTGGCAGGAATAGTGGACTAGTCCAGGGAAATAGTTGATTAAAATTTGAAACCCAATCATCAAGTAGTCATGGGATTTTTGACGTTTGTGTCATTTTTTAGAGCTGGTGATAGACAAGCAATTATCGAGTCATTTTTTGAATTTGTTCCACTTTTTCGGATCCCATTCTTTAGTTTAAAGTGTTTCAAGTGTTTAATGATGCCTAGAGGAAGGAAACCTCAAGTTTACCAGCGGTTGAGTGACTTTGACCGAGGGCGGATTGTTGGTTTACGAGAAGCAGGTTTTTCGTTTAGAGAAATCGGTAACCGTTTGGGACGGTACCACTCAACAATAATGCGTGTTTATCAAGCGTGGTCTGAACATGGGGTTGAACGTCGGAGAAGAGGCACTGGGGCTCAAAGACGAACCAATGAACGTCAAGATCGCCGCTTAAGACTAATGGCCTTGAGAGACCGATTCTCTACAACTAGATCAATAGCTGATCAATAGTTAGGTGAACAAGGTCGTCCGATAGGCTTGCGAACAGTTTATCGTCGAATAAGAACCTTTGGCTTGCTGTGTTCCCGCCCTCATCTTGTGCTACCCCTCACTGCTCAACATCGCCAGGAACGTTTGGCCTGGTGCACGGAAAGACTTCTTCGACTTGGAGTGGCATCGAGTTGTCTTTAGTGACGAATCGCGATTTTGTTTAGGAATGCATGATGGTCAGATGACTGTTAGACGAAGACGTGGAGAAAGGCGCAATCCTGATTTTTCGATTGCGAGGCATCTTCACCGAACTGTGGGGTTGATGGTGTGGGGTGCTATTGCTTACGACAGTAGGTCACCCTTGCTCTTCATTCGGGGCAGTATGACCGCCCGACGCTACATTGACGAAGTGGTAGAACGACATGTCCTTCCATATCTTCGAGGGCTGGAAGACCCGGCAAGATAATGCACGACCTCACGTAGCAAGGGTTTCTCTTGACTTCTTTGAAGGGGCCAATGTTAATCTTTTGCCTTGGCCGCCAAGATCTCCCGATTTGTCGCCCATTAAGCAAGTGTGGGACATGATGAGTAGAAGATTGAGGAATCTACCGAACCCACCGTTGACAATAGAAACTCTACGGCATGAAGTACAGGCTGCTTGGGATGCCATACCCCAAGAAGACATTGATCACCTGCTGGAATCAATGCCAAGGCGGGTCAATGAGTGTATCAGAAATAGGGGCGGACCAACACATTATTAAAGAAAAATCAAAAAGAAGAAGTGTTTTCTTTATCAAATTTTAATCAATTGTTACCTTAGACTAGTCCAATGTTTCTGCCAAATTTGGTACAAAAATTCCCACCCCTTCTAGGTGGTGCAGTTTATATGTCACTGAGTATATCCATGTTCGCATTGCTTGTCTACAAAGAAACGTTAAATATAGGCAACCAAGATATCGCACGTACAAGAAACTGATGACGTTGCACATTCAAACGGTGCATTCAAAACGTAACAAATAATTGATGGTGGGTACATTTACATGAACGGAAAAAGTATAGAATTTAATGAAAACGTTTATCCAGAATTACATAACGGATAATGAAATTCTGGATTTATATTTTTATTAAACTTTTTATTTTAATGTTATTAGTAAATTACTTAATTATTTAAATAATTATTTCGAGCAAACTATAACAAACATATATATACACAGCAAACTGTGTAGTAAGTTTGTTTCATTTTAGAGTACACAAAAACTTAAGATTACAAAAAAGTAAATAAAATATTTAATGAGTCAAAATATCCATTGGTGCTCGATATGATGGACGTCCTTGCCAAGTTCCAATTTTTTTTGTGGATGGTGTAGGAGAAAAAAATGTAAAAACGACGAATGGCTACAAATCGCTAACATCGGGTACTTTTTGCACAACGTTAATGAATAAACGTATAGGTATAAATTTGAACTTACAGTATGTTGCGAAGAAATAATTACTGGTTGGAACAACGTTTATTTAATTTTTTTTTCGTCAAGCCGTTTCTTTTTATAGGCCTTCGAACACAGCCGCCTATTACTTTGGCACTGATAGTAGTACAATATCATGTCATCATCTAATGATGAATAAGTTTCAGCGGATGTGTGTTTTGAAAACCTTACTAAGATGGTTAAGTCGTAAATATTAACTAAATTTATATAAGATCAAGAATAATCATGCGTTAAATGATGCGAATTATGTTTCAATATGATTTGATGTCATCAATGGACCACACTTATTCTGTGGAATAATTATAATTTTTTTTAATTGATTTGCCCCGTAACGACAACAAGCCAGAAGGAAACAGTCGTATTATCGAACTCCTCATTCATTTGACTTTTAACTGGGAAAGCAAATGGGGTATTTTATGTCTAAGTCCATAATATTACCAGATGGGTTAGCGAAATGTGGGCATCATACAATCTAACTCTATAAGATTTTATTTACACCAAATATTTAATGCGAAAGATTAAAGCATGAAAATTTCCTTAGATACGCCATTGTGGTAAATTTTTATCCCATCAGCATTTACGTAGAGGACACGGAGGTGCAAATAAAGAAAAAGAAGGAAGTGTGTGCAATAGTATATTTGCAAAATATGTACAAACTTACAGCAGATGTGGAAATATTTACACTTAACAAATACAGAAAGGTATGTACAAAAGCTTCGTCACCCCATGACTTACCGCTGTTTCGGTAACGTTCAGACTTGCGAAAGTCCTCTTCGAGTTCTATTCCGGGTGCTTTCACTTCGACGCTGTTGAAGACTTCGATGCGATCGAAAATCTCGCCGTCTTGACCGTTGGGCAACGTTCGTCCCAGGCGATTTTCGTTGATTTCGGTTTCGTTTATGTTAGAGCAGTTAACCTGGAAATGGAAAATAAAATTAATCGCTGTAGAATTTTTATATAATTAGGGCCTAATCAATGGAGAACCTCAGGAAAATATATTTTCATTACACATTTTTAGGAAATTATGCTTTAACAGAAATTTATGATCTTGTCAATTACAAATTCAAAAAAAGATACAAGATTGGAGAAAATAAGATCGCGTTATTGAGCATAGTTACATTGTTTGAATTCACTTCGATTGAATCAAATTAAATAAAATTGGAGATTATCGTTTTGGAATGAATTCAACAAACCTGTCATTTGCCTCGGGCCTTATTTTAACACCTAACATTGGTTTCCCCCTACAAGGTATTCGAATTCGTAATTCAGCATCTGATTGTTTTAGACTTCAATTACCTTCACGCAAGATCCCATGCATAGCTGCAACCCGCAAGATAAGTGCAGCCGGTCCCTATCAGGAAACTTAAACGCGGAAAATTTAGCGACGGCTTCTTGATGTCTCATTAGGGCAATGGGGCGTGCGGGTCGTTTGAACAAAGCCGGTAGTAATAATTCATCCAATGGACATCCATTTTCGTCCAGCAATTTTTGCGACGAGTCTCCCAAGCCATCGTGAGCAGTGCACTCAACAACTCGCCAACCAACTCCACCTACCAAAGCAATAGACATCACACCACAATATTGGTTTTATGAGATATAGTTACCTGGCAGGGTTGCTTTTACCATCAGTAGGGCCGGTTCGCCTACTTGCAATATTCCGGTATTTCCTTTATCCTTTATTGGTACAATTTCCATCCAAGCGCGGGATGCGGCCAAAGCTTCAGGTAATATCGGATCCATTTCAGCTGGTTGCTGACTTTTTTCTACAGACCAGTCGCCGTTTCGCATTCGAGCTTTTCTAGAAAAGAGATGTTGTCTTATTATCAAAAGTATTGCAATTAATAAAACGAAGGCTTGTATGTAAATTTATTGTTTCAATTGTAAGAAGAATTAACTAGAAATTATATAAAATAAAAAAATGTAAATACAAACAAATTATGTATTATGTAATTAAAAGTGTATAGACAAAAATAATGGAATTTGTGCGGTAGGTATAAAATAAATTCATAAAAAAAGAACATTTGTACCTAGTTGGGGAACTATGCCACTTACTAAAGCTCAAAAACTTGGAGCGCAAAGTTTGCAGGATGTAATAAAAATTATTTGTGCTAAAACGAGATATATATATTTCTGGAATACAAGAAATGAACATGAGAAAAATTAAACTGCCTTTTTGGATTTTAAGGGACCAATAAATTAAATTTTCTTTTTAATCTAATGTTGATATGATATTGAAATACAAACTATTTAAGATGTAAACAATCTAGTTATTCCATTCAAAGGTTATGTCCAGGTCAATTCAATGCATGGATACCATAAGTACAGAGAACATTTATGTATATTTTTTATCGTCGTAAGTCGCAAAAATTAACAATCTGAAACTTTGGCTCACAACGGATCGGAAAATAGATAAGACAAGGCTTGCAAACCAATAATCTGAGACGAGGTTGTGTCAAATAGATCGAGTTTACAACTAGTTGATTCCCAGGATGATGAAATAAATAAATAATTCGGAATGAAATTTGTCTAAAAAGATAAAAAAGAATGTATGCATTTAAAACTGTCATAAATATGTAACTACGATTAGGTGGACCTATGTAGGATAATTTTAAAAATTGACAATTTTTTAAAAATCGTAAAAATTTGTAGTAAAAATTTAAAAAATACCCTATTTTTAAACAAAATCATCATCGTAAAAATTGCCATAATTTTAAATAAAAATAAAAAATGAGATTATTTTATGTACTACCTCTATAAAGTAAATTCATATTTCAGCCATAAGAAGCCAAAGCTTAAAACTTATTAAAGAATATAAAAAATACAAAAATTGAGACATATTTTAATAAATTTTCAACCCCTTGCAAAAGTACTATTTTTTATTACTTTAATAAATTTAACTTGATTTTCAACCTCGTTATATTCGTTGTTTTTAAAATTACTCAATTATTACTGTAACCAATGTTCAGTTGACAATGTTAAAAAAAAACTGAGATCATTAAAAACTAGCCTAATAATATCATAAAGAAGTTCGAATCCTGCAAAAAACTCCTTGTTTTCAATGTGACTTAATTTAATTTATTAAGCGAATATTGTTTTTTAATGTTTGTAATTATTAATGAATAGTAAAGCATAAAACTTGTTCACATGAAGACTGAATCTCTGATCATTAAATCATAAGATTTTACGAATTCTTATCAATGCAGCCAATTTTTTCTCCATAATGTTAATTAATTGATCATAATCTGACTGACTCAGAGGCAAGACTTGGCTCATCAATTATAAAATGTGATAATAAAATAAATGTTATTATTTTGTTATTATTAATTACAATTTTATAAGAAAAATTTTCATTGCCATTTAGGTGAACCTGTGGATATTTTTCTCCAGGGAAATTGCTACTAAATTCATCTTCTCGTAAATTTATCTCTGTTTCATTTAATTGCACTAACTCTCTATACATTCAATTCTTCGTCATATTTTTAATCTCGTACCTAAGATTTCTATTGCCCCAGCTCCAAGATCGAAACAAACCAATGGAAGTATGGGTAAATAGGATAATTCAGATGCACTATAATAATTTACTGGTAGATAACCCAATCCTAATAATGATAATATTGATTTTCAAACGTTGGCCTGAATTAAGTTATTCATCAATTGCAAATATTGAAATTGTTATTAACTTCTGATTTGTTTAAATCATGTACGAAACAATATTAACCAAATCCAAATCAACTTATATGCTATACCATATCCAGGTCTCTGTTCCTATCAAACACTAATGATCCCTTATTCTATATGTGCCACTAAATCCATTAATTCAATTTTTCTCGTTCCCATTATTTATAGAGCAAACAATTTTCTTGATTTGAGTCGTAGCTGTTTAAAATAATATATAAATATATCATAAAATACGTGCATTTGTTTACCCTATATACAATAACAACCACCTAAACTGTCAAAATATAAAATATTTCTTTAATATGGTTTGTTTATATAACACACCTGTGAACCATTACATTTTTTTTAGTGACGTGCAAATCGCAAAAACACCTCAAACCTTCACTGTATTTCTACATTACTTTTTCTTATCAATTTTATTCCCTGTTCATGTGTTTTCGGAGTCATTTTTTAAATTCTCAACAAGTCAACAAGTTTATTTGCATCGTCCCACTCCCACACCAGTGAGCATCCAGCGTACCCTTCAACCTACCGTACAAAGTAGGTGTTAGTTAGGCCGGTGAACCCACTTCCTACCTAAAACTCTCTACCACACGGTAGATGACAGATAGGTGAGTGCCAACGTGGGTTGGAGCACCAATCGCTAGAGTTTTCAGGTGTTACAGTCGAAACGAGCTTCTAGCTTGACCTAAGTCAACTTCACTTAAAAAGTGGGGGCACTACGAAGCACAGTTGGGCTCCGTAAAACTATCTAATTTTCATTTCCGTAAGTCTCCCGCTAACGCACTTTTGTGTTTTAGTACCTCCCATATTCGAAGATTTTGAAATCAGCTGAAGGAAGTAAAGCTTAATGCTTTTGATACACCATTCTCATGGATGGATCAATTTTTATTCATTCCTGCAGTATTTTCGAAAAAATTGCTAGTATTCTTATAATTTCTTTCACGTTCCACAATACACATTTTCTTCGATTTCTTCCTCTTTCCGAACCCCCATATTACGTTTAGGTTTTATGTCTATTATTTTGGACGATCGTCTTTGTAACAGCATACACTCACTCCAGTGAGGATCTGCTAGTTTATACATAGCTCTACTGATTAACTTCTCATTGTGGAACCAATTTATTTTGTGGTTGGAGAGTCGCATCATATATTGGTAACTATTTTATTTCTTGACTAAGAATATATGATTAATCAACCTTTAAACGTAGGCAATGTTAGCAATGACATATTTTTGAGTAGATTTCTGTTACAATTTTTCACGATTTAAGAAAACGAAAGGATCTCGTTATGTCACAATGGACAATATGAAGCTTTCAGGATTACCGGGCGGTTAGATTTTGACATGAGTCGCTTTGTAATTAGATCATTTCGCATATTTATATACAAATTGTTATTTAGGGAGAATTCATAATTCGGTCCTGATTCGTAAGTAATGCCAGTATTTATGTATGACAGCTATAAATTATGATAGAGGTGTTCTCGTACTATACCCTGGGAAATCGTTCTATTGCATAAGGATAGTCAAGAAAATGTAACGAAGCAAGTATGCGATTGTCTGTTGTTTATTCTTATGAAAAAAATTGCTACCTTTTCTCCAAAACTATAATTGAATCTGAAAAACCGATATATATCGCCAGACCCTTAGGACTTGCACCAATATTAAAAGAATTGAGATATTTCTAAAAACAAATAACTAGACTAATTTTCAGCTTGATAGAGCAATTATCTTTATAATATAGCAAATGTAAGATATATCATATTTTAAGAGTTTTTTTTATTAAAGAATTGACTTTAATTGAGCAAATTTGACCGACTTTTCATTAATTTTAAGATACGAAATTCAATACAATTATTAATTACGTGAATTCGAATAAATTTTCTAAAAATGGTAATTTTTTTTTAATGGTATTGATTGTTGTCCTAAAATAACATTACACTAAAAAATGTATAATATTATTTAACTTCGATTTTTTATTTTAATCAGCTGGACTATCATAAATAAAATATTGCGTGTAAAGGCATAAATCACAGCTATCTTAGTAAAATACTTAATTCCAGGTAATAATAAATGACGGAATGTGGATTTCATAATTAGTCCTAGATTAAAAATTACACTAGCTTGCTGGTTATCCTATTTAAAGCACACAAAGATATTTGTCATCTGTGACAAAATCGGAACTTCAATCATTTTTAAATACATACAAACAAATATAAAAAATTAAACGACGTGAGCCTGGTTTCAATTACACCTAGTACAGCTACACACATATTTTTCTCCATTATTGTACGATACTTCTCAAATGCATTTAAGTTAAATGCTACAATTTACGTTAATGCTTACCAATCTATCACTAAACGGCTTCAAACAAAAAACAACAATTACCTATGACTGGAATCGGCAATTTCTTCTTTGAGTAATTCTCGTAATTTATTACTTTTAACTCGAAAATTACTATCTTCAACGTAACAGTGCACCGTTCTTTCCTGGTCCGAGATCTGCCTCAAGTGCCTGTCTTGCTGAACCATCACGTCGACAGAATAATACATGTTATTACTTTCGCCGTTCGTGTCCGAATTCAGCCTGACGCCGCAACCGGACGTGGGAAGGCTCAGCGTCAACGAATTTGACGAAACGCCTAAAACAAAACCCTCATTAATGCGACTGCATGGGAGAAAAACGTAGAATGAACGCATACCTAATGAGCGGCATTCCTGTGAGAAGTCTTTAGCGAACAGCACTCCTTTGAACGATTGTTCCATGAAAACTGTTACGTTGAGTGTGTCCGAATCGCAAGTCGAATTGACGTCGATTATTCTGTTGAAGGAGACCGGATGCGAAAATCGCAGGCTCGGCGGAAACGCGGCGCTCACGATGACCAAAATAGCCGCACCAGTCAGACCATGAAAGGGCGCTAACATTTTTTTCATTTCCTAGAAATTTAAAATTATACCTTAATAACTCAATATTAAAGTAACTGAATCTGATATGTTATCAGATTATTGTATAGCTTTTATATAAATAAAAACTATAACATTGCCATTATTATTATTTTTCCTAGCAATAATATTATGCAAACAATTCAATTAAGCTAAGAAAATCATACACAAAAAGGACGTATAGTTTTTAAACGGTTTGTAACGCAAGTAATGTAATAAAATAAGAATAAATTAAGCTATTTTCATATATTTAGTTAAGATTTTAGATGATAAACACTAAAAAAAACAGTTAAGATTTAGTCATCGCAATTTATGTTTAGCAGTAACTATATATCATATGTTGATTGTAATGAGGAACATTTTAACGTACGAGTAATTCTAACATACTGATTTTGAGAACTACGTAGGCAGGGGATCAGGTGGTCGGTTTGACCAATGAAAGTGGAGAATTCCATTGCAAAGAATGTACCGATTTTGGAAGATGATATTTTGTTTGTGGTTCCGGTGATTTGTTTCGGTGTTGCTATGAGTCAGTGTTCATTTAATTGTATCGTAATTAAATATTTTATAACCTTCAAAATGTAAATGCTGTGTGGGTTGGAACATGACAACTTAAAGTTTACCTCAATATACAGTCTGTCCCTAAAATGCGTGGACATCACTTAACCACAGATTCCTGGTTCGAAAATAAGACGATTTAACTAAACCTATCTATATGCAATTACGTTTCGTTTAGCTACTATACTGCTTCAAAGTTCTTTCAAGAAAAAATTATTTTGTCCATAACGACAGAACGCTTGGATCGATTTGGATAATATTCGGTATTGTACTCCTCACGGATGTAGGTCATCTTTTAAGGTGATATTAGTTATTATCAGTGGACCATTAGTGTACGAAACAATGGTAACCCGGCATAAACCAGTCAAAACTTTTTAATGTGAATGCCAATAACTTTCAAAAAAATAGATTCAGAAAGAGGCGTTCAATAGTATTTTTTTGTTACTTTGTAATTGATGATATCTGTTAAGGTTTAGACACAAAAAAATTAAATCTGAGGGACCGCGCACTGCATTTCTTAAAACAAATGTAATCTAGCAGTATGATATTCTAAGAAATAAATGAAGATTTGATATGTATTAGTGACAAGTAAGCGTACTTTTAATGACAGTAGCTGTTGTTTATCAATTGTGAAGTGTCTCAAATTTCTGTTGGTGTTAGCTAGTGATTTTTAGCTGTTAATATTCTTCGTTATTTCCGTAATAATGGCTGTAAACTACACTAACGCTGAGCAAACGGATATGTTGATGGTTTTAGGATATTGCGAAGGAAATTGTCGCAGAAGGGTTAGACTGTACAACGAAAGGTTTCCAAATCGTCGCGTGCCCAATCATAAAACTTTTGGAAACATTGAAAGACGCCTTCGCGAAACGGGAAAATTTGCACCGAGCACAGCTGATCGTGGACGTGCTCATACAATTCGCACCCCCAAGATTGAGGAAGAAATTCTGGAAATAGTAGAAGAAAATCCAGAAATAAGTAGTCGATACTTAGCATTGCAAGCAGGCGTTTCAAAAAATGTTGTTCATAGAGTTCTTAAAGAACAATTGCTATATCCTTACCATATACAAAACGTCCAGGAGCTTTTGCCAGCTGATACCATCGCGCGTCTTGAGCTTTGTAGATTCATACAAGAAAGAAGAGCTGAAGATGTCAATTTTCATACGAAAATTCTCTTCACTGATGAGGCGTGCTTCACAAGGAGGGGTATGGCAAATTTGCACAACGAACATGTGTATGCAATTGAAAATCCACATGTCTGCAAGCAACGCCACTTTCAACAAGAGTTTAGAATGAATGTATGGGTAGGGATAATCGGCAGTTTCGTCATAGGCCCTGTCATTTTACCAAATCATTTAAATGGAGAGAATTATTTAGACTTCCTTATAAATACCTTACCAGATTTATTGGATTTATTCATTGGCCGTTAGATCTTAGACGCGACATGTGGTTTCTACCCGATGGAGCACCACCTCATTTTACATTGGACGTTCGGAATCATCTTCATGTACAGTTTCCTAACAAATGGATAGGCAGAGAAGATGATGCTCCTGCAAAATGGGCACCTCGTTCACCAGATTTAAATATTTGCGATTCTTTTATGTGGGGTGCTCTAAAAAGCAAAGTGTATTCTCATCCTATAAACACACAGGACGAACTTTGGGCCAGAATACAGAAAGCTTCACAATCCATTAAGAATAATGCAGAAATGTTACAACAAGTACAATTCAATTTTTTGCGTCGAATCAACCTTTGTATCCAGGAAGATGGTGGTTACATTGAGCATTTACTGTAGATCTAATAAAGTACATACTTGTTACTAATAAATATCATAACAAATTGCCTTATCGTCATTTATTTCTTAGAATATCATACTGCTAGATTACATTTGTTTTAAGAAATGCAGTGCGCGGTCCCTCAGATTTTATTTTTTTGTGTCCAAACCTTAACAGATATCATCAATTACATTTAAAAAATACTATTGAACGCCTCTTTCTGAAACTATTTTTTTGAAAGTTATTGGCCTTCACATTAAAAAGTTTTTGACTGGTTTATGCCGGGTTACCATTGTTTCGTACACTAACGGTCTACTGATAATAACTAATATCACCATAAAAGATGACCTACATCCGTGAGGAGTACAATACCGAATATTATCCAAATCGATCCAAGCGTTCTGTCGTTATGGACAAAATATTTTTTTCTTGAAAGAACTTTGAAGCAGTATACTAGCTAAACGAAACGTAATTGCATACAGATAAGTTTAGTTAAATCGTATTATTTTCGGACCAGGAATCTGTGGTTAAGTGATATCCACGCATTTTAGGGACACCCTCTATTTGTCAAGCATCAAACGAAAATTAAAAAACTCGCAAGCATTCATTTAATATAAATGGATTGAAATAGTCATCGAGAAAATTTTCGATCATAATCAAAAGGTTGCCACTTAATTGTACATAAATGTAATCATCTGATTTCCAAATTTGTGTATTGCGTTAAAAATAGAATAATTTAACTTCGCTTTCGCTTTTTCAATTATTAGGTAACGCAGTTCAATTTTCAACCGTACTTAATATGTTAGTTGTTTTTTTTTTTTTTTGATAATCGAATAGTTTTGTCAACGAACGAGAAGTATTTCTGCATTCTTTCACCTTTATCCATAATCTGTATACCTAATATTGTTCTTCTTTTTAAAAACCATTATACCGCACGACGTACAATAGTTCTTTTTACTTATTACCCGATACTGCCATATGCTCTTCTAGTAACACTATAGCCAGTACCACTTCTGCTTCTTGTAATCCGACGTGCATAAGCTTATTTGTAGTAATTGCAATGTCTAACTTAGAATTGATGAGAGGAACACATTCCCCAAATATCTAAATCTGTATACATTTTGTATATAATTGTAGCATAACATAACTAATTTAAATATCAAAGTCATCTAGATTATTCAGTCCACACAATCCACATTTAAAGTATCATAAAACAGTTTCACAATAAATTAATTACAACCACGCTGATGAGATTCACGGAGACTGAAATTAAATAACTGAAGCAACGCCATAATGCACCCGGATGGAAGCAAAACGTTTTAAATTTATTATTAATTTTAATAATTGTATTGCATTGTATTTGTAAGTCCTGTATGATAAATATTGTAAAGGTTATATTTTAATATAAACTAAATTTTCCAAACCATTAGCATCAGCGATTTCATTTTAGAAATTCCAGCGGATATTTTAACATAAAACATTTTTGATTGTAACTGTTTGTCAATTATAAATATTTGCACAAATTATGCATTTTAACTCCATACTTTCAATTTCATACAAACACAACGTGATGCAGCCTAAAACCAACTAACAACGAGATGATTACTAAGCTACAATAAATAAAAATCGTATAAGCCTTTCCATGTTAAAATTCTTCGTCAAGCTTTGCTATATATATTTTAATTTCTACATTTTAACAGCAATTTTTTTGAGGCGACTCAATTTAAATAAATCGTATTGTAAGACGCGCTTCTTAAATTGGAGCCTATTCATATACGATCGCACTCGTAACAGTATAAATAAGTAACACAGTACACATTGTAACGTTACAATTGTTATCGTTAGAATCCATGACTAATAATGTAACGGCTTTCACACATTCTTTGGTAGACACAAATAACTTAGCTTGCTACAATAGCTATGGCGTTACTATTGAACGTTTAAAATTGTAATTTTTTGTATAAACGAAAGTATTTTTTTCATAATAGGAACATGTCAAGCAATTATCGCAGCTTTTAATAAGCGACAGTAGGAATTAAAGGCATTAAATTTGATACAAGTTTGTTCGTTGCGCAAATTTTACCACTGACGTCAATTAACTACATTTAATTGAATCTTTGTTTAATTTGCAAACGTATGTACATACGAGTATCCGAACTAGGTTCCAGCAATCAATAACCAAAGAAGGTTATCAATTAATGTATGTACTAGCTGGTGACAAGGGGGTAACTTCAAAATTGTTGAAAAATCGTTTTTATAAATATTTAACAGTTTCGCTTAGAATTTCGATTTTTTTGTGTTGTTAAAAAATGTAAGATTTCATATTTTTTGATTATTTCTTATCGCATTTAGTCGCTGAATTGTACATCGATTCGTGAGGTATTGATAATGGAACATAAAAGTTGAATGAAATATGATTGGAGTGTTTTCTTGTATTCGTAATCATTTTCTAGATGTAGAACAAGAGTAAGGATAATTGACAAACCGTCGATAAGAAGCAAAGATATACGCGATTCCGTTCCGGAAATCAACTACTCGCCGTAGTTGGCGACGGCGGAAGAGCATTTTTAATTCTACGTTGTATAATATTTAGCACAAATAGTTTAGAATTGAAGGCCCGATTTCAGAATACAGGATGTCTCACGGTTCTGAAAGTCCCGTTATTGGATTTTCGTATTCAAAATAAATAAATTTCAGCACAAAAGTTATAGAAGATCATTTTAACAATTATCACCAATTATAAGCAAGCGTATTCATGTGTTTCATTAGTTTGTTTATTTTTTTTCAAATAATTTATTAATTCACTTTCAGTGTTTTAAGGTTCCAATGTTAAAAAATAAAAAATAAATAAAAAAATATGATGTGAAAGGATATTCTAATTTGAATATCCACAAAACATATTAAATGAGTTGGAAATAAAAATATTAAATTAGTGTTAAATTATATATATAAACATATCAAGTATATGCCACTATGCCAGTAATGTAGTCTAAATAAAAGCATAACAATTTAATAGGAACCGAAAAAAGGAGTTAGAACAATGGGCTAACTAGTTTATATACTTGCAGTTGTGATGGGAGTTTTGACAAGAATGCATTAATGATGGATGCGGTATTGTTGGTTTTTAAGGGTAACCAATTCATGATTGGCAAGCAACACCACACATATTTTCTTTGGTGTAAACAATAAATTACATGAAGTTTTTAGAATCTCCGGCAAGATGTCTGACAATTAGAATCTATCCCCAAAAATTCTGAAACATCAATGTGTAAATACAATTAACCGTTTTCCGACACTCGAAACCGCAAGCGTTAAATCTAATTTATTTTGATTGCCTGCCTAAATTAAAATATATGCAATATATGTTGACAAAAAGCATTCTCGTAATTTCCTCATCCAACATTTAGAAATTAGCAAACACAGTCTCACTACACAAAATTTGGGCACATTTAATATTCTCAATCATAATAATTCGTTCAGTTTTTCATAATAATGTGGCCTTCAACTGCTCCAACGTGATAACAATAATTAATAGCAACGTATCGGGCTTAATTAAAAACCCATATTCATGTCAATATAATATCGATATGCCAGGATACAATTAACTCTCGTCGTAACAATTGACACAAAAATTCCATTATTTTACTATTTTTGACAAGTAATTGCCATTTATTGAATTAAAAAGTATAAATCAGAAATAAAAAAGATTGAACCGAATCTTTTATACTGCTTGGGATCTGTTTCGGGGTCCAGCAGTAGTCACTCATCATGCCTTCGTCCCAAAATCCTTGGTATCGCCTTTCAATTTTCGCTATATCTTGATGTAGCCGCTCTTCTTGCTCGTCGCTCGTGTTGCCCAAGTTTTGTGTGGAAAAATCAATCAATTTTGCAAAAAATTGTCGATTACTTGCTTGTAATCCGGTGATTTGTCGTTTGTGGGCACTTTAAAGCGATGCCCATGCCGCTGCTTCATCAGCCTTTAAACATTTTATAAACTTTGCATCAGCCATTAGTTTGCGAATATCAGGACCGACAAATATTCCTTCTTCGATTTTTGCTTATGACAGATGGAAACAAGTTGATTAAGTACTGGAAAGCTGGTCCTTCGCGATTGAGCGCTTTAACAAAGTTCTTAGTAAGGCCAAGTTCAGTGTGAAGAGGTGGCAATAAAACATCCTGTGGATTCACAAGTGGTACAGAGGACACATTTTGTTGTCCTGGCTTATAATGGGTACGACTCGGTCACACCTTTCTCACATAATGATGATCAACTGCACGGCTGTCCCAGTGACCACTTGCACAGCTTTGTTCTGCACGAGTCACAAAACAATTTCGGTACCCATGGCTTGTCAGTGTTTACTACAGCAAAACTAAAATACTGCAAATACGCATCTTTGAGTGCATTTGTCATGATTTTTCCACGTTTTCCGAGCATATAACACACACAAACGTAACAAAACCACGTTGAATCGAGTTTACAACGTTGTCTCTGCATTTTCACACGTTCCGAACCACAATTATAGCACAAAAACAAGTTCCAAATGATGTTTAATGCAACGTGGTCAGGTGCGACCTCGAAAACTAGAACCAATCTTGACACACGGGTTGAAGATCTGCGTTCATGGCATCAAATAAAAACATTACTCGAATTTGTAAACTTGTGCTATTATTGCCGAATTGGAAGACGTAACCGTTTTCTGCCGAAATATATCTCTAAACAGTTCACGTCAGAGAAGAATATGGCGTTAAATTCAGAAACATGGTTTCTGATTTCTGAAGACGTAAACATTGTCATGGGTAAGCCTATACCGATTTTTGCCTTTGAAACACAGGCCTTGAAATAGTGTGACATAATCCCCTCATGTATTGATTACAACGACGACGACTTTTTATTTTTTGTTACTTCAAAGGTGGCATCGGACCTAGTGGTAACTATTGAAGAGTTATTTTGAACAATTACAAAAATGGAATAGTAATAGCAATTGTTAAAGATTCTTTACAAAACATTACAACGTTAACAATAACAACAACTTAGATGACAAGATGCTTAGAAACTGAACTCCATTGCCGAAATCATACAACCACAAAATGTCAAACAAATTACACAGTTTCTGTAACTATGAAGAAGGAGGTTTACAATCAACTTATTCACGACAACAGGCAGCACCATTAGCTTCGAGCTATCGAGAATAAGCTATTCAAGATAAATTCCGCGTATACATTTGCAATATTACTCGATACGTTCACAATCGTGTTTGACGACGTATTAATATATTTAAAACGAAATTGTTCATTATTAATGATATCAGCGGCGAAGGCATCTACTTTTGAATATTTGCTGCAAAATGTTAAGTTTCGCAAAAAAGACATCCCATGTCACACTACACGTCATATACATGACAGGTCGAAAATTTAAGACCGGGTGCTTACTTTTTCTTATGTAACATTAACATTAAATTGAATTATGAATATAGTAATGAGAATTTAAAGCGCCTGGGACGAACAAAAGAGGTGATCTTTTACCGAAACAAATCGCACCCCAACCCATAACTACAGGTGTTAAAGTTGTATCGCGTCTTTCAGCAAACTTTAGATTTCCCCTTTCTTCTCGACATCGACATACACTCCTACGGCAGTAATTTCCCCACAAACAAAATTTTAATTCGTCACTGAAGTCAATGTCGTTCCGTTACATGGCCATGACCATATTCGTGCAACTATAGTGCGATCCCGATTTACTTTTCTCCCAATTTCACGAAAGTCCTCCTTCTTTATTCCGATATTTCGGCCTCTATGAAAATCGGAAATGTAGTTAAAATTTCTAAGTTGTCTTACTGGAGGCATTTTAAAACATTAACTTACTACAAAGCAATATCCTTTGTTTCTAAGCAACAAATAAAAAATCGCGAAACAAGAAGCAACAACTTGAGACATGACAGACTGATGAAAAACACCACAACCACTTGATTTTTTAATGGAGTAGCTTTATTTTAAATGAGTGGGACATTTCATATGAAACTGAGCACATATGGTTGCTTTAATTTATTTAAACTCTCGTTTTAATCGATTTCTTATATTCGGTGTTGATGTTAAAAAATTACCAACATATTTGAGTGGGATGCTAATATTTTTAGATATAGTCGCTGATAATAAATTAGTAAAGTCTGGAGATTAGTGAATTCATATTGTTTGGAGTATTGTTATAAATAATAATAATAATACTCCAATAATAAATAAATTAATTCAGGGTAACTAAAAATGCAAATAAAACATTAAAAAGTATTAAGATATAGAGCGTCAAGGATGTATGGTAACATTTTCTAATATTATGTAATTAAGTGCAGTTTAAAACGGGTGCATGCAAAAGAAGCTTACAGTAAATAAAGCAGTTCTCGACATCATTAACGTAGAGAATGGACAAGCGCGGAACCAGATGACACCCCTGGTGGATCCCAGATGTTATATTATGGTCATAGAAAACCGTTGATAGCAACGGAAAGGATCTCTAAGACATTTACGAGGTTAACTACCGCAAGGTTTCCATGTTCATGAACACAAATTCATACTGATACATTATAGGCATCCATCTGAATTTACTGGCTAAAGCATTGAATTAATATTCAGAATAGACAATCTGGTGATTTTTAATTTCAAATGAAAGATATTTATTCGATTCGATTCACGTGTGTCCAGAATGGACAACACTAGGAGAGAGACAAATGTGTGTTGAGGTAATAGAATTGGAGCCAAATATAAGTGGTTAAACGATATTTTCCTGCTGGTACAGTCACGGTGGATATGTATACATAAGTTATAGAAATATGCCAACGACAAATTTATTAATACTAAATTGAAACATTCTTGATAAATGATGGACGTCCATTAATACTTGAAACTATTAATGGTTGTTCGAAATATGACGTCTTTGTCCAATATTCTTTTGAAGGAAAACTCCAAATTGCTATTGCCTATTTAGTTTATCATATTTTCTGGTGTTATCGGTGAATTTTTATAAACTCGATAAGGAACATTCTAAGAATTTCTTATGATTTGTTTCGAAAGTTATAATGAAGAAAAATTCATTATAACTTTCGGTAAGAAAACCAAATATTTGTTAAATTAATAAATCGAATGATCGACGTTCAGTTATATAATCCAAAAATCTATGATGAATTGAATAATTAAATAAGCATGGCTTAATAATTAAACGTTTGTAATGTTAAATGATCCTTTATTCATGATTTCCCCACAGATAAAATGATTGTTAATTTTTGACAATAAATTCGACGCATGTTATGCACTATTAGTCAGCATTAAATATAGTAACAAGAAATATAGTGCGACATTCAAAAATATTTATATTGGTACGCCGTTGCTGAACATATTATGTTCTCTATTCTGCATCGAATCAAAGAACGTCTATTTTTATACCAAATCTTTAATAAGAAAATCCCTACAATGAGGCATTGTCAGGACCGTGAGAGATCCTGCATAATAGCAGGCAAATGAGAGACTTCCGATTTAGAATGACAGATCGAAATGTAGTTACACCGTTAATAATCAACAACGAATAAAAAATACTAAACTCGACTCCGAAAGCCTGTCTTTAAAGCTGCTATTCAAACAAACACCAGATGATTTACATAAATACATACGTACTCATACATACACACTGACCCAAAGATGTAGAGAAACATACCGATATATAAGGAAAAAAAACAGTCGACGACCTTGACTGGATAATGACCGCGAGCTGTGTGTCTTAAATTACCGCTATCTGACGAATAACGATATTATTAAACACTTCCTAGATTCATAGACGAGGAGGTTATGTAACTGTAACAATCCGTGTAATGTTCTTTTTGTGCCTCGCTCCAAGCAATTATCTCTTAATTGATGTCTTAATTTATATATAATGTGCGTTACGGGTTTTTTTTAGAAACGCCACGTTTCACTTTTTTGCGCGCTCAACAATGATGCGTTTCTTTTGTTTCATGGTACATTTAAGTTTCGGTTCTTTTTCGTAATTTCACGGGAATTCGTTCGATGTAAATAAACAAGCTAATTGTAACTGTATAGTGATTTAGAATGTTTATGTAAATGTTGCTTTGCCAAGAAGAGTAGATTTATTTCACACTGTATCATCTATATAATGCTTTGGGTTCTTCAGGCGTGCATTAAATGTATTTTCAACGAACAATTATAGTGTTTGAGGCTGCCAGGGGTTTAAGGCGTGTTCTCCGTAAGGTACAATATTTCAGGTCAGAGTTTACTTAAGTTGATTGTATCGAATTGTTTTAAGCGATTTCTACACCGAAATAAATTAATTTATATGAAAATAAAATTAGTGTACTGTAGGTAATTACATGTACGAAAAGTTGGTGAACATCAACTAAACAAGTCTGCAAAAAGAATGTAATTGGATTGTTGGACGATATTGTGTCGCTTTTCTTACATCTTGTCAGGACGAGTTAAAAAAAATTTTTGCTAAAATAATTTCGTCTCATCTCCGTTTCCACTGTCGAATACCCTGTTACCGTGTTAACACGCGAAGATCAAACTAGTTATGTTGATAAGTACCGTAATTAATATATCGACGGTAATAGTTATTTGCGCTCTAACTAAAGGTATTCAGGACAATTCAGGTTCAGTGATACGTTATGTCGTCAAATAATTTTTCCGTCAGTTTAGTTTAAAATGAGAGATTTTTTGAAATAGAAAATATCGATAGAATGGTATGAGCGATCAAATACTGTTGTGTTTTTTAAATTGGTATAAATGTTAGTAAATGGAATCGTTTTTCCAATTTTGATATCACAATAGCCGTAAATATTATGTATAAACGTCCATGTGTGTAAAGTTACCTTGTGCGGCAAATCTTCCTGTCATTAGAAACGGTTTGCATGAATTTATTTGATCCGTTTCTAAGGTCGCTGTCGTCGCATCTTCTTAATTAGATAAGTAAAGTTTCTCAATATTTATTAAATCGGTTACATAATTCGTCTTAAGAGACTTATTCGATATGTTTAGCCTTGGTAAAAGCTATTTTCACATTCCTGCTCTAATGGTTTCTTCCCTTCATTTTCAGTATATTGTATAGAATAACTCAAAAATTCACTAGTCGTCTATTTTTGATGACAAAAATCTGCAGTGGTCCGCACTTAACTTTCTTATACTTAGTTATACTCCATTTCTGGAAAAAAACTTTTCAAATAAAAGTTTTAAATTTTAATATCTTTAAGGTTTAGAAGAACCAAATTTTCAGTAACAAGATGTGGAAAACAATGATAATAGTAAACCATCACTTCCGGTTCAGATACTGCTTCAAAATAAGACGTTTTCTTTCTTTTTATAACTGGTGTTTTTTTAAAATTTGACGTCGAAGCTGGCCGTGAATGTTTATCTGTGAACGAACCACAATTTTGTACATATACTCAAACGTCACTTAAGTAACAACTTTTAACAATTAAAAGTGAGGTTAGACATAGGTAAAGATGTCAAATTAATAATGATGGATCGTTCACAGTTTAACATCCACGGCCAGCTTTGACGCCAAATTTAAAAGACAAAGGCACAGACGTCATTCCTAAAATAGTCAGAATCGATTCAGGGTAACTCTAAACATGTACATTCGTTAAAATCTTCCAAACAATGGCAGGCAGCATGTCTAGATTACGTGTAAGAGAAAGGGCAGGGAAGTAAGTACATATTCTAACTGACGACGAAGATTTAGATGCGAAAAATTGATATTATGAAGAATTGGGAAGAACGTTAAATACTCTGCCCAAACCAGCCCTGAAGAAGCTGGGAATTTCAACGTGAAAATAAGTAGAGAGAAAATAGAAAACGATATAGTGTATTACTAATTAAGGATAACAGGGATGTATCCTCCAGATAGTAATACTGAAAGAGTAATGATCATAGGCTCTCCACTGATCAATGGAATCATGACAAGGCTGTTATAGATATAAATACCGACCACTTCCTAGTTATTTCAAAAATGAAATAAATCATTACAGTTATGCAAAAAAACAGAGAACAGTCGGGCAAACATACAAAACATCACAACTAACAATCGTAGAAACGAGGGACACATTTAAGAGAGAAACGATGAGAGCAACGTAAATGTATATTGAAAGTAGTAGAGAACCATAACTAAAGTGTCAAGAGCCAAGGTACTGGGAAAAATAAAATGCAAAGAGCAACGAATAGTTAAATGATAGAGAAAAGAACAAATGTGAACATAATGAGAAAGCAGAAAGCATTTTTTCATTATATGTATCAAACAGTCGAAGTTTCGGTGTAAGCTGATATTTTGCATTGACATAGCTGGATAACACACTTGGCATTTCAAATCAAACCAGCTTCCTATTATTATTATTATATGGTGTGGAAATATGGATGCTGAATAGTGACGTACTTGGATATGAGATCTCGACTCTGATTGACGTAGATTAGAACAAGTTCACCTAACGACACAAGTTAGCATACAAATATTGACCTAATTGGTTGTGAATTCTCGACTCTGATTGGCCGACTAGAACTTGACATTTTAGGATTAATATGAGTTGGGTTGAGTTGGTGTGAAGGAAGACCTAATGGATTTCCAGATCGGGTACCCGGAATCTGGAGAAAGAATTAGGAATAACTTAATTCGATAAATCAAATACCATGGTTAGTAACCAAAGAATACTTTGTTTACGTACATTCTGATTTAGTTAGTGTGTTTGAGTTGGGTTGAAATCTCATTGTTCAGTTCAACTTCAAAACATCCCTTTACGCGAATCACCCTTTGGAACTCACGATGAAATAGATTATATGATAGAGATTTAATTTTTCCGAAAAAGAATTATTTTTTTCGTGGGAAATCTCTAGAATTCTCATACCATATATAAATAATAATTTCCCGCTTCATTTCAATTTAAAACAAAGCTAAGTTATATAAGAATAAATTATCAATCTTCAGCATTCAATTCGTATGTTTTATTTATTACATCAACAGAAAATTATGCAATACAGTATGTAGACCAAAAGATTATTACAAAACAAAATTTAATGCGTTTATAATTATCAAATCTGAAATATTACGCATACAAATGATCGATTTCACTATTTCGTAAAAAAACATTAGCAATAGAAAAATTTTACGTTAATTTTCTCAATAAATATGGGCCGTTGCAAATTTCTGATATGCGAAAATAATTACGACATCGATTGAAAAGAAATAAAATTCTGGAGCAATGAGAAACACAAACTTAACTTTGAAGAAAACAGCCAAGTTTACTACAAAATTATCGAATTCATAAAATTAATCAAGATAACCTTAGAAAACACCCAAAGGCGTCGCAATTCAGTAAAATTCAACCAAATTTTAAAAATAAAATGATATAGAAACGAAAAAAAAACAAAATTGACAGACACACAAGAATATACAACATTCTTTTTCAGTTATTAAGTTGGATATGAAGAAATATAGGTATGAACGAGTGATGGTGCAAAATAGTACTGTTATATATAATATTTATGATTATAGCTTAGAAAATTAAGATTCGAATTTGGAATAGAAATATAGTTGATGTAAAAACATTAATTTTACATTTTGAAATCAAATATACAAAAATCATTTAAACTGCACATTAAGGAGTCATAGGAATCATATTTTAAATATAAGTTGGAATACAAATTTAAGGATAAATGTCAGAGAGGCGTTAGCTTAAAACCATGTAAAAATTGAATTTGACAAAATAACTGAAAAATTTGATGTAATTAAGGTTTTAGACGATTTAAATAGAAAATTTTGCAAATATTGTTTAATTCCACGGTTAGTATTTTTGTGATTTTCGCAGAGAATAAAAAGAGTATATAGAATAAGAATTGAATTCACTTAGAGTACGACGAATTCTCGAATTTGTGCCGATTTTACTGATTTTCTTTCGTATGAGTCTTATTTTTTCTCATTGGCGGGAAGAATACATTTTAAACGTTAACAGTTTAAAGAAATGAAACAAAAAATAAAGAGTTGAATATAGACTTTCATATGTCCATTAAAGGAATTTCGATTTCGATTATAACGCTGGTCATAACGATTATAACGTTGGCCACCTTCTTCAGAAGTTCTTTAAAGGCAATCTTTAGAACTCTATACTACTCTATAGAACTTCTGAAGAAACTGGCATCATGACCAATCAACTCATAATAGAAGACTATAGCAAAACCGAGCAGAAATTCATTCAAAAGCAAATAATAGTTAGAATTTAATTTGATTGCTCCCTTAAACTGAAAAAGACTAACTGAAATTCGAATTTATTAAAAGTAATTCCCAAACCTTGACAATTTACTTCGTAGAGTTTCTTTTCATTAGCGTAATTTTTCAAAGATTATTTTTTATCTATTTGTTTTACTTCCTTTTTCTCTTTTCATTCATTTGTTTTGGTCGTTGCCTAACATTCGCTTATTTTGTTTTCGATTATTTGATTTATGTTTCTCTTTTGATTTACTTGTAATTACTGTTAATCGATTAGTTTGAATCTGTTTCTCTTCCTTGTTGTTTCAGATCCAATCGACTTATTTCATTAATATTCTAATATTGCATTAACATTTCAATTGTTTTGTTTGACTTGTTTAATTTTCCACATTTTGCCTTCATTAGATTCTTAGAAAATGGTGGGTTTGTAATAAATGTAATAATGAAGTATATCAGATTTTGACATCATACATATATGTTGCAAGAGGCGTTTCTATTGCATTAAAAACATTCAATGAAGCATTGTTTCCAAGTGCATCTTTTACAATCTAATTTGCATGTTTTCTCCTATTTGCCAAGCAATTGAATTAACAAACACAGTTCGGTAAATTTCTAATCAGTTAATTAGAACAAAATGTGCACAATATACTCACCATTAACTCAGCTCAACTCAAGTAATTCGCTTTTGATGTTTTACAATGAACTAATCGAAGAAATAAATGACACATTTGCGGATGTAGTAACTTACATTCGATTCGATTTTTCGTAATTAAGATATTTATTACAATAAATTTGCTAATATTTAAAAATCAAATACTGTCTATGGTAATGCTCATTCAAAATAATTAATAATAATTTGATTGATGAGAAAGAAAAATCAATAGCTTCATTTGACTTGAAAAAATGTGTAATACAACAAACATTTTTATTTTTTATTTTCAACATTAGTTGAACACTAATGTCCGGTTTCACAAACGCCAATCGGTCGTTAACAACTTGTTAACGAATCGTCAAAAGTTTGACGAGACTTTAATCAATCGTCAGATACTTGACGATTCATTACATTGACGAACCGTTAAGAGCAAAATTACCATTGTTTTGGACTTCTCAGACAATAACGAGTCTTTAACGGCTTCTTTACTAATTCACCATTTGACAATCGTTTGTGAAACCGGGCATAACTGCTGCAATACCTTTCCACAACATTGAGCTAATTAAGTAAATATTCAACGTAAGCGTTATTGTTATTGCAACAATTAAATGCATTAAGTCCGCCAAGATCCGAGATGAACAAATAGAAGCCGAAGTACAGTAATAGTTCGCTTCGTTTGCTGCTTCCCAGTTCCATTTCATTACCGATACATCCGACGTTAAAGGTAATGGCAATTCTTCGTTGCAAATTAACATCCTTCTTAAGGAAAAGAAACGATCACACGGCAGTAAACATAAAGCCACAATTATTAAGCCCTTTCAATGTCGTAAATTACGTTGCTGCAAACAATACTAATTTTTAATGATGGATAGAGCAGAAAATGTGCTTTTCAATGCAGCTTCCCGCTAATCCGGAATTAGTTTTTAGCGAATTAGTTTTTAGCACCGTGAGATTCACATGAAAAGAATCGCAAATTTATCGGAGAAATATTGCTTTGAAATGTTAATATATATTATTGTTAGATGTTTAAGTGAACCGTACGAGTATAACAATTGTACTTAATTAATTCGTTAGTTATGAATTATGTATGGTGAATATAATTTTGATTTTATTTGTTAAAATGTGTATAAACTAACTGCGAAATAATTGAAATGCAAAGACTTTTTCATGTCAGACAAAATAAAAATAATATGTAGCTTAATTAATTTTATACACATCATGAAAAATGTACATAAACTAATTGTTTGTTAAAATGAAAGGTAATTAAATTATTTTGAAGGTAAATCAAAGTTAATACGATGCTAAATATTACTAAACTATAAAATAAATTTAAAAGCTAGCCCGTCCAATCTCTTTTCTGTTTCCGTCTCCGTAATGTCGTCAGCGATTCGTTGTTCCGTTGTTTTAGATACCGTTTTCCATTATTGGGCAACTGTTTCCGTACAACTGTTGCCCAAAAATGATTTATCATGGAACAACATTTCCTTTTATAACTTAATTGCCTCAAGCCATAAAAACTTAAAATTACATGAATCATCTTTATATATCTCTTATCCGTGTTTCAATGGATGCCAACCAATTTAGTTTGCATTTTGAGGCTTATTTTAATTGCACAATATATTTGCAAGTCGCGAAACATATCTATTGGGATGCAACAAGATACAAACGTAACACATGAGATAACTACCCAAGCAACATTTCAAGTCGTTTGGGTATGTGGAAGTGGGTGAAAAGTAGCTTACAAGAATGCACCCTAGCAATTTGACTAACGAAGTAGAGAAGGTATTGCAAAACTGTTTGAGTCTATCATCTACCACACGAATCTATATGGCTTAGCATGGTAAGATAGCAGAAAATGAGAGTTTTACACGATTGTTTCTGGAAATTGGGAACTTCTCAAAACAAAATGCTTTTAAAGCCACCAGCACTAGCTTAAAAGTATGTAAGCAATACGTTTACATTTTGTATAAGTGACGAAAGACCTTACAGACTTCTTACAAAACATGATATTGCAGAAGTAGCTGATGAACGAGGGAAAAGGTTCCAACAAATAAAATTGGTAATTATGATGTATTGGAACATATTAAGAAGTTTCCCAATTACTAAAGCCATTAGAGTAGGAAGGATGGCCATGCAAAGAAGTTCTTAAATTGTGGTTTAAAGATTCATAAAATGTTTGATTTATTTGTTCCACCTTGAACATTCACTTGAAAATTACGAAAGTCGAAACATGTGTCGTGAAAAATCAAAATTATCCATCATCACAGAAAATAAAACAATAAAGATCCATGAAATGTACGAAATGTACAATGTTAAATGTAACCAAGAAGGCAAACTTGCAAGAAAAATGTTACAAAAATATGTTTTCAACTAAATTCAATTTATGTCTGCAAAAGCGATGATGACTTACATGTAAAGTTGAAGCCGAAAATGAAAAATATGGAAATAAAACTAAATTTGCATTTGACACAGGTAGATCAAACTATGGATGTGCTTAAAAAATATTTAAAAAATAAGCAACTGAAGAACTATATTATGTGTCAATACATTGCGATTTCCAAATTTGAACACATATGTGGCCTACTTCAAAAGAAATGTACACATTTATAATTTTGGGGTTCACTCTTTTAATTCAAATAATGGATTCATGCACATGTGGGATGGAACTGAAGGTGGTCAGTTCCATTGCCTCGAAGATTGGAAAAGAATTGTAAAAACAGCTAAGAAAATGCATTTGAAGCTTTTGAAAAAAAATAAGCCAATTTTACATAAAAATACGGAAAAGGTAAAAACACGTTACCATACCTGAACCTCTCAGAAAAAGAGTGACATGTTAGATTTATTTCCTTACACACCTCTGATCTATCATGGATTTTATAAAAGTTTGCCCACCAAACTGCCAACTCGTTTGCCCCAAAAGATACAAGAAGAAGATGACGACAAAGAAAACTATGATATTGAGTATGAATAACATTTTACTAATAATTAAATTATGCAGACATAATATAACATCATGTTGTTTGAATAAATTTTCAATGATAATATCCTATTTGTTTCCTATTTGAATATTTTCAGGGCAATATCACAATTTCTAAAATTCTAATGAAGCTTTCAGTATATCGCATTGGTCAAAGAAAAACTCAAAACATTCTAAACTATACTTTGAGAAAATGTATTAAACTCTAAGATAAATTAGTTAAAACTGTTAAATTTTGTTAATATACCGCTTTAGTGACAGAGTATGTATAATTTATTTATTTTAAGTGAAACTATTTTGGTAGTCACGCAGTCCCTAACCATGAAAGCAAACGAAAATAATTGTATAAATAATTAAATGGATAGTGTCACAAGTGAATAGGTTATGTTTAAAAACACATCGAACAATCAAAACTAGATTTTTAAACTTCTCGTTAAACCCAACATCAGTAAAGCACAAAAATGCGCCATTAGCTTGTTCAAAGTAGGTTGTAAATCAATCGTGCTTTTTTATTTTACCGGATGCCTTAATCAACTTTTGTTCATGTACACTTTTACGGTCACAGCTATAAGCTGTGTTCTAATAACAGGAAGCAAGGAGAACTAATGGCGTTCCTGTCAGAGTAGCACACAGCACGTTACTCTGACGAATCGATGACATCGATTCTACAGTAATGGACATATTCTTTCATAATAACAATAACATGCCCGAGTGTGGTATCAATTGTACTATTTTGTTTTATTTTCTAATTATAAAACAAACAATTGGCCAGGACAGGGTTGTCGACATGCTGTCGGTGCTGCTAAAAATAAGTAATTTTAAATTTCAAAAGAATGTTTGATAACTGATTGACGAAGTTGATTATACTCGTAAAATGTCAGTCTTCATATTTTACATTTTATACGATTTTGTAAATCTCTGGGTAGAATTTGTTTCAACAGGATACGACTAGTTTCGTCATTTTGCAATTTTAAAATACATCTCCAATTGTGGAATTGCAATACGAATTTTGTTAATGTGTAACTTATGAGTACGTCTATTTTGATCAAATATTTACATCGATTCTAAATATTTGAACCATTTATTGACCACTTCCCAACTATTTTGTATGTGTGGTTGATTGTAAACCTTTATACATATTTATAAATATTATATTCAAATGACAGAAAAATGTAAATACATGATACATTAATCTCACACCTTAAAGGAGTTGTGAACAGCTCCATGAAGACTAACTGGTGGATCGCTAAACAATATTGTTGCTGTGTTAATATATTACACTTCATCGGTAGCGATTACCAAGAAAGTTGTTGAAATACTTTTACATGTAGTGGCCATCATCTTGATAATCGCTACTGATAAAGTGTAATAACACAGTAACAATATTGTCTAGCGACCCACCAGTTATCTTCATAGACCTATTTAATTAATTAAATTAATTAAAATGTTCACAACACCTTTAAGATGTAAGATTAGTCCATCTATCATGTAAATATTATAAATATTAATACTAATATACATTTGAATAATTATGATAAAAATTCAATTTGTATATAATCCGTTTGCTTGAAAATGAACATATTGTATTTAAAACAAACAGCTGTATTTATCTAATGCATTACGTAGTATAAATATTATAAATAAATTAATAATTAAACTAACTCATATCTATCAAACATTAAGCGACAACTAGCAACTTACTAAGTAATCAAAAAAAAAACAATTACAGGACGATTCCTACACGGACATTTCTTTCGCGTTTGTACAACTGAACAATACATCGTAAATAGTTTGAGGCAATTAAAAACAAAATAAGAAAGTTCCGTGTTCTCACTTGAAATAATTAGCAAAAGCATTTTACTCATTCTCACTTTTTACATTTTCACTTGAATCATTGCACATTCTACTGTGAAGGTTATGCACCTTCGGCGTTATTATCAAATTAGCGTAATTATCCGTTATTATTAACATCAATTATTCGAACTTGTTTACGTCGTTAATTGTGAGCGATCATTGACTTCGCACATTTTCGTTAACGAGTTCAACAATGAAGATTATCTTTCTGCACAAATGGGTAATTAAATGCAAGGATGTTTGTCGCAGATATCGCACGTAGTAATTATGGGTCAATTCTTTGTATGGGAATAAATTTCAAAGCTAAAATAAAAGCACGATTGTTAATCAGATGTCATTATGAATACATATTTCAAGAAATAGTTCTTTTGTGTGTACTACAGATTCGTTGGTTTCTTATTTTATTTATCCCTAACGCCGACATCTCAACGAATCAAAACTCGTTATAGAGAGAGCGTGAGGTTTAGTTGGTGTCCACGTTTCAATAAGTTGATGATTAATTACGTAAGCACTACATATAAAGGCAAACAAGTGACAACAAGTCATGACTATCTATCATTTTGTGTCTGTAGTTTAATAGCGTGTTGAATGGACACAAAGATTTTGTTCACGTATTGCTCCATTAACTGGATATCATCGACAGAACGCACCAGATCTCTATGGATGGGATCATTTCGAATATACCATGGTACATTACCTATGTGCTAAGTATTTTATTCTGGGAAGTTGAGATGGCTAAGATATTGAATTCTTTGGTGCACCCCAAATTAGCTGCCTTAAATATACATAAACTTCCCACTCTTCGCGTGAACATCCCATCGTAACTTCATCAGAGTTATCCCATCAGTTTCATACACAATTTCTTAGCCCATCTTATGTCTACGTCAGCGAATACTTTTGTAGATTGCTACTTGAAGCCTTGTTTTTGTACAAACGTGGATAGGAATAACTAGTTTTGACGCTCGTTTGAATAGCCCATTCGCAAGGCAGCTTCTGTTCTAACTGGTATTTTGTTTGTTTTTCAAGTTTATGCGACATTTTTGTAGAGTTTGATTTGCTACATCTGGGTTGGTTTGTAATTCTTTTTTTTTGCTTCGCTTCCCAGTTATTTCTTAACTGGTTTTGCTTGAATATTTGGCAGTGTTTTTTATTACTTTTTATATATTTTTCCGAAGCTCCTTCCAAACTATGCATAATACCCTGCTAGATCATTTAATACAGATAAATGATTTGGTGTATCATGTGTAGGGATGTGGGCCCACAGATTTGACAGTTTTGGAAACATATTATGCTCCGCATATTTTGTACTGGGCACTCAATAACTTCTAGGTAATTGGCTTACTTTGAGTGTAAGTAATGAACATAATAAATTGTAGAATACTAAAGACAATTCAGATATTCTTGTCAAATGAAATCATCTAGCCATACCTATTACCTATTATTGATTGGTCTTTTTTTACTTGTTACTTTCTAATATACAACACCCAGTATGACATATAACATGCGTCTTCATATTACTTCAAATCAACTATGTTAATTGGTAGCAGTTGAGTAATACTTTCTGACTGATCAATAGCATTGATTGTTCATCCCCAGAGTGACAATTTCACTGCTATTTGATCTTTTCCGCTAACAGATTCACTTTAGTAAAAAATGGTTAATTAGTTGATTGAGGTACATTAAAAATCGGCAATTTACATGACAAACTACACGTTCCATAAAAATGCGTTAAAAGGATGACCAAACAAGCCAAGTGGTTAGAATCTTTTAAATTATTTAAACTAGTAAGACGCGGCACTAAATTAACACTTTTAATCCCAGACTTCTTTTATTTAAATTTCTAATATATATCCTGCGTTCGTCTGGTTAAATGATTAAGTCGAAATGCATCTTTCTTCTTTATTTATTGTTAAAATTTAATCACTTGTATTTACACTTCAGCTTATATTTGACGTTCATACACCATTACTTATCAATTTGCGATCAAACACGCCGTTGACTAGCAACGTTTTTATTAAATCTTTTCCCAAACGACTGTACCGGAAAAATGGCACGAAGAACTCGTCGTCTTTTCACGTTCCTTAAATAGCCCCAAGAATGCTCTGATCATATGATCATTTTCACGATAGGTCATTAGAAAGGGATAAAACAATAAAAATACCTGTCCCCTGACTTTATATTCTTGATTTTTTCAGTTGTACTTTGTATAATAACATATTGAGTATATTTCTGTATAAATTGTATTTAAGAATAGTTAGTTAGTAGCGTTAACATTGGACGATGTTGTGATACGGCCTAGTTTCAATTTCGGCCAATCATAGTCGATAATTCACAGCGATGTTTGTCATGGGATGAGGATGTCAGTGAGATTTTGTCGGTTTTTCTCAATACTCAATCTTCCCTTTTGTGTCTGGAGTGCATGGATGATAACAACAAAGTTTCCATGTCTCTTGTGTGTATTATCACTATTTTTATTTAACGTTTGCTGTATTTTTACTTACTTTTTACTTAATCCTTAAGTGCATACTGTATCATATTAGATACGCCTTTTTTATTTGAGTTGACTGGAGTCACATAGTAGAAGTTTTAAGAAATGAAACAAGTTAATATCTGCAACAATACGTTTTTGATTAAAAATTACAGGAAGCAACAAATAAATCTTTTATTTTACTTGCACAAGTTTATTCATTCGAGCGTGAAGACGTATGAATGTCAGTGTGGACAGCATTTCTTTTTAGTTGTTACCAGTTTTACTGCTTTATGTCAACTTATCGAAAAATAAAATTGGTTCCAGTTCATCTTCAAATAAGTAGATCTTCTTTTATGAATTTGTATGGTATTTGATTGCCAATTGATTGCGTCATTTGCATTTTTGTGGGCGTATCACATTTGATAGCAGATCTCATTCAGAAATGAGTCGTTGGTGGCAAGGTTTCAAGAAAAAAAGGCCAAGGATGATGAGCTGTTAGAATTGGCAAATATTCCATTAGAAAGTGAAGATGAATGCGAACCATATTCGGAAAATGAGGATGATTTCGATTTTGATCCAACCATAACAAAATAATGTCCTCGGTAATCACGTTGAGTCTGATGGAACTAGATCTAATGAATATTTCACTGACGATACGCCGGAAATACCCAGAAAGGATCCAGCATAATCAGTTGCAAAAAAAAACCAGAAGATTTACCATCAATCTCCTCTTCATACATACAAAAAATTCTATGGAAAAATAATAACTTGAATTTCCCTGATGCAAACAAAGAGTTTTTGGGTAACATTAACTTAACATAAGAAATGTTAAAACTAGATTCCCAGTATCACTTCTTTAGCTATTTTTTTAGTGATGCTTTGTTTGCGGACCAATCGTCCTTATACAGTACAGAGCACTGAAAAAAGAACAAATATTAGGGACTACTGGGCTGAAGTTACTGGAAACGATTTTGTAGAGGGCGTAATATCGCTGGATAAATTCGAAAAATTACGTGCAGTTCTGCATTTCAATAACAATTAAAATCGAGTTCTTATTGGTCAACCAGGGTTTGACAGTCAGCATAAACTCGACCCATAACTAGTTTAGAAGAAAAATACATATCTGTACCTATGGAGGAACATCTATCTGTTGACGAGCAAATTTGCGCAACGAAGGTTACCATTTGAAACAATACATGGCAAACAAACCCCACAAATGGAGCTTTAAATTTTTTTCTACGGAGTTTCTAGGTATGCATATGCATTCGAAGTGCATTCGAGGCAAGCAATCAATCCAAATGAGAGACTTTTAAATGTTCAACTACAGTAGATCGTCTTGCAAGAAATATTTGCAAATTCAAACGGTATATATGTCACTTCCGTCTCCCTTATGGTTTACCTCCATAACCTAGGTATTTTACCACTAGGAACACTGAGAAGAAACAGAATTCCTAACTGCAAACTTCTTACTGAACAGCAACTAAAAAACGGACGTCGGAGTAAATCCTTTGAATTTGTAAGAAATGTTGACGGTGTTGAAGTTGCTTGTTTAAGTTGGAAAGACAATAAAAGTTTGAATTTAATCTCCACATTTTTGACAGCAACCAGCTAGAGCTAGCGCTCGTGGATTCGATAGAAAACATAAAGAATACAAAGAAGTAACATGTTCAGAGATTGTTACGATACACAACAAGCATATGGATGGAGTGGATTAACTCATATCGGATGCCACAAAATTAGGCTAAAATCAAAAAAGTTGTACTTCAGAATATTTTATCATGAAATTGATTTTGTACTACTGGCTACTACATGGCTTCTGTACAAAACAGGGTTTATTCGGAGAAAAATATAAAGCCACCAAACCAAAAAATGTTTAGAATTGAAATTGCCCAAAACCTGTGTAACATTGGGAAAAACCATCTAAAAGATCAGATCAAGCACAGAATGCAAGATGCCTTAAAAGTGAGAAAATGTAGAAATTCCGTCGCTGTAGTACCACCAGTTGATCTCAGAAAATGCTCTATTGATCATTGGCCTTAGTGGAAGACTAACAGGGGGTGGTGCAAAATCCCTAAATGCAAGAACTTGACTTGTGTACACTGTTCAAAATGTAAATTACATACGTGTGTTAGTCAAAAATCGAATTGCTTCCGCACCTTTTATGAGAAATGAAAACAGAAATTTTAATGGCAATCATATATGAAACTTTAAAGGTTAATACAAGTAATAACATATGTATTTTATATACTTTTGACATAACCTTTTTAAGTATTATGAATTTATGAGAAAGGCACACCAAGTGGTCCTGTACGAGCTACGCTCTACGTGCAACGTTACGGCAGGTCTTGAATAAACACAAATAAACGAACAAGTTCTATTGAATTTCTTCAGATGCTGACTTTGGTCATGCGGCGCTTTGTATAACGCCACGCAGTGGCGTAAGGATTAGCTCATCACAATAAAATCCTTTAGCGCAGCGACATAAGACGAGGATAAAGATTAACAGTGAGAAAAGGAATAATTAATAGAATAAACGGAAAAAGTCCGTAGAATATCAATATCAATTCAGATTTCCAACGTAATTATAAATAAACAAGTATATCAATTACACATTAATTAGTCACCGTCTTGTATACCATATCTCTAATGTATTGGATGACATTGAAAAAACGTAAATAGATAATGTAAAAATTTTATATAAATTAGCGTAACATGCGTTAGGGGCTTGCATTTCAACAGAAAAAATGGCTATATCCAAACATTTTTTGAGGTTTTGCCTCTCTTTTGCGTTATTATTATTTTCAAGAACACTACGCTAAGCTTCCAATTGATTATCCTTGGGCACAATTTCTTGCCCTTTCTATAAAATATGATTTTTTTAGTCATTTAACAGTCTTACGCAACGAATGAAGTGATAATTAAGTACGTCAGAGAACAATAAATATAACGCACTAACATTGTAACAAACGTAGGTCAGTGAGTCTATGAAACTTCGCGACAGCCTCTTCAATTATTTAATTCATTTAATTCATTTCGGCTATGGAACTCGTATAAATGAGAAACGTAATTGTGCTAGGTATGTTAATCAAACTTATTGTTTTGACTGAAACAACTGTCAAAAGGTTTTAAGAGAATATATGTGGCGCGGTCGGTAGGATTCTACGACAAGCATTTGATTCAAAATCTGCAAAAAATATTATTATAAATTCCAAAGAATTGTTATTCTCACTCTCAATTTATCAACTTAAGGATGTTGTTAAATTAATTAGTTTTGTAAGAAAATAAAAATATATTATTTTAAAATATAATTGTATTATAAGCAAATTATTTTTTAATATATAAATTTTATAACGAATTTAATAACATATCATATATCTAATAAACGACAAAAAAATTATCCTGCAAGCAATACATAGATCTGCATATATTACATTATACACATTTAAAATTTTCTAGAAGAATTAGAATATAATAGAATATAGAATAGAATATAATTTATCGTGACACAAAACTCACCAATAATTTGAATATGAATATGATCATAACTAATTTAACAATTCTTATAAATATCCTCATGAATGTTCTCTTTGTCTTAGATTGTATTACAAACAAAACTTGACATAAATATTATTTTTATAACAAAAACTACGTTGTTATTGCCCCGAACTAAAATAAACACATCAGATGAAAATTTCAATGCATCAATGAAAAAAAATCAATTTTTACGTACATCAATTAATAACTAAAATTCATTTACTTGCGACGATTTCTTACCTTAAATTTTCAAAAACACAAATCACCATCAACTAGTTAAAAACGCGCACGGTCCGGCTTTTAACATCACTATCGTCGGATCGTCGTAACGAGTACGAAAGTACGAAACTGACAGGTGGGCAAACGTAACGTAACTTACGGAGTACAGTTTCTTACGGGACTCGAAACAGTGGCGGGGTCAGTCACAAAACGTTTAAGTGCCATTTAGACGGCAATTTTGGGGCCATATGGCAACCCGAACCTATCGGACATTATTCCCACGGATCGGCACCGGCGATTTAATCCGCGCAGTTTGTCTGCGATTTGCGCTCGTCTTAGAAACGCGCGGTCTTGTTACAAACATGTTCCTAAATTATGGGTTAACGTCGTAAAATGTTCCCAAGTTAAATAAAAATTAACGAAAACGCAGAAACAAAAAAAAAGAATTATTTTATAGAAGGCATCGATTTTTATATACTTCCAAATACATTTACAACTGGATGAAATAATTTAGTTGAATAACAATGTGTCAGTTTTTTTTTTATTATAAATCGCTGCATCCACACTTTTATTTGATTAAAATATTCATTGGGAATCATCGATAGTTTAATTGGTAGATTAAAAATAAATTAAAAATAATCCTAGTTTGGGACGATGGGTACATTTTATAACTTTAGACCTATAACGATTATTATGTTTGTTAATTGGTATTATTTGAGATGTAGGACCGTCACGTGTATTTGTTAAATTATTATTGTTATAGATTAGAGTTACGTTCCTTGCATATTTAATTTTTTAAAAAATGTATTTAGTTTAAAAACTTGCAGAGCAAGCTTTTAAGAATTTGTAACAGACAAGTTGGTGCACCATTTATATGAGTATTTCACAACCAGGATAAATAAACTTGTATTAAACGAGCCTGGTTTCCGCGCCTGTGAATGAAAACGTGTTATCTTTCCCGGTGACAAGCTTATAACGAAACCGATCTTTACAACATGATAAAATTGAGATATAACTTAATTTAATTGCATGAATTATTCGAGGATGCTTTTATTATTATTTTATTACGAATTAAAAGAATCATGTAAGCAACAAATAAAACTAAAGCAAAATTAAATAGTAGGAGGTGAGAAGTATATGTAACAAACGCGATTAGAACAGAACTTGCAAAACGAAACAAAAAAGTAATTAAATACAATAAGGACAATCTATTGTTATTATCGAGTCTATAAATTGAAAATGCACACCCAGTTGCCACAACGGCGGGCGTGTCAACAAGCATATGATTTTATGGTCTGTTCTTATTACACGCTTGCGTGCCTCACATTGCGGTGACAATAATTGTAAACGCAATTTATTGTTATTTTTATTATATCTATGTCATGTTTGATCTTCCTTGAAATTGCTTCAATTGAGTTAAAATTATTGCTTTTCGCAATATGCGATATGCGATTTTAATATTTCGGATGAAAAATCTGCCAGGTTACGACTAGTTGACAGTACAATTTGTTACTACTGTTCGAGAAAAAGCGAATGGACGAATGACTCCACTTCAATTACGCTTTACACATTATATATTCTGATAATTTTTAGTTTTTCAAATTTGTCTATCCATCTTTAAATGGATAGACAAGGGAATCAAAATATCCAGCTATAGTAAGAAGGAAATATATAGGAGTATGCTGCTACAATATCTTCAAAAAATTGTTCAAAAAATTGTTCTCCAAACGCATCTTTCACGACTATAATTCGATTTTCATCGGATAAATGAAAACAATAATGGAAGGAGATAAATTAAAAAAAATACAATTAAATTTTATATTAACAATGTACAAATAAGGCTGGAGATGTTCTAACAATTTTTATTGTTAATCAGAATTTTTAGTCACCTTGATGAATAAATTTTGACTTTCATAATTAAAATTGTGAGTAAATTAGACGCTGTGGCATTCGTTTTTACACAAAGTTTTATAGGCCACCGAGCTCTTTGTAGAAAATGGTACCATCCTTCAAGAATTCATAAGAATATATATTTTACCATTTTATTACTCCGTGAATTAACGATTAAGGTTTTATTGACATTTTTCTCAGGTTGCACTAATGGTCTCCAAAATGTATTTAGAGCAAATGTGCCATTCTAGAATCACCCTGTACAAAACCTGTATACACAAAAGGTGATTAAACAGAGCAACTACATATGGCTTTGCTTTCAGGGTGTGCAACAAATATTTGAAAAAAAAATCTTTAAAGGACTGTACCACTTTTTGGAAAAGTAAAAATCATATTTAGCAACAACATCGCATATTGCAAGAGCAAAAACGATATAAGTTTCGACAGTGAGTGTAGGTTAAAATTAAACTTAAAATTAAACTAATGACCCCAACTGACAACAAGTGGCAGTGCAATGAAACTGATATCATTAATTTTGTTTAATAAAAGCACTGCCAACAACAATACTGTTAAAATGGTTAAGATTGGCAAAAAGCACAAAATTATTAAAATTTACCAAAATGTAAATATGTCGTAGAAAACACACATTAAAATTGAATTATATTTTTTTTCTAAAAAATATTTTTTTTAATTTTTAGTTTTAGTATAAATATTATTTGAGGTTTCTTTATATTGGGTAAGAATGACAATAAAATTAGAAAATATTACGTTTTACAAGGCTAGATCTGTTGTCGACTTCACATAAAAAAACAATAAAACCAGTTTGGTTTATCTGAAAACGACTTTAAATCCAGTTATGGAAACGTCGAAAGTTTAATTTTAATTGTAATGATCACTATTATTACTGTTATTAAACTTAACATTATTCAAAACTCACCATTCGCATAGTTTGTCACCAAATAATGTTAACAACATTTTAGTCTATGAAAAACTTTAATTTTATAATGTAATTCTTAAATTAATGTTTTAAACCTTACGCTATACGAAATAAATACATTTTTCGCTATGTATTAATTTCTTAGTTTTGTAATTACAGTTGCTTAGACGAAGGTTGTGGTGGCTGGGTTGGGTTGCGTTTGGTTGGGTTTGGTTGGATTGCAAATCAAACCTATGCGACCGTACGCAATCCAACAAACCATTATACACGATATTCAAATTGTAACCATCAGTTCTAATATTTATGTTGTTCGGCTCACAATTGATGTAAATTTTTTCCAATATTAGACGCTTTGATAGATTCTGTTCGGTATCTAAAATTTTCCCAATCAAAATTATGGTTTAAGTTAAAGTGATGTATCGCGAGTGCTGTTTTTTGTTTTTTGTCACGATATTTCTCAAAACAGTCTTGTTTGTGATTTTGTAGCCGCATTTTCAAATACTGTTTAGTTTGACCAATATAGATTCCACTACAGTCCTTGCAGTTTATTTTGTAAATTATATTTGATCTAAATGGTGTAGGAGTTTTGTCTTTTATTTTTGTGAACAGTGATTCCAACATTTTAGTGTTATATGTGAGTAAATTACAATTTTCATACTTTAGCATTCTTTTTAATGAGTTTGTAAGTCCCCTAATATATGGTACTCTGAAGTATCTTTTCGTGTCAGTTGTCTGCGTGGTCGTATGTACGGTGACATTTTCCCTATCTGTGTGACTATATAGAATATTATTTATAAAATTTATGGGATACCCATTTTGTTTTAACAGTTCTGTTATGTTTTTAAGATTCTTCTTATGAAATATTTTGTTGCTCAATTTGAGTATTCTGTTTTTTAATTCTAAAATAACGCTCTTCTTTAATTTGAAATCATGTTGAGAGTGAAAATTTAATATTCTATCCGAGCTAGTACTTTTTTGATACCAATCGGTTATTAAACTGCCATCCTCTTGTCTTACTATTGTTGTGTCCAAGAAGTTAATCCTATTTTCGTTTTCCACTTCTAAAGTAAATTGTAAATGCTGGTTGTATTTATTGAAATAGTCTAAAATTGTTTGAGTTTTATTCGATGGGAACAGCTGTTAATATGTCGTCTACGTAACAAAACAAGAAGGGTACATCAAACGGCAAGTCCTTAAGGGTATCTGTTATTAATTTATTCATTGCCATACAGGCAAGGACTGGTGAAGCTGGGTTTCCCATAGCGGTTCCAAATAGCTGTTTGTAATATACTCCCTCTGATGTAAAATAACTCGTGTCAAACAAATGCGCAACTAATTTCAAAAAGTAAGCTTTGTCAATATTTGTGTGGTTAGCTATGTCACGCCAACTCTCCTCAACAATATTCAATATAAAGTCCCTAGGGACATTCGTAAATAATGAAATTACATCAAGCGAAATTAACACATAGTCTTTTGGAATGTTTATAATATTGACCTCATTTACCATTGAATAGGAATTAAGTATATTATATTTGCCTAGTTTATGAACCTTTGGTAACCCATATATTTTCGGAGCCACACTATTGTTTACAATTAATTTTTTTTGTGTATCTGAATCTATCATTTTTAGATGAGTTAATTCTTTGACTAGTTCGTTATTGCTTGTCTGATATTTGTTTGTTGGATCAGAGGCTAACGTTACATATGTCTTCTTGTCTGACACTAAAGTTTTGATTTTCTCTACATATTCCTTTTTATTTAACACCACTGATATGTTTCCCTTGTCCGCCCTGAGCACGATAATATCGTTATTTTGTTTTAAAAAAGATTTTGTTTTGTTACGTAGACGACATATTAACAGCTGTTCCATCGAATAAAACTCAAACAATTTTAGACTATTTCAATAAATACAACCAGCATTTACAATTTACTTTAGAAGTGGAAAACGAAAATAGGATTAACTTCTTGGACACAACAATAGTAAGACAAGAGGATGGCAGTTTAATAACCGATTGGTATCAAAAAAGTACTAGCTCGGATAGAATATTAAATTTTCACTCTCAACATGATTTCAAATTAAAGAAGAGCGTTATTTTAGAATTAAAAAACAGAATACTCAAATTGAGCAACAAAATATTTCATAAGAAGAATCTTAAAAACATAACAGAACTGTTAAAACAAAATGGGTATCCCATAAATTTTATAAATAATATTCTATATAGTCACACAGATAGGGAAAATGTCACCGTACATACGACCACGCAGACACTGACACGAAAAGATACTTCAGAGTACCATATATTAGGGGACTTACAAACTCATTAAAAAGAATGCTAAAGTATGAAAATTGTAATTTAGTCACATATAACACTAAAATGTTGGAATCACTGTTCACAAAAATAAAAGACAAAATTCCTACACCATTTAGATCAAATATAATTTACAAAATAAACTGCAAGGACTGTAGTGGAATCTATATTGGTCAAACTAAACAGTATTTGAAAAGGCGGCTACAAAATCACAAACAAGACTGTTTTGAGAAATATCGTGACAAAAAACAAAAAACAGCACTCGCGATACATCACTTTAACTTAAACCATAATTTTGATTGGGATAATGTGAAAATTTTAGATACCGAACAGAATCTATCAAAGCGTCTAATATTGGAAAAAATTTACATCAATTGTGAGCCGAACAACATAAATATTAGAACTGATGGTTACAATTTGAATATCGTGTATAATGGTTTGTGGTAGTGCTCGTTTCCTTAATTAATTGTTTCATTGGAGATAAATGTGTTGTATATTGTGTTGCATATGGATCAGCTCTTTCAATGAGGATTTAGATGTTATTTTTACCGCTGTAATTGGAAAAAACCTCAAAAAAAGAAACACCTTGATAACATTTCTGTCACTTCAATAAATTATGTTTAATATTCTTACTAGCAGTTTGTACGTATGTCGCAAAAGTGTATGAAATTGATTGTTATTATTGAATATGTATTGATTTTATTTATGAACTCTTTCATCGTCATTATTGTTTTAAGAAATTTATTTCAGAGGTGAGTTTAGTTGTTTTTTTTTTAATTATACCTATATTGTAATTGTGTTAATTGTTGATTGTAGCTCTGATGAAGCTTTTAAAATTAAAGGCGAAACGTTAGCAATGAAATAGCTTTATTTTATTTTGTGGACTGTCCTAATTACCAAAGAATATTTGTTCATATATATATACGTATACGCTGTGTATATTTCTTTGACGTATTGAATGTCAAAGACGGGGATGGAATTATGGACAATATTAAATGTCTATTTAGATAAGTTGATTTCAATTACGCAAACTACAGACGATATCGAAATGATAAGGGATATGAATCATCGCAGTTCCAAGCATCACTGAAAGATATCCGTATATATCCGGCAAACTACGATAATAACAATTATTCTGTCACTCAGTCGTACAATAACCACGTAGTAGTAAAAATATATTATTGTTAAAATAAGTTTATAATTCATAAAACAACGTGTAATCAAAAGTGAAGTTTCTAAACAGACATGTTCGTATTAACAAAAGTTAACTGATACTGTTTCTGTTTGTCTTCAGTATGACGTCAGTTTTACAGACGTCATTTTGAAAATAGTCAGAATGGTTTCAAGGAAGGTCAAAACACGAATTTTCGTGACATCCATATGTAAGAAACTCACACCTACACTAGCATATCAATACCCGCCGTCATGACATGTATCAAACATTCAATAAAAATTACAGCCAATTACGTGTTGTTATATGATATCGAATAAAATTCGACGTCTAAAAACACTTTACATCGAGTTCGAAAATTTGAATGATTACCACACTTCCTCATACGTAAGGTATAAGGAAGTAAAAATGTAGTTTGCAAGGAAATATATAAATCAATATCTTCTTCACTAGATCGCCAGTGGCACTGACACTGACACTGATTTTAATTTACAAGTTGTATTTATAAGGAACATCGTTACAAAATTGGGTTCATCACACACTAGCACATAAAACAGTAAATTAGAGAAAATTTTGTGAATATGATCCGAAATATCAAAAGTTGCATTACAACTAATTTGAAATAGTATGAAGAGCTAAACTAGGTTTTGATCAACATCTACTAACGTTTACTAAGTGGAGAGATTAATTCAACACAAAACTAATCTTGGATTATATAATTTGATGGAGAGAACGTTGTAAACAGAAACTCTATTTTGGAAAGAGAAAAGTAACAAAGGAAAAAAATCAAGAGCAAGAAACAAAAAAGAGATTAAAAACAGAACATCTAGGAAATTGAACAATCGTAAGAATGGAAATTAGAATTTGGAATGTTAGGAGATAGAAGGGAAATAAGAAGGACAATGATATGAATTTAATGAATAAAACATAGACATACTAACGCCTCTTCTCATTGCACTGTACATTTGTTGTCCTCTATCATAGGCTTGTTTGAAATCAATGAATTGCACCTGCAGAGCTAATTTGCTATTCGTAGCAGGTTGTTTGAAATTCTTTGAGAGGTAAACATGTGGTCATTTACCGATATGTTTCTGCTGAAACTTGCCTGATATTCCCCCAGGACACCTTCTGTAACATTGCTTAATAAGTTTTGCCATTACTTTATAAGTTGTGTCCAGTAATATAATACCTCTATAGTTTTCACAAATAGATGTCACGTTTTTTTACGCAAAGGGCATATCAGAGTGTTTTTCCATTCCTCTGATTTCTGATCTGATCTGATTTATTGTACCCACTAGTCATATTATTTAGTTCTCATAGAAATATAATATAACATAAAAATAAAACTGCTTGATACATTCTTACTCTTCAACTTTTAATTTTTAGTTAATTTTGTTTCAGTTATTAAATTATTTAACTTTGTCGTTTGTTTTATAACTTGATGATTTTTTTGTCAGTGTAAAGTTGCCTTATGTTAAACTGACCTAAAGCATCTGCACTAAATTACAGCATCTATTTTTTTATTTGATTTAGTTAGCCGCTGATTATTTCTTATCAGTGCGATATTATTTTGGACAAACGTTTTCGATGGTTGTCTGTATTTATTTATTACGAGAAAAAGGTTTGGGTCCCAAGTCCATGGAAAGGTGAAAAACGCATTTTTTATTTATACCTGTCATCATACATAGCAAATAATTATATAAAACATAAAAAATAAATGCACATTTTTACAATACAAATTAAATGCACGTGGTACATAGTCTTATAATAATAAAAGCCTTTAGTAACTTGAAAATAATGAAGTATATATTTATTATTGTCATGTTGGTGATTTATTGGAATCACTTTAATTTTCAATCAGCGGTGCTTCGTTCGTTCGTGTTCTATATTTCTGCACGGAGAACACCAGACAAGCTCCGGCGATTATAGCCGTAAAGGATGATACCAACGCAATGAAGACTATGTGAAACTCCACAAATTCTGAAATAACTCCACATTAATACTTTTCCAATGTTTGTCGCGTTACATACGTCCATAGTGTGCACTCATGCCATAGAAGACGGAGTGATAAATAATTCCAACCATTCCAAATAACGAAATTGATGCACCAAGTCGATACAGTTCTTCTAATTGGCGATCACCGTACCAGGAATCCAAGCGATTCCTGTACGCCAGATAAGCGACGTTTGAAGAAATTGCGAACGCGACACCTGAAACGTAACAAGATCACATTATATTATGATATTATTTTGAACAAATGCAAAGGAATATGTTGGCTGGGTGTTTCGAACCGACTTCCTCTACGATTGTTGCTTCGACATTTATTGTAGAGGCTCACGCTTGATGAAAAAAAATCCTAATGCCGAAAATAATAAAGACTGCGAGATCAATTTCTATCCCAAATTTAGTAACTGTACATTTTTTCATTATCTAAGTATAAGAAAGTTCAGTGCGGACCACTACATTTTTTTTTATTTTGGCAACTCCGCATCTCTTATTTCGAATAACGTTTCAAATTGGAATTTTATTAGTCAGGATATGTTGAGCAAGCTAATATAATAATAAAATAGTAAGGTATATTCGTATAATATATTGCTTTTCAGAAAAATGATGCAAAAATATGTCATACCAATGAGTGATTCCCCCAATAATATCGACATTATACATAATTATATATTAAATATCGACTCGCAGCACAAATGAATTCTTCACACGATATATCAACAGCCCGGCTAGCTCAGTCGGTAGAGCATGAGACTCTTAATCTCAGGGTCGTGGGTTCGAGCCCCACGTTGGGCGAATTTTTGTTTTACTTGCAAATTTAACATTTAATATAAATATATAAATACTGAATAAATATTAAATAAATTAATAAATAAATAAAATAACCTGTGAAAAAGCACCAAACAGACGGAATATAATACTGCAGAACTAAACACGCCACAAAACTTGCAATGAACACGAAAGTTAATGACAGAAAAACGATACAAGAAATTAACCACATTTTTGCCATGTTAATCCGTATCACCGTATATATGACTCGATTTTCAACTGATTACACTCTGGCTGCAGTAATCAGTAAATATAACAGGAAAATACTTGTCGTTTTTTAATACACAAATTTCCCCGTCAGCTTGGTGATTGGTGTCTCTTTCTTGCTAATCTGTAGTTGACATTGCGTCAGTACTTACTTAACCTCACAAGTTACAAGCGGATGTCCACGTTTCACCGTGTAATTTAATACATTATTATCTACACAATGGTGTCGGTACATACGAACGAAAACAATCCAGCGACGTTAAAAATACTCGTCGCTTTAAAATATGCCAAAAAGCAGGTGGAATTGAGAATTGTCAACCTGACAGGTATGTACCTATGTTTCTTCCTACAATTGATTATCTAAGTCAAGTTCACGTTCACAGACAAGGGCATCGCGGAACCGAAGATTTTGCCATACCTAAAAATTGACGAATACCGAAATGTGTTCATTGCAAACGCCGCTGCGCGATATGTGTATGCCCCAACTAAGGAGCAAGAATCTGCAACTCTAGAATGGTTGGAGTGGGAATCAACGTTGCTTGCTCCATCCATCGCACACATTGGAAACGCATCAAGATTGGAGAAACTAAAACCCGTGATAGCCGCTCATTTGAAATATTTGAACGACAATGTCACTGGAAAATTGTCACTGACTGGTGTTAGTATTCAAAAACATTTGTGTCGATATTTCGAATTAAAATTACTTTACAGAAATCCGTCTCGGTTTGTGATATTGCAATATGGTCAACTTTATATCCTTTATACAACGACGGTAGTCTTGTCCAAGAATATTTGAGTGAATTGCCTAATCTTTTGGATTGGCTAAAACGGTTAGGGAATGAAATAGAATTTAAAGTGAGTATTAATGTTTTTAAAAAAAATTTGAAAGAGAATCTGGTTTTTTCATGTGAGCAGTCGGTAAATAAAGCATATTTTGTAATATTAACGTGTTTGGCTTTAAAATATTGAATGCTTTATAAACTTGATAAGTATCGTTATAAAATAATTGTAGGTTTTGTATGCCAAGACTTGGTCAAAAGAAATGATTTTCATGTTTACAGGAAGCTTTAAGAATATTTCAAGTTGCACCGGGAGTAACATCATACAATGCATTAGCAAGCGGGGCTAGGTACTTATCTCCTAGTATTATTTCAGTCAATGAATCATCGAGCGTTAATCAATCACCTCAGCACTCTGACTCTGTAACGTCTGAAGAACTACAACAAGCTAAAGAAGCATGGTTTAGTGGCTTGGACAGTTTACCACAGTTGAAAAAAGATGTCAATCCAGTATTACCAGTACCTGGAGAAACCAATGTGTTAATTACATCAGCATTACCGTATGTCAATAATGTGCCCCATCTAGGAAACATAATTGGTTGTGTTCTGTCAGCCGATGTATTTGCAAGGTAAATTTTAATTATAAACTTTTATATAATTTAACCCATTCTACTGATAGGTTTTGTCGACTTTGTAATTATAATACATTGTTCATTTGCGGCACTGACGAATATGGCACAGCAACAGAAACGAAGGCGTTGGAAGAAGGTCTAACACCCCAGCAAATATGTGACAAATATTTCGAAGTCCACAACGCCATTTATAGATGGTTCAACATTGGGTTTGACTATTTCGGCAGAACCACGACACCTGAGCAGACAGAGTACACCTTAATTGCATTTATCATCCAGTTTCATTTCGAATTTTTCATTTTAGTTTGGTCCAAGATATATTTTTGGTTTTAAACGAAAACGGCTTCATGCACACAGAATCCGTTGAACAACTCCTATGCGAAAATTGCAATAGGTACCTAGCTGACAGATTTGTGGAAGGCGGTTGCCCCCATCTCGGATGTAATTACGAAGATGCCAGAGGTGATCAATGCGACGGCTGTGGAAAATTAGTTAATGCGATCGACCTTAAAAATCCTAGGTGTAAGATGTGTAGCAATTCGCCAGTCGTTAAGAATTCTCATCAATACTTCCTCGATTTACCAAAGGTCGTTATAAATTAATTTCGGTTTTGAATGGTATAAAAAAAAATATTTGCAGCTTGAACCGTTGCTATTACATTGGATGGAAAAGTCCTCTCCTGGTTGGTCTAATAATGCAAGGGTTATAGCTAAGTCATGGATGAGAGAAGGTCTGAAACCGAGATGTATTACTAGAGACTTAAAGTGGGGTATACCTGTACCTTTGGAAGGATTCAAAGAGAAGGTCTTGTCTTAATTAACTATATATATCGTTTTTATAAAATTGTGCAATTATAAGAACGTTAATAATTACCATTGTGCTTTTAACAAGGCAAGATCTATGACATCAATATATTAAAACATGCTGCTTTACTTCAGGTTTTTTACGTATGGTTTGATGCACCAATCGGTTATATGTCCATCACTCAACGTTACTCAAAAGAATGGGAAAAATGGTGGAGACCAGCTGAAAATACCAAAGTATCTTTGTACCAGTTTATGGCCAAAGATAACGTACCATTCCATTCTGTTATGTTTCCTGCTGTATGTTTGGGCACTAATAGAGGATATGTCACCGTTTCTAATATTATGGCGACTGGTAAAATTTTCATTTATATAGAACATACCAATATAGCAATAGATATATACAAGCCATTTCTTTTTAATATAAATCAATTATTATTATCTTGTGTGCTCATTAATCAGATATCGTTTATAGAAAATGGGAAAACATTTCATTGTTCCTATTTGGGAATTCCCACGATAAATATGACATATCGGATTCTCCAAACATGTGACGTATTCATTATCTATTTCAAATAATTGATGTTGTAAGCCGTTACTTTGTGAAAATTACTGATAAGAAATTTTGCACAGTTTAATAACTTGAATAGAAATCTAACGATTCTAAGTCTGAGGAATTATTTCAAAAGAACAATGTGTTGCGATGAACGCAAGGCAAATTAAATCTTATTCCATGATTTGTAAATTAGAACAAAATTAATTTCAAAAAACGTTTAGGAAATAGATTCCCTTTACTTTTATGAAAGTCCTTACTCTTAACTACGTTCAGGATTATATTGTTGCTTGCAAATGCAATACATGTATTGTCGAATTTCATCTTGAGATTATTTTAGAGTATTTAAACTATGAGGATGGTAAATTTTCAAAATCGAGAGGTATCGGCGTGTTCGGTAATGATGCTCAAGATACCGGCATTCACAGTGATGTTTGGAGATTTTATTTGCTATATCTTCGCCCAGAAAACCAAGATTCTAGTTTCAGTTGGGTTGATCTCGCCACTAAAAATAATAGCGAATTACTGAACAATTTAGGCAATTTCGTGAATAGGTAAACATGATGCGCAGAAATAATTGATTGTTATACAACTTAAGTTATTTAGAGCTCTCGTCTTCGCCGAGAAGAATTTTAATGGGACTATACCTGCAATCAATCCCACGGAAGAGGATTACACCTTGTTAGCTTTGTGTACGAGGGAATTAAAAGGATATGTGGCGTGTCTTGAAAAAGCGAAATTGCGAGACGGCATCAGACATATATTGTCAATATCCAGGTTTGGTAATCAGTACATGCAATCCACTCAACCTTGGGTTTTGCTTAAAGGAGGAGATGCAGAAAAGTAAGTCTCTAAGTTTAAAATATCTTGCCCATGTTAAAATATTATTTAAATGAGAATTTTTGAATTATTCCCTAATTGTTCTTTAATACATTTCTTCAAATTCGTTTTAGGATCCGTGCTGGAACTATAATAGGAATATGTTGCAACATTGCCTGCTTATTATCGACTCTGTTATTCCCATACATGCCTGAAACTAGCCGTACACTGAAACAACAACTGAATGCTCCCCACAACTTATCCGTGTTAATTCCCACGTAAGGACCTCTTTATGTTTTAGTTTATCGGTTCTTTCATTTTCGTGCCTTTTAGTAATCCGATCATAGTAAATTTATTACCGCCCGGTCACAAAATAGGAAAACCTGCACCATTATTTTCGAAAATTGACTCTCAAACAGTCGAAGATCTAAAGAAACGATTTGCTGGTAAACAGCAAACAAACGATAAACCTTCCGACGTTACAAAATTGGAAGACGCTATTAAAAAACAGGTTTCGTCATCTCTTTCGTGCAATTACTACTAAATTAATGATATAATTTTAGGGAGACAAGGTTAGAACCCTTAAGTCAAGCGGTGTTGATAAATCTGTGTGGCAGCCGGAAGTCGCTATGCTTTTGGATTTGAAGAAACAATTAGAAGCTGCGAACAAACTGCCAAATGATGTACCAAAGCCAACAGGCGTTGCTTCCCAAAATGGGGCAATAAATCAAGATGATGTGAAGAATTTGGAACAAGAAATTGAAAAACAGGTAAATTTAAGTCAGTGAATCGCTTTTAACATATGTCTTGCTTTGCAGGGTTTGTTAGTTAGGAAATTAAAGGAAAGTGGTGCCCAAAAAACCGAATGGCAACCGCAAGTCGATTTGTTGCTGCAACTTAAGGGAAAATTAGCGGTGAAACTCGGTCAACCTTTAGCAACACCAGGAAAAGGAAAAAAAGGCAAAAAATAATCGTAATATATATTATATTTTAATGATTTTAAATTTTTTATATTGTGAACAGATCAATCAATAATTATTTATAAATATCATGACATGTAGTAATTTATACATTAATTTAATAAACCTTAGTAAATAAGTCGTTTAGTTTTGTATTATTATGTTGTTCCAAATAATCGCAATAGTTTCATCATAGTTTTCCTACTATATGGGCATAAAAAGTACTTCTTTTGACAAATGACTGGATTTAAATCTTTTTCGCAGACTTCTAAGGCATTTTGTAGCTCTTGCTTAGCCCATTGCTCCTTATGAAAATGTCTGCAAATTATATTTATAAGCACATTTGTACGTTTTTGAGCAATCATTTACCTTGCAAGTTGCAATATCAGTTTTTCTTCATCATCCAAAATGCTTTCCTCAGCCACCAATTGACAAATAAAACTACGAGCGCATCCGACTGGATCATTTGATAATATGTTTGGCCAGTTTACTTCTGAAATCTATAACAGATGTGATGTAATTATTTAAATAAAACATGAACTTACGTTTGGAGTTATGCATTGGCTATTAGTGTTAGTTATTAAGTGGAAATAGTATTACTGAACCAATTTGTTGATCAAGTTTTATACAATTCCAAATAATTCAGAAATTATGTAATAAGTCTCAAAAGGTAGAAAATATGATAATTCTTAGTACAGTGAGCGTATCGCAAACTATAAACTCTCACATTATTACAATTTAATTTGTTAATTACTGCTAAATTCTTTAATTTGTTATTTAATTCACAATCAATTTAAGCGCATATTAAAATTCAATTCTTACTTTTTTTAGTTTAATACAAAAAGTTCAATTTATAATAAAATAATTCTCACATGTTCATATTGTTGTCTACTTATATAATTTTCAGTAATCGATCTCTTTGAAAGCAGCTTCTGTATGGTAGAAGCAGTTTGAGATATTCCTTGGTAATCCTGAGCTAAAACATGAATCATCCATAATCCCGCCAAACCTAACATAGCCATCATCATTATTCTGACATGCGCTTTTGCAACTGCAATCATTGTTATCAACAGGAATATCCTGAACCATGTATTCATCTAAAAACAACAAAATTAACGTAACGTAAAACTATAACACATCAATGGGATGATAACACAGTTGATAATATTTCAAACATAATAAAAGTTCTTATATCTCCAACATAGAGCCTTCATTACTTTATTTAAAATTATCGCTTAATTTGTTATAACTCCATTAGAAGAAAATTTATTTTTCGATTATTTATATTCATTATAATTTTTCGAAATTTGTGACACGTACACCACACTGGCGATAGTACGTGAAATTTATCAACAATATTATTTCGAACATGAATTTTTTGGGGTAAAGTATTTTTGATATCCGCATTTCGAGCCATAAGGCTGTAAAATATTGTAATATATCCCTGCGAAACACCGTAAATAAAATGCGCGGTATAATTACGCAACAGAAGATAAATACAAAAGAAAAGTTTTTTGGCACGAATTTAAATCAAATTACATTAAGTTAAATAATCGCATTAAGTGCGCCGTGACGTAATATTTTTGTAATTTATTAGGCACTAAATATATGAGGGAAAAGTTAAACTAGTTTCGCATATGTCCTGATTGCAAATTGGGGGTTTCTCTTATACTTTCTTTTTACGTAACAAAAGAAACAGATACAGATCATTTGCTTTGACGCTGCGTACACAAAATTACTATTGCTATGTAGTTATGCTAGGATAATCAAAGGTCTAGAACGAATACCAGGAGCACGTTCATATAGTCGGGGGAATCTACAAATATTCACTCTGGCCGTTTCTAAAATCAGGGGAATGTTTACTCTACAAGTTTACTTGGTTATGGACATTAGGTATTTCTGGTTAATTCCCAAGCTCGCCTACTCGTTAACTAGGGTACGTTCCTAAAGTCGTGGAATGGATTAAGTAAGTACTAACCAATGTGTACTCGACCAGTTTCTAAAATCAAGAAAATGTTTACCCTAGAAGCCTACCTTGAATCATATACCAAAAGATACAAAAAGGTACAATCTCCTACTTTGATAGTGCAGCAAAATTTATCCTACAAAATGAAAACTTTGCAGTGCATCACTTTCACATATTTTCATTTTCCCATTATTCCCGTATCCATATGCAATCAACTTGTCATAATTCCACAAAGGAATATTGTTTCATATTACCTCACTTTCCTTTTACGCTTCGGTTTGATTTTATTTAAGAACGCACCCTTGGCTGCCGTTCATAATTGCAGTGATATACCCTTTCCTCTACTTTTACAATTTACTTAGGAACATACTGTAGGCGAGGAGAAATAACTGATTTGTTTGACTTATTATTTGATTCTGGGCGAATAAAAAAACGCGTAAAGTAATAAAGAAGCCACGGAGGTAATCCATTTTTTTACTTTATTTGAGAGCGGTTTCAAACTCAACATATAAATTTTTATTGCAGAAAAACCGAATTTAGAAAAATTTTGGTTTTAAAAGTATTTCAGAACAGATATAATAACGGTGTATGCAATGTCCTGCGATACTGATAACCGTGATATTAGCTTTCATTATTGTTTGTGATTTTTTTAAATTAAATAATTTAACACGATTAATTCGCAATCTATTTGGTGCATGATATTTGAGTTTCATGTGTAACAAATGACATCTAATTTGTGCATTTCCAATCATTGAAATAAAATAATTCACTTTGTATTTTATATGCATACATTAGCAATTAAGTTTCGTACAATTTTAAATAATATTTGTTAAAAATTGTTAATTGAATTTATTTACAGATTTAAATATAATTTCCTCCAACAAATAAAAAATACACTCACCGTAGATTTTGTTTGTAATTCACTTAAAAACATGAATTATTTACATGTACTGCGAACTTATATATATCGTCGTTACAAATGTTGGGAGAAATTAGGGAAAGTAGATTTTATTTTCCTTCTGTTAAAATTTGCCAAGACATACCTACCATAAAAGGACATTAATATGATTAATATCTAAATGTGCCAAGATTTAAAAACTCGTTTTATACTATTATATAGATTCACGTGCAGTTTGATGTTGAGTGTAGGCAACCAAACGTGCAGTATTGTAACATCCAATACGCCGCTAAATTAATTGAGCAGTCGTCCCGCATCCAACTTCACTGATTTGTGTCAACCGTGTTTGTATTTTGGTTACCATGTGATCGTCGTAAACGATTAGATTGGCCGAAAGAGCCGGCGAGTGGGACATAACATGATATTTTGACAGAACATCAGGCGTGTCTGTTTTCTCATTCAGTCAATTTGGCACAGGCGAGGTGTTTGTGTTGGAATCGTCTTTAGGGCGCTCCGTCGCCATCATGTCAACGGCACTGCTGGCTGTTATCGCAGTCATATTATGTATTCTATTCAGGATTTTGAACGTAAACAGCCAACCTCAACGTCCGTCCATTTGGTGTGGAGATAAGAATTTTTTAGACACTATTTTGCGAATATCGCCGCTCATACAAGATCCGTAAGTTTGCATTTATATAGTAGTTAGAATTTCCAGTTGCAAATACATACAATTAAACGTTACGACTATGTCAGATTAAATATTGTTGCGCCGGTGCAATCGATTGTTCATCCAATAATTTGTTTCGATTTGTATACACCGGCAATGATTAGATGATTAATTGGAACGAACGGCAAGTGAATCTGATTTCGTAGGAATTCAAGTCGTATTGTTTGTTGTACGTATTTATTAGTAATTGAAGCTGTCTGTTCCAATTAATTTTAATTTTATCGAGTCTGAGTGGACAATCTATTCCAATTTGGCATTGCGACGTTACGTACTTTGCTTTTTATTAAACGTGCTTTGAAATTGCTTTTGAAAACCGCGAATGTTTATTCTAATTGAATTTGAATGATTTCATGAACGGGAATCCTTGAAAGTAATGAAACTGTAATTTAAAAAATGACGTAATATGTATGTTCATGAATCACGCGCATTGTCAACTGTTACCTATGTATCCACCTACATACATATGAAGCTGAAACTGAATTATCGGTGTAGACACGGTTTTCGCATCAGTGTGCGACAAGTCATATAGTATTTCAGCATACGTTGTAAAGTATTGGGGAAATTTTTTATGTGGTAGTATAGCACCCATTAAAAACATTTAATAAAGTTTTCCTGCCCGATAATGGAAATCCGCAGAGAGGATGACGTAATTCGCCCACCTTTAAAACAACGGGCAAATTTTGTTAGCGAACTTTGGAAAATAAATTTTCGTTTGTGCCAATTGTTTTCTGAAAACTGCGCCTGAAAAGAAAATTGAGACAAATTAAAATCTAGTCAAACAAAAAATTGATGCCCGATAATTTATGAAAATTCGATGGCCGGTGTGTAACGAATTTATATTCTAGTTCATCGTTGAATTATGTAATTAAGTCAGTTAAGGTTTTTGGCATTGCCTACATATTTGTTTCACACATTAACATAATAAACTTAATCCTGCGCGTCTCCTCCTCACCCCTAAAACATTGTGCTCCTTCATTGATCTTTGATTCCGTTCCCTTTTGGTAGTTCCCTCTCCTCCATCTCTCGTCCTGTCCTCCATCTGTAACACATTTTGCCTCTCTTATTTTCCCTTCTTCAACCCAACCCAACAGCTCCACTCTCTCCCATTTCTCTCCTAGCATCCTTCTCCAGTCTCGGTCCAGCTTTTCTTTCTCTTTGCTCCATACCATTCCCTCGCATTCCCCCCACCAGTGTTTCCATTCATCTCCCCCTCTTTCAGATGCTTCGCACCTCTTGTACTGCTCTCCCACCCAATACTTCCTTTCTCTTCTCGTTTCCGCACCTGAATCTAGCTATCAATCTTTCCTTATCGGCTGTTTACCTTCCTCCCAGATATTCTGGCCTCCTACTGTGCACCTGCAACTCCCTTTTTTCTTCTATAGCATCTTGTTCTCCTTATCTTCCCTTCCCTCTCCTGGGCTTGCACCTGTCGCCTTTTTCTCTCTCCTCCTTTCAACCTCCTCCACCTCCTCCGCCTTCTCGTACAGTCACCTCTCAACTTGATAACTATTTCTCTCCCTCTTCTCTAGCTCATCCATCACTTTCTTCCCCAAACTCTTCTCTCCTCTCCCCTTAACCACCATGTCATACCTTGCCACTCTTCTCCCCACCTCCACCGTCATCCTTCGCTTCCCGTCTTCTGCCACACGATGTAGTCCGGTATCGATCTTTCCAGATGTAACGCTTTTTTTTAGTATGCCCACTCCTCGCCTGCTCTATTAACTCTCCTTTCCATATCACCTGCGCTTCTTTTCTTCTTCCTCCTCCTTTCCTAAATATTATTATCTTCGTGTTTTTCACGTTTAACTCCAATCCTCTCTTATCAAGGAATCCTTCCAATCTATTTACCATCACCTTCAATACATTCTACTAGAGTACAGTTTGAGATTTGATGCAAGGCTACGTTGTTTATAACGTGCCCTATTCATTAGTTATGTAATGTCTAAATTTAATGAAAAAATAAATTCTATTCTACCCCCCCCCCTCCAATAGTACCAACATAGCTTTTTCCCAAAGCTTTCTGGCTGAGTTGTAGACTAAATGCATTTTTACAATGTAGGAGTAGATGTTTTTATCTTTGCGATCGTGAAATTTATGTAGTTTCACACCGGGGTGTAAACCAACGCTTTGTTTACACAAAAAGTAACATTTTTAAATTCAATTGGCTACGTGATAAAATATTTATTTAATCTTGTTTTGTTGTCTGTTTTGTAACCTTTCAGCATAACCTCTCGTAAGTCACAGATCGGATCTGTTAGCAAAGTGTACGTCCATAATTATTCTAAGAACGTAGATATGTTTATCGCCAGCAGACACCAAACAACTGAATCTTGTGAATGCTACGCAAATAAGTACCATGCAACTTTATGTGTTCTAAATTATGGCCGTGATTTTATCTGCTTAATAAAAAATCATTGTGGTGAAGGAATGAATTGCGTTGTAAATGAGGATTCTCGGTAAACATGTAATTCACGTGGGATTGGTGCATTAAATAAATCGATGAAATTAAATGTCCATTGTTTATATTTATGGGAAAAGGTTAAAAATAAACAGCGCGAATAAAATTGTGCAAATTTTACATGAGGTAACGAAATTAATTATTTGACGTCTAATGGTAATAATTAATCTAAATAATTTCTATCATAAAACCATGCAAATAGATTCTATTAATAAATTTAATATTGTTAGATATAAATTTCGTTCTTAGATGAATTTACATATACCAGGGGAGATCAGTATTTACGGTCTAGAAACGCTTGTTTTGTTACTAAATATGTATGTATTGGTGAATTAATTTGTGTCACATTTGTATAAAACGTATGTGGAAACTTCGAAAATTGTGTAAAATAAGTAAGTGGGAGGTGTGGCAAATATACTTAACCTCTCTAGAGACAGAGAAATGTAAATATCTATATACGGAAAAGATACAATAAGCCCGGTGATTAAATGAGGTAGATATAGATTAGAAAAGGATGAATAATAATTATACGTAAAATCGTATAACATAAAATTAAAAGATATACGGGTATTGCAAGTTATGATGCAATATGTTTAAAAAAGACTGATTTACTGATGGTAAAAGACTATAAAAGGTAAATGTGGCTCAAATGAACGAATTTATCTATATTTGGCGTCTCATGAAACGTTTAGTCGTATTGCTCTTTGTACGTCAAGTTAAGTCGGCGTTTTTTAATTTTAAAGATTTGCATATCAAAATATTTAATTTTAACTGCCGATTTGAGATGGAAAGGCCTGCTTGAAAGTAGATTAAGAATTTGTTAGAAGGCGTTGAAAGGATAAATCAGACATCGCTTTGTGTGCGAGGCTAGATGCAAGGATTGTAAATTGCACTTGCATAAAAATTGCAAATTTAGGTATAAATAGCACACCTAGTTTGGAAAATGTCAACCGGCTTCCGGCTTAAAGAGGTGTATAAAGCGATTCGTGGAGGCCAGTCATTGTCCGGTTTTCATCGACGCAAGTCGACGTCGTCTGGTTTTACGTTTGACAGTCTGATGAATCGAATAGTAACGTCGTTTTTATAAATTAGTGCCAAAGCGGGGATTAAAAAATAATGTGTTGGTGATTTAAACCAACTAAGAAACACGCTATATAAAGTTGAAATTTGTTTATTGTTCATTGAAACATTGAAAGTTATGAAACTTTAAACTTTAGTTTCTTAACCGGAAGTGGTGGTTTACTCTTGTCACCTTTTTCCATATCTCGAAAACGAAATAGAATTGTTCGTATGAAAGAAATTTTAAACAACGTTTATTTCAAAAGTTCTTTCGAAAAATGTACTTCTCATCGCCACTGCGCGAGTTTGTTGGAAATTTATCTAAGTATAAGAAATTCTGTGTATATTACTATATGAAGAATGAAGTTCTTGCTTCGTTTTTAACCTTATTTAATGTTTCGTGATAAATTCGACTTACAATATGTTAAAGAAATATAATGATAAATATTTATTTTTATAGTTTGCACTATTATAGATGGTTAATTGGCACGTGTTTCCAGTCCTTGCACATTTCATTCGTGGTTCTTTTCACGGTCACAAGAACGCTGATGTAAAGAACACCAACCGCATAAAAAACATTCTTAATAACGTGTGAGCAACGGAATTGTGATTCAGGGAGGGCTTTGAGAGTTTTCGCGTATGTCTTAGATTAATTTTGAGTAATAGAACTACTCGCCGTTACTAACAGGTAACTAACTAACCAACCCTTTTCCCGGTAACTTAAATTTAGATTAAATCAAACTGCAGGCAAAGCTGTGAAAACTGAGGTTATGTTGGAAATAAAATTTTAAATAATACAATTTAATCAAAGTAATTATCAAATAGGATGAGCTATATGGCCACCACCGACATCTCTACACTATGTAACTCTTCTTTTAACGGAATCAACAGCATTATGAAGTATCCAAGTGAGTGTTATTAATTTCTTCAATTGCGTTAGTAATTCGTTCTTGTAGATCGCCTAGATCAGCAACAGCAGTTTTGCAAATGTCACAGGGGGTAATATCACATGACTTCGAAGGCCAAATTGTATCTGTTTTTAAACTAATGATGCGATATCCAAAGAATTGCCTGAGAAAACATGTTTTCAAAAGTCGCCATCTTGCTGGAAATAACCTTGCTGTAGTTCGTCGTCGTGCAACATGTTCACAAATGGTGTTAAAATTTCATTAAAAACTTTTACAATACTTCAAAAAGTGACAGTTTAAATGAACTATTTTATTGGATTAAAATTACACATTCATGGTATGTCTATCTCTCTCTTCCAGGGCCAACTCCAGAACATAATTCCGTTGCTCTCACGTTATATTATATTTACCGGTATCCATATTAGTTACCTTTTATATTAATATCCGATGGAACACGTACCTGTGATGAGTTGTTATAATTTCCGCTTGCCTTTATCCTTTTTAACGTCACGTACACATTAAAAATAATTTACATTAGTCTTTAACGTTTTATCGCGTCATAATGTTTATCAAATTAATGGTCGTGTTGACTTCGTCACGTACATTTTAACACACTTTTCATTCTGTATATATTTTTCGCGACTATCGCATCCTCGGGAGAATTGTTAATACGAGAGGAGATCAGTATTTATGGCCCCTACCATAGAAGAAAACAAATTGAAGAAATTGGTCCAACGATACTCCAAACCTTTGATTCCTCTCGAAAAAATCTGTCGGTTGCTCTTCCAACCAGTCGTTTACCGTTTACTATTATCGTCGTAGTATGTGGTCCCCCGAAGATATTCTTGTAATTTTGGAAATAAAAAGAAATCACTAGGAGCCATGTCTGGTGAATATGCGGGATGTTCAAACAATTCAAATCCTGCGTTCAGAATAGTGGTGAACCCACGTTTCATCAACACTGACGAATCGAGAAAGAAATTCATCCAGATCTGCTTTAAACTTTGCCGAACTGGCTTTAGAATGCAATACTCTAGAACGTTTCTGATTATGTGTCAACATTCGTGGGACCCAACGTGCAACTTTTTTAGCCCCAAGATATTTGTTAAAATATTTTCTATAGTACCATAAGAAAAATTCGTAATTTCAGCTATCAGACGAATGGCCAGTCGTATATCTGTCATTACCATATCGTGCATACGACATTTCTTGGGTAGTGACAGTCACTGGTCGCCCAGCACCCTTCGCATGTTCACATGTTTGTCTTCCCAGTTTAAATTCTCGAGACATATACTCAGTGACATATAAACTGCACCCTTCTTGGTGGTGCAGTGGGAATTTTTGGACCAAATTTGGCAGAAACATTGGACTAGTCTAAGGTAACAATTGATTAAAATTTGATAAAGAAAACACTTCATCTTTTTGATTTTTCTTTAATAATGTGTTGGTCTGCCCCTGTTTCTGATACACTCATTGACCCGCCTTGGCATTGATTCCAGCAGGTGATCAATGTCTTCTTGGGGTATGGCATCCCAAGCAGCCTGTACTTCATGCCGTAGAGCTTCTATTGTCAACGGTGGGTTCGGTAGATTCCTCAATATTCTACCCATCATGTCCCACACGTGCTCAATGGGCGACAAATCGGGAGATCTTGGCGGCCAAGGCAAAAGATTAACATTGGCCTCTTCAAAGAAGTCAAGAGAAACCCTTGCTACGTGAGGTCGTGCATTATCTTGCTGGAAAAGTGGGTCTTCCAGCCCTCGAAGATATGGAAGAACATGTGGTTCTACCACTTCGTCAATGTAGCGTCGGGCGGTCATACTGCCCCGAATGAAGAGCAAGGGTGACCTACTGCCGTAAGCACTAGCACCCCACACCATCAACCCCGCAGTTCGGTGAACATGCCTCGCAATCGAAAAATCAGGATTGCGCCTTTCTCCACGTCTTCATCTAACAGTCATCCGACCATCATGCATTCCTAAACAAAATCGCGATTCGTCACTAAAGACAACTCGATGCCACTCCAAGTTCCATTGAATTCTTTCCGTGCACCAGGCCAAACGTTCCTGGCGATGTTGAGCAGTGAGGGGTAGCACAAGATGTGGGCGGTAAGACAGCAAGCCAAAGGCTCTTATTCGACGATAAACTGTTCGCAAGCCTATCGGACGACCTTGTTCACCTAACCATTGATCAGCTATTGATCTAGTTGTAGAGAATCGGCCTCTCAAGGCCATTAGTCTTAAGCGGCGATCTTGACGTTCATTGGTTCGTCTTTGAGCCCCAGTGCCTCTTCTCCGACGTTCAACCCCATGTTCAGACCACGCTTGATGAACACGCATTATTGTTGAGTGGTGCCGTCCCAAACGGTTGCCGATTTCTCTAAACGAAAAACCTGCTTCTCGTAAACCAACAATCCGCCCTCGGTCAAAGTCCCTCAACTGCTGGTAAACTTTAGGTCTCCTTCCTCTAGGCATCATTAAACACTTGAAACACTTTAAACTAAAGATCGGGATCCGAAAAAGTGGAACAAATTCAAAAAATTACTCGATAATTGCTTGTCACCACCTCTAAAAAATGACAGAAACGTCAAAAATCCCATGACTACTTGATGATTGGGTTTCAAATTTTCAACTATTTCCCTGGACTAGTCCACTATTCCTGCCAAATTTGGTCTAAAAATTCCCAACCCTTCTAGGTGGTGCAGTTTATATGTCACTGAGTATATTTGTCACCACTTGTTAAGAAACAGCACCCTCACCTAATACACCTGCCATGTCTTCATGGATTTCTTTTCGCAACAACCCTTTCTCTCTGATTTTTCTATTTTTAATATTTCTCTAAACTTGTCTTCTTAAATTCTAAATTATTTGAACAGGTAACAAGTGACCAAACTACAATTGAACCAACGTAACAACAAATGATTAATACTTTAATGTGTTAAATTGATTCAACGTCACTCAACGCCTACTATGTCAGGGACGCTAAATTATGATCTCCCCTGGTATTACCTTTGGGAACTGTGGGGGATATTGTTTTTATGTGCGATTTTTGTTTCTTTTGATGTGTATGATTTTTAATGGTTTAAATATAGGATCACTGGATGTGTTTATTTGTTTGTTTATAATTGTGCCGTTTTTTCATGTTCCCCATTAAGCTCTTGAACTAATTGAAATTTGTAATGATGCTATTTATGTTTCTTTAAAAGGCTTATAACTGTATACTGTACCGTAATTTCTTGTAAAGATAACGGAATATCTCAATCGGTATCTTCGATTGTTGGACTACCACCCCTCACATGTTCATGTTCACGAGTTCTTTCTATTTTGGCAATTACCTCTCTTGTGATAGGTATATTTGTTATTGAAAAGTTCACAAACCTCTTGAGGTGTTCTGGTACAGTCGTCACAGCTCCTTAATTTTAAAATTTCCATTCGCTCTTTTTCAGTCAAATAACTCGATTGTTAGATTTTGGCTTTAAAACTTTAAAAGCAATTATTTCGAAAATTTCAAAATACAATATTAATCTTATTACATTATTTGATCTCAAAATTTCATGCTCTTTCTAAATTCAAAATAAAAATTACGGTTTCCATTTAAAAAATTATCGCTTACGTCATAACTCAAAAACAAAATACGATCTTTAAGTGACAATTACATTAAAATGTGCGTTACTGAAGATAAAAATTGACCTGTTCGAGGATTTATTTAAAAAACATTTGATAAAAGTTCTACTTCGATAGTTCCAGATTTTATTTATACTCGCACTATATAAAAAAAACCATAACACCATTATGAAATTTAAAAAAATAACCATGTAAATGCCAAAGATTGCGCATGTAGATTTAAATAAGTGACGAAACACGTGTCAATGAACCATCTATAATAGTGCAAAGTATAAGACTTATCGTATGTTTTTTAATATATTGTGATGTGAATTTATGAGCTTTTAATACATCGTTAAGTTATTATACAAAGACGAAGCACGACTTTATCCTTCATAGAAAATAGAAACATTTACATTATTAAAATATTACAGGATACGCAACATAATTGTCTATTTATTCAAATATCTTCGGCGTATCATCGTAAACTTTTTTAAACGATCAAACGATAAAAATACACCATTTAAAAACACATTTGTGTTTACTAATTCCACGTTCCTGCAGCAATAAAGTAAAAATCCCCAAAACGATTATTTTGAAAATACGTGGTTACTCGATATGGTTGGAAACATACGAAGGTGCATAAAGTAAATGGAAATGGGAGGATTACATTTATGACAGGGAACTTTTAAATAGATTGAAAAGATTTATAGAGTACCGGTAGACAATAATGGTATGAAATTATATAGGAGCATAATAACTCAGTTGGTATTTTATGCATTAGTTTGGTTCATAATTCAAATCGCATGATAAAAAGTTATTACCACATTTTCAGTATATGCGCTCGCCGCACCGTACACTGCGGTGGAATGAAAAAGCCAACAATTTTCTGTCAATCCTAATTTGACTATTATGAATGTGTGTTGATATTATAATGTTATTAGTCAACACAAAATTATAAAACGTCATAAAAGTATTAATCATTTATTGTTACGTTGGTTTAAGTGTATTTTTGTCGCTTGTTACTGTACTAATACTTGATGTTCTTGTTCTCATACGTCCGAGTGTACGTTTTTTTGTATTCATTCTGTCTATTTGAATGAAAACCAAGTTAACTGTATCATCTATTATTTTGTTCCAACTAGTACTTATAAATAAATAATAATGAACAACCTAGCGTGTAATGACTATAACGGCCTTTATGCGAATTTATTAAGCCATCCTCCAAATCGAGTTTCCTTGAACTAACGTAATTGTATCACCATTATGTAAGTATCGTGTTACATGTGGAAATTTTCCGTCTCCATTTTCGTAATGGGAAACGTGATAGAAGTAATTTGCCCGGCAGATAATGTACATATACGCAATTTATACGGAAATGGTGCCTAATAGCAATGGGCCGTAATCTCTAGGCATCTAATTGAAAAGTAATGCCATAATGACATATTTAATGTTAGATTAATTCTATATAATTCATGTGAGATATGCCAGTGAAAATTATACGGACTTGAATAGCACTATGAATAATGGTTAGGTCCAACGACGATCGTTTTTGTGTCTCATAGTCTGCATTATATTTACATAAAATATTATTAACCATTATAATAGTTAGCGAGTAATAAGGTCAACTCAAAATGTTATGAACGTTTTTCTTAATAGATTTTTTTTAATTGCTAGTGAAAACGAAGATTTCCAGAAAATTATTTCAACATTTTGACCAAAAGTTGCCATTAAATGTTAATTATTTTCTCGGCAACGTTGTTGCGTCGATAAACACGCTAGTAACATTTCCTTTGTGCGAGTTTTACTTTACAAACAGAAAATTGTCCGAGTAATAGTATGTTAGAATATTTCGGCTCGTGATGATTGATTCGACCTAATTGGACTTTTTTACGGCAACGTTCTATTAATAATTAAGTAATCTTTTCGTTGCCCACGTATGAGGTCACCATGAAGCTCAAATTACGCTTCGAATGTGGTACGATCAAATTACACTTGAGGCGAATGACACACTGAAGTCGAAGAAATAGTATGTTTTTCTGAATTATTTTCGCACACATTCTCCGTTGAAATGTTATTATTGGGGATATAAATGTGCGTATATGAGAGAGAATATTAAAAAATGTTATTAATAAATATACATATACTCAGTGACATATAAACTGCACCACCTAGAAGGGGTGGGAATTTTTGGACCAAATTTGGCAGGAATAGTGAACTAATCCAGGGAAATAGTTGATTAAAATTTGAAACCCATCAAGTAGTCATAGGATTTTTGACGTTTGTGTCATTTTTTAGAGGTGGTGATAGGCAAGCAATTATCGAGTCATTTTTTGAATTTTTTCCACTTTTTCGGATCCCGTTCTTTAGTTTAAAGTGTTTCAAGTGTTTAATGATGCCTAAAGGAAGGAGACCTCAAGTTTACCAGCAGTTGAGTGACTTTAACCGAGGGCGGATTCTTGGTTTACGAGAAGCAGGTTTTTCGTTTAGAGAAATCGGCAACCGTTTGGGACGGCACCACTCAACAATAATGCGTGTTTATCAAGCGTGGTCTGAACATGGCGTTGAACGTCGGAGAAGAGGCACTGGGGCTCAAAGACGAACCAATGAACGTCAAGATCGCCGCTTAAGACTAATGGCCTTGAGCGACCTATTCTCTGCAACTAGATCAATAGCTGATCAATGGTTAGGTGAACAAGGTCGTCCGATAGGCTTGCGAACAGTTTATCGTCCAATAAGAACCATTGGCTTGCTTACCGCCCACATCTTGTGCTACCCCTCACTGCTCAACATCGCCAGGAACGTTTGGCCTGGTACACGGAAAGACTTCAATGGAACTTGGAGTGGCATCGAGTTGTCTTTAGTGACGAATCGCGATTTTGTTTAGGAATGCATGATGGTCGGATGACTGTTAGACGAAGACGTGGAGAAACGCGCAATCCTGATTTTTCGATTGCGAGGCATGTTCACCGAACTGTGTGGTTGATGGTGTGGGGTGCTATTGCTTACGGCAGTAGGTCACCCTTGCTTTTCATTCGGGGCAGTATGACCGCCCGACGCTACATTGACGAAGTGGTAGAACCACATGTTTTTCCATATCTTCGAGGGCTGGAAGACCCACCTTTCCAGCAAGATAATGCACGACCTCACGTAGCAAGGGTTTCTCTTGAGTTCTTTGAAGAGGCCAATGTTAATCTTTTGCCTTGGCCGCCAAGATCTCCCGATTTGTCGCCCATTGAGCACGTGTGGGACATGATGGATAGAAGATTGAGGAATCTACTGAACCCACCGTTGACAATAGAAGCTCTACGGCATGAAGTACATGCTGCTTGGGATGCCATACCCCAAGAAGACATTGATCACCTGCTGGAATCAATGCCAAGGCGGGTTAATGAGTGTATCAAAAATGGGGGCGGACCAACACATTATTAAAGAAAAATAAAAAATATGAAGTGTTTTCTTTATCAAATTTTAATCAATTGTTACCTTAGACTAGTCGAATGTTTCTGCCAAATTTGGTCCAAAAATTCCCACCCCTTCTAGGTGGTGCAGTTTATATGTCACTGAGTATATTTAATCATTATTCTCCATCATGCACCGGGAAGTACACAAAAAAGTTCCAATAAGACGTACAATATTTTTTCAAATCTTGTCACAGTAACAAAATAGAATTCAATATGTTCAGAAAACCGACCAACGTCAATTCTACAATTCCCTTCAAATCCAACCATTCCATGTCACATAAACTAGCAGCTTATCATGACACATAGAGCGCTTTCAATTCCATTATTCCATATAAATGTAGAGCTGAATAAAATCATATCCATAGGACACATGAATGATTTTCCAATCTTATACAAAACGATACCAAAACACAATTTCTCACATTTATCCCAAAATTTCAAATTTAAATAAAGATCAATTCGCATTTATTTTGAAAATATTACAGAAACCATAGCGCACGCACATTCTTCGAAAACAAAATCGACAAATCGCGTTCAGACCAAGTTGCAAATTATCAAATATTTTGTTCAATGCTAAAGATAAAATCAATTCCTTAAAGAAATCCGGTGTTTATGAAATCTCATGTTCCGAATGCGATACCATGACCATGTGTGTAGCCCAAACTGGCCGAAGTTTCGAAACACGATATAGTGAACATTTTAAAGCGTTTAGATTAAATTACGATACGAGTACATTGGCAAATCATATTATAAATTGTAATCATACCTTTTCCGAAAGTAATAAACTAAAAATGTTACATAACTGTAACAAAGGCACTAAGCTTAATATGTTAGAAGCGGCCGAAATTCACATTTCGTCATTAGTAAAGGTGTTAATCATACTCTATATTTTTGTATTTCTTTAACAACCTTGAAAAACGTTTACTAAAATATGTTTTTCAGGGTTTGAATCTTATCACGGTAATTATTTTAGACAAACAAAATTTAGTAAATGCTTAATATCATGCGTCAGTCGAGCACATTCTCACGCACTAAAATCATTAACTTCACGCACTTGATACAAAAATATCTATTATAAAAGTTTCCAAGTTATTGATTGCTAAATATTTTACAAACAATGTACATTCTCACATTCTTGAAAATTCTCTATGCATTGCATTGAAAATTAAATTATCCTAAACTAAATCTTAAATGACGAATTATTCAGGGTGTTATTATATAAATATGAATTATGTCGAAGCAACGGATAGAAGAAAACTATAACAATTGCTACTATTGTTAGAGAATTTCTTGGGTAGTGACAGTCACTGGTCGTCCAGCACCCTTCGCATGTTCGCATGTAAGAAACAGTGCCCTCCCCTAATACACCTTCCATGTCTTCATGAATTTCTTTTGGCGACAACCCTTTCTTTTGGAAGTATTTTATAAATGCACGAACCTCTGATTTTTCCATTTTTAGAATTTCTCTAAACCTATCTACTTAAATTCTAAATTATTTGAACAGGTAACAAGTGACAAAACTACAATTGAACCAACGTAACAACAAATGATTAATACTTTAATGTGTCAAATTTATTCAACGTCACTCAACGCCTACTATGTCAGGGACGCTAAATAATGATCTCCCCTCGATTATCAAATTTATGAAACATACTGTATTCTATCAATTTCTTTCGTAATTCTGATCTTAAAGTTATGCAAATTTGGTTTTTGGTTTAAATAGTTTCTCATTCTTGTGGTGTTTGTGATTAGTGTCATTTAGATTAATAATACTTAAAATATTTGAAATAGATACCAACAGATATTATTATTATTATTATTATTCATTATCGACTAAGTGTCTGCGTTTCTGAGTAGCCGCCTTGTTCTTTGTATGAGTGTAATACATACACATATTTTATCAAGGTTGCAATTATGATGTCATTCTATCTAGACGCTTAATTATTGGGAGGGGGCGGACGAGATAAGATAGTACACTAATGAGAATTTTTCTGATCATGGATTATGTTCATGATTAGTATTATTATAATTGTTCTGAAATACTTTAAATGCCTACATAAATGGACAGAAATGGTTCATGTAATTAGAATGTTAAAAGCTATATAATTAAATGTGTGCATAACTAAATAAATTAACGGTTTTGAAAATAACGAACATATTACACCGAGCTTCTCGTATATGTCTACTATATTATGCCCTTATTTATATGATACTTAATTTAAGATTAGAAAGATCATCGGCTTTATAAAAATGTATTCATATTGATAAGTTAGTGGACCTGAAAAATACATTCGAAATAAATTCGCATCTCTGTAAGTTATATATACATAGATCGTAGATAAGATCACGCACATCGTTGCATAACAAGCGAAACATTATATATTTTTACACCTTTTTTTGCAAATAATTGATATAGTTTACTGTATTTTAAAATATCATTCAGGAAAAAATAAATTTGACATATTTCCAATTTGTTATGAGCGTTACTTAATTACTTGTGAAAATAATTTATCAAATTAAAGTCTGCATCAGATACATTCAATGCATTTTTAATCGCTGATAAAATTTAATTTAATAATTATTTTTACATGTAATTTAGGGAAACACAAATATAAGGCTTGACATACACGCTCTAGTAAGTGTCGATGTATACAACTGCCATATTTTGCACATCGGCTTCAAGAATGAAATAAGTCATTTTTTTCAAATTTTACAAACTAGTTTCACAATATTCAGGGGCGCTTTTATTACCTGTAATAATTTTAGTTGCAGTCAACATTACAATTTCAGTGATTTTTAGCCTTACAAAGTATTGGTTTAATTTAATATAATTTGTATGTTCATGCGAAACCTTATTTATGTGACAATTATTGCGTTCAATTGCAAAATTCGTAACGGTAGTTTTTATTTAGCGGGCGAATTAATATGTTCAAGTTAATTGGAACGTACTTACGATGTCATGGAATGAATATTGCCTATGAACAGGCCCATATACGATAATTAAACCGATATGAATTTTCGTAGTAAAATACTTAATAAAAAGCTAATTTTATTTTCATTATTTCTTATGACTCATGATTATGTAATTGTGTTGTAAACTATTTATTACCACCTATTGTATGACAAACAGTCTCTGCCAGGGGCCGGCGGACAAGAACTTGTCGGTAGTCGCCAGGTACTTTAATTTTATGAGTAAGTTGATGAAAATAAAAACGTTATGTCCGATGAGCATTCATCAAATCATAATTAGCTGACGCCACAATTTTACGAATAAGTTGCTTCATCACCCGCATATATTGTCTACCATCGTTTAACTACTTGCAGTTGTTCTAATATTTTTGGACATGGATCAACACTAATCAAACAATTATGTTCTATTATTCATAAAAAGTGTGCGATTTAAGTATGGCGTGGGTAGGCGTTATTAAGAAATATTTAGAAATACCTCATGTCAATCAAAAATTAAAGACTTGTTAGAAAACACACATGTTTTTTTCTAAATCTTATAAACATCAAATTAAAAATATGAACCTAACAAAAATTCAGACCTCACTATTAGAACGGGAGTATCATATATCAATAGTTTTAATTAAATTAATTTTTCTTTTAAAAATATATACAAATTTTACTTCTAAATACGCTATAAAAAATGCACTGTTCCTACACCAGCAGTTAAAATCAATAACCACTCTAAAATCTAAATTAGTATTGTTTGACGTCACGAGTAGGTTTACAAATATTCCAACAAAGGAATGCCTTAAAATTATTCAAAATATACTAGACAAAACAGCCAAAGACCCTACTGGACATTCGAAACATTATAATGCATTTGAAACGAGTTTAGCCCAAACTTATTTTCAATTTAACAATCATTTTTATCAACAAACTGCAGGTTAGCAATGGGGTCGCCTTTAAGTCCTTCGCTAGCAGATATATTCACTCATGTCTACTATCGAGGACAAAATATTCAATTTGAGTTTACAAAAAAAACATGTATCACACTGGCATCGATAGGTTGATTATGTAATTGCGTGTTTTAGCGACACATCACGTCAAATTTATCAATTTGTAAGTCAATTTTCCAGTCAATCCTATACAAAACGTAATTAATAAGAATCTATACCAAACCATAATTTCTCACATTTATTTCAAAATTTCAAATTTAAATAAAGATCCATTCGCAATATATTAACCTATTTTGGAAAAACTACAGAAACCATAGCCCACATTCTTTGAAAACAAAATCAACAAATCGCGTTCAGACCAAGTTGCAAATTATCAAATATGTTAGTTAATGCTAAAGATAATATCAATCATTTAAAAAATCTGATGTTTATGAAATCTCATGTTCCGAATCTAATAGCATATATACTCAGTGACATATAAACTGCACCACCTAGAAGGGGTGGGAATTTTTGGACCAAATTTGGCAGGAATAGTGGACTAGTCCAGGGAAATAGTTGATTAAAATTTGAAACCCAATCATCAAGTAGTCATGGGATTTTTGACGTTTGTGTCATTTTTTAGAGGTAATGATAGACAAGCAATTATCGAGTCATTTTTTGAATTTGTTCCACTTTTTCGGATCTCGTTCTTTAGTTTAAAATGTTTCAAGTGTGTAATGATGTCTAAAGGAAGGAGACCTCCAGTTTACCAGCAGTTGAGTGACTTTGACCGAGGGCGGATTGTTGGTTTACGAGAAGCAGGTTTTTCGTTTAGAGAAATCGGCAACCGTTTGGGACGGCACCACTCAACAATAATGCGTGTTTATCAAGCGTGGTCTGAACATGGGGTTGAACGTCGGAGAAGGGGCACTGGGGCTCAAAGACGAACCAATGAACGTCAAGATCGCCGCTTAAGTCTAATGGCCTTGAGAGGCCGATTCTCTACAACTAGATCAATAGCTGATCAATGGTTAGGTGAACAAGGTCGTCCGATAGGCTTGCGAACAGTTTATCGTCGAATAAGAACCTTTGGCTTGCTGTCTTACCGCCCACATCTTGTGCTACCCCTCACTGCTCAACATCGCCAGGAACGTTTGGCCTGGTGCACGGAAAGACTTCAATGAAACTTGGAGTGGCATCGAGTTGTCTTTAGTGACGAATCGCGATTTTGTTTAGGAATGCATGATGGTCGGATGACTGTGACGAAGACGTGGAGAAAGGCGCAATCCTGATTTTGGTGTGGGATGCTATTGCTTACGGCAGTAGGTCACCCTTGCTCTTCATTCGGGGCAGTATGACCGCCCGACGCTACATTGACGAAGTGCTAGAACCACATGTTCTTCCATGTCTTCGAGGGCTGGAAGACCCACTTTTCCAGCAAGATAATGCACGACCTCACGTAGCAAGGGTTTCTCTTGACTTCTTTGAAGAGGCCAATGTTAATCTTTTGCCTTGGCCGCCAAGATCTCCCGATTTGTCGCCTATTGAGCACGTGTGGGACATGATGGGTAGAAGATTGAGGAATCTACCGAACCCACCGTTGACAATAGAAGCTCTACGGCATGAAGTGCAGGCTGCTTGGGATGCCATACCCCAAGAAGACATTGATCACCTGCTGGAATCAATGCCAAGGCGGATCAATGAGTGTATAAGAAATAGGGGCGGCCCAACACATTATTAAAGAAAAATCAAAAAGATGAAGTGTTTTCTTTATCAAATTTTAATCAATTGTTACCTTAGACTAGTCCAATGTTTCTGCGAAATTTGGTCCAAAAATTCCCACCCCTTCTAGGTGCAGTTTATATGTCACTGAGTATATGTAGGGCAAAACTGGCCGAAGTGTCGAAAGAAGATATAGTGAACATTTTAAAGCGTTTAGATTAAATTACGATACGAGTACATTTGCAAATCGCATCATAAATTGTAATCATACCTTTCCCGTTACACAACTGTAACAAAGACACTAAGCTTAATCTGTTAGAAGCGGCTGCAATTCACAAAACCCAATGTAATCCTGTCGTTAATCTGCAAAAGGACTTACCACAATATAAATCACCACTTTTTAAATCCCTGTAGACCCTACGTTATGCGACTCATTTTTCCCTCACTTCCTTTTTCTGTGTATAAATGTATTTTTTATTAGTTGTTCTCACTTGACAATGGCCCTCAAGAGTCGAAACTTCAGTCGTGTTTTGAATTCACATATATTCGTTAGTAATATATCTTTGTAACAATAAATTATCTGTGTTATAAACGTAGTCAATTCATTTATTTTAGGTCTCACCCATTCTCCATATTTTTATAAACACATCTTAACTTATTTAATGTTCGTACAATTTTGTTTCATTTTAACATAGTAGAGAGTAATAACAATAAATTTTTCAAAAAAATATTTTTCAAGCAAAGTAAAATAAAGAATAAAGTAAATAGAAAACAGGTGCACGTTATATTCGACATTTCTGCAATTTCTATGCTACGTCGTTTAAATAACGCGTCGTATACTGTTATATTACGACACATCGGCAGTTCTAATTGTTGGAATTGCGATAATGTTAATTATAATAAGTCAGCTGTTTTTGTTTAAATATGTTTTAACACACCTGTAATAAAAAGCGTGAAATCGTATTACCAATTTATTTAATACTCGTTTAACTTATTAAAAACCTAATTAAAAACTAAAAAAATTAAAATTATATACTGAATGTTCGAAATTACTAACTCCGTTATTGTATAAGATACAAAGTTGATCAAATTATATTTTTTTCGTTGGTCACCATAGTGAAAACAGAAAACCCACCAAATATTAGATATTAGATATTGACAATAATATTTCTTAAATGCATTACCGAAATATTTTGCAAATTTTAAATTGTTCAAAGTACGAGGGGAGATCAATATTTAGCGTCCTTGACATAGTAGGCGTTGAATGACGTCGAATCAATTTGACACATTAAAATATTAAACATTTCTTGTTACGTTGGTTCAATTGTAGTTTTGTCACTTGTTACTTGTTCAAATAATTTAGAATTTAAGTAGACAAAAAAATGGAAAAATCAGAGGTTCGTGGAGTTATAAAATACTTGCAAAAGAAAGGGTTGTCGCCAAAAGAAATTCATAAAGACGTGGTAGGTGTATTAGGTTAGGGTGCTGTTTCTTATCAAGTGGTGAAAAATATGTCTCGAGAATTTAACTGGGAAGACAAACATGTGAACATGCGAAGTTGCTGGACAACCAGCGCTGTCACTACCAAGAAAATGTTAATCGTATACACAATATGGTAATGACATTCGCCGGATAGCTGAAATTACGATTTTTTCTTATGGTACTATAGAAAATATTTTAACAAATATTTTGGGGCTAAAAAGTTGTCTGCACGTTGGGTCCCACGAATGTTGACACCTGATCAGAAACGATATTAATGAAGAAGGTAACGTTTTATTAAGTACTTTGGAGAAATTAATTAAGAAAGTTCACGTACCAAAAGCACTTCTTAAAAACCGGACCTTGATTTGTGTGTTTAATGTATCTTTATGAAAAGGCTAAGTAGCATAGTACTTGAGCTAGTAATGTTTGCACAACGAATTTCTTTCTTGCTGTAGTTTTTAAATCATTTATTGAATGGAGGTGAGAATATCTAATAAATATTTAGTAATTAATTAACGCGTATATCATCGGGGTCCTTGGGGGATATCGTAGATTAAAATCACAAGTCGCCACTTAAAATGAGCAACACATTTATATTAATAAATTGCTCATTATTTTTTAACTAAGTAATTTGATTTAATTTGATGTTTCTGTTGATGTGAATGTGTGACGTTAATTTAGTGGCTGATGAACTGAATTAAATTTTAAATTCTTCCTCAATTAAACTAAAATGATTGAAACCAATATCATTAGAAGAAACAAACTTAGAATATTACTATAAAACTATAAGAGTATGCAATTACTATATGTGCCAAAGTAATAGGCGGCTGTGTTCGAAGGCCTATATCAAAGAAACGGCTTGACGAAAAAAATGAAATATACATTGTTACAACCAGCAATCATTTCTTCGTAACATGTAAGTTCAACTTTTCTGTCCATACGTTTAAAACCAATCATTAAAGAAGTGCAAAAAGGTATCCGATTTTAGCGATTTGTAGGCATTTTTACAATTTTTTTTCTCCTACACCGTTCACAAAATAATGTAAAATACGACCATCATATCTAGCACCGACCAATATTTATACTCTTTAAATATTTAATATACTTTTTTTTTAATCTTTAGTTTTTGTATACTCTGTTATCGCAGTAATGAGATATCACACGAAAGCGGAATAATGAAAAACAATACCCAAGTAAACAAATCTAACAACCGCATAGACGATAGAGGGTTTAAAAAATGAGAAAAAAACTTTCGTTTTCATTCATAACTCGGGTACTTATTGATTGTCCCTCGTATATCATACAAAATTTAAATTACCTTAAAAACAGGATAATATTAAAAAAAGAACAAACCTAAGTATTTGTAGTTTAAATATTATTAATTGCATAAATCCTTACAAATACTGCAAAATTTTTTGCGCATTTTTCCATTATGTACCATAAACGTGATCTTATATATGATCTATGTTTTCAGATACATTCCAACAAGGCTGTGGGGTTTCAGTGGCCACGTTCAAACAATTTTGCACAGTATTGTCGGGCGAGTTCGCTGTCCCTGGCCCATAGGTGAGAGGGTATACCTCACACTTCAGGATAATACTACGCTCACATATGATGTATATCAACCGCTAGGGGCAACTTACGAAGGTTCGTATTTTTGAAAACTTTGGGTTAATTTGTTATCAGCCTATTTTCCACCAACAATAGATGATATCACAGTTGCCATTTGCCCCGGAATAGGGAATTCGTCGGAAAGTGTCTATGTGAGAACGTTTGTGCATTGGGCACAATGTCACGGTTACCGCTGCGCAGTGCTAAACCATGTTGGCGCTCTAAGAAGCGTTCCCGTAACTTCTCCTAGAATATTTAGTTATGGTATGCTTATATTTACTTACTTAGAAATATTTGTAACTTAATGCAATTTCATGATCAATATAAAGAGAAGTTCCAGTGGATTAATTTTTTTACAAATTGTTATTTAGAATTATAAAAGAGGATACCTGCGCTAATATTTTGAACTTTAATCTTTCTAGGTAATACCAATGACTTCCATGAGATGTTAACAAGCCTAATTACCAAACATCCCAACACAAAAATTACTTGTGTTGGATTCAGCTTGGGTGGTAATTTAGTTACCAAGTATATGGGTGAAGTGGAGAAGGACAAACCGAGCAACATAATTGGTGGAGTATCAATATGTCAAGGTTACTGTGCTATAGAGTGAGTTTTTTAATTGTGTAGTTTATGCTAATGATTTTGTTATTTATCCGACTATTTACATTTGAATTGCTGTCATGCTCCTTGGTCAAGTAATTGGTCTGTAATTATGTTAATTATTCATTGATTATTTTGTTCTCAGGGGTACGAAATATTTGTTAAACTGGCAAAATTTCCGGAGATTTTATCTCTACGTGATGACTGAAAACGTTAAAAGTATTATTTTGAGACACAGACATATTCTGCTGTCGGAAGAAATGAAAGTCCGGCACAAATTAAACGAGCATGAAATTATAGCTGCTGCCACATTGCCAGAGTTAGATGATGCGTACACAAAGAGAGTGCACAATTTTGAAACTATATCAGAACTATATTCTTGGAGTTCGAGCATAAACTACTTGAATAACATCAATACACCGATGGTATTTATAAATTCCCTTGACGATCCCATCATTCCAGACCAACTTCTCGAACCAGTTAGAAAATTTGCAGGTAATGTAAATTTTTTTATCATAATTTTAAATCTGACGATATGTTTTTGCAGATGATCACAGCAACGCTTTATATCTCCAGTTAGCTCACGGCGGACACCTAGGGTTCTACGAAGGCGGTTTAATATATCCGAATCCTGTGACTTGGTTGGATAGAGCCCTTGTTGCACTTATCGGAGGTCTAGTGCTCAACCATAACGATTCTGTTATGAAGTCGACCGTTTCACATGACAACTTATGATATCAGTGTATTAAAGTTGTGATATAAATGTGTTTCTAAGTTAATTTAGTTACATATTAGTCGTTGTTTGTTTCCGTGATCATTAGTATTACTTAATTTTAAAATTGTGTTGAATGCGAATTTGTAGTTTTGTTAGGACTTATTGTGATAATATTTTTATACCGAATGCATATATTTTATGTACGTTGAACATTTTCTAATTAAAGATATTGTTTTAAAATTTTTGTATGGATTTTATTAACTTTTATGTAACATGTTATGTAATTATAATAAAGCTATAAATATGAATTGTCAATACATACGTTCTATACATTAGCTATATGCTTTCGCAAACAGACCAAACAATAATTTAATTTACAATTATTTTTTGCACTTGCAACTAGACTAGCGACTAGACAGCAAATGAAATGAGCAAACGGCTGGAATGTTTTATTTTAGTTCAAGTCATGATTATTGCCAGTTTTGATTCGCTATTTTTTAACATGCAAGGATGTGAAAGTCAAGGTTGTAGAGTTTCGGGTGCAGCCAGGCGAAACATCAGATATAATTGTCGATTATTCGAAGTTCACAACACGATCAAAACTGCGCAGATTGTCTTCATGTTGACTTCGAATCCATCATTGACAAAAAATGTATTCATTTTTCTACATCTAAAGTGTTCGAGTAGTAGCTTTGAAAGAGTTTTGTGATCCAACAGAGTATCACAAACTGCTGGAATACAGTAAAACAAGGTGGCCTGCGTTAATGCCCGTGCTGTGTAGGTTCTCCTCCTTTATTAGTGTTACCTATTATTAGTGTTTTGATTATTTTGCATTAGTTCCTTCTCCAATAAAATCTTGTAAAACAAAAAGCAGGAGACGTCTGCTCTCACAAAAAAATAAATAGTCACATTTGATATGTTACATGTATTATTATTAGGTAAGGAATTAAACACACATGCTCAATAGTAAAAGAAGATATTTCCTTTCACAAACAATTACAAGTTCTTGTTTGAATAAATATTCATAAAATACTACAACAACAAGTATTGTAAGATTGATAGTATTATGTCTTCATACTCATATAGACCTCATGTTTGCCTTTTTGAAATTAATGAGTTTGGTTGGGTTTACCGAGTTAGAAAAAATATGCTGTACAACAAAAGTAAACACTATATATACAATGTAAAATATAATCTTGTCAATCAGAAAGATATAATATTTAAAAATGTATGTATTATTCGGTATATGCTTAGACAATGGTTCCGATTTTATTTATTTTCCTGGGTTAGTGATAAACGATGCAAATGGTGAGTTTGAGTCAAATTAGATGCAGCAGCAAGGAATATGCGTTCTGCCTTCGCCTTCACGCAGCCTGGACTTGAACCCCTTCAATAATGTGCGGCGTTTGATGGTAAGGAAAATAAATTTCACTTTTGTCCACAAAACGTCGAAGAGTTATGGGCAAGAATTCAAGAAGAGTGGAATGAATTAACTCCAAACTATACCGAGGTATCGGTAGCATCAATGCTGAGAAGATTAAATCATGTAATCGATAAAAAAGGGGCTGCTACAAAATATTAGTTTTTATAGAGTTTTTTTTTTGTTGCATTATCTTACAACGTTCTTGTGTTTCTTCAATAAACACGTTCACAGAATTCACAGTTATTGTTCACAGAAGGTGTGAATTAACACGTGGTATTTGTGTACCTATGCTTAGGTACTGTCTCCAGGGTAAATTGTATAATGTGACTTGAAGTGAAAGCCTGATTTACCAAAAATCATAAAAAAGTCATAGAATGTCAAATTAGCGCTGGGATTTTATTGACCGTAACCGTACTTAGACAGGTCATATAAGCAACATAAGACAAATTACAAATATTCGCACAGACTTACCAATTAAAGTCAGTGACATTGCTTGTTTCGAACGACAAAAACTTTTCGTAGATATAAAAAGCTCTCGCAACTAAAAACTGTCTTACAGTTGCTTCATAGCTAGTGATCTAATATGAATGGGTAACTTACTGTAGAATTTTATAGATGTATACTCCACATTTCCCTGACTTTTTGTTAATCTACAGAGTTTAGATACTAGCCTCCTTGTATTATAATTATGAACATAAGAGTGTATATGATAATCGTTGATATTGGTTTTGATATATAGGAGGAACTCTGGTATGTAGAGTGAAGGAAAAGTTAATATTTTTAATTTAATGAAAGAGTTTCTGCAATCATCTCTATAATTTATACCATCTACAATTCGAATTGCCTCCCCCATAATGTAGTATTTCTCCATGATAGCAAGAAGTAACTCATTACTGAGTGGCAAAGGGCATAGTACACAGAAACCATTACACTTCTGGACACATTCATACTTAAAACTCTCAACAAATATATACATTACCTCCCAACTTACTAGACAACATGTCCACATGCTTTTCCCAATTTAGAGTTCGATCAAAATATACTTCCAAGAATTTTATAAATTCGTCTCGTGTTGACATAGGATTATCCTTAATGGTAAATAGTTATGATGGAGTCTAGAGTGGTTTAAGCTCAAACTATTTGACCCAAACCATTCCCCATTCGTCCACAACATCATCCCCACACCTGCTCCGACTTATCAGAGTGGTGTCATCTATATATTAGATTGGCACCGAATCAGCAATACTGAGTGACAAATCATTTATATATATTAAAAATAGTAGAGGCCCAAAAATGGAACCCTGAGGGGTGCATTGAGTGGATATTTTTTGTCGGATAAAGTATTATCACATATTACTTGCTGTTTATATATTGTGTATATATTGAGGACAAGGCAAAAAAAAGGGTAGTAACGTAAATAATGAGCAACGATAATGTATACGACATGTTAGGTCGCGTCGAAGCCCACCAACAATGTACAATCAGTGGACATAACTAACTGTTAAATATGTGCATGCCAAGGTTATGTGCTATGTCAAACAGATGACATTGAATTGCCTTGAAGGCATTTTAAAATTTGGTTTTCTAGAATTGAAACTGTCAATTTGACAATTTAAATTGACAACTTTTATCTAACGTGCGTTCAAGAAAAATCTTAATTTAGGAGTGCTCTGAAATTCAATTGATGTTTAAAGCTACTTTAGCCACAACCACAGAACAATCATTAAATAGAAGCTGCACTCAATAGACTTTAATCGGTAACGTGTTTCAGCGCTACCTGACGTAAGATATTTTACTAACTCATAAAATGGCGGTAAATACAAATCTATTTGGTTTTTTCTTAACATTATTGTCAAACATAGATATATAATTTACAGTGTGATTTTGTAAATTATATATGTAACAACGAAAATAAAGTTAAAATAGATAACAAAACTAATTAAAAAAAAATTAGTCAAAGTAGGTCATGGAAAAAAGCCGCATGTCTTTTCCTAGTTCATCAGCGTACGTCTGCGAGGTAGGTAGGTGCGACTAATCAAGAACTTAATGTTTTAGATGTTAGTTGAGTGAAAAAAAGACCTTGACTTTGTTATTTTCTGATTTTGAACGAGACCGGTTCGAGTCGAAAAGGGCCCCTCACCCTCAAATTCAAAGATATCCTTATTTGGATGCAACGGTCACTTTTTACGCCAAAAAAGCGATTATCCAGTCGCCCGCGACTAACAATTGCGACTCGCTCATTGTTTGACGGTCGTTAGCAGGTTTCGGGCGTTTCACGTTCAACTAAAATACAATTTTCCGTCGCGTCGATGAAGAACCTGGTAAACTTTAAACCGCGAGTGGTTGCACAACCGCGTGTGTGCTTCGCGCGAAGAACTTGGAAACTTTGAACTTTCCGTGAACGAACTTACGAAGAGGCGGCGGCTTCGGTGAGCACTTTATTTTCGTAAATCGCGAACTTTGCATGTACGCGGCGATTGAATTAAATATAAATTACAATAAAAAATTTAAATAAATAAACACCGACACATCGGAACTAAATTATTAATGGCATTGCAAATATCAAATGTCACGCAAATATCGAAATGTTTCATTCCGTAATAAGAAATGTATTGAGTTAATTGCTAATTTGTGTGTTTGGGTTTCTTAGGATGCTTTTAAAAATTTCCTTGATTGATTCAAGTGTAAAATAAAAAATTTCGTACGACTTGTGTGACTGCGGACGTAGTAATGAAGAAGACAATCTTAACTTCTAATTGTCGCCGGCATGCATATCAAAGCCACTCGATTATTAGTCCCCGAAGAAAACGCAAAGATAGCGTCGCCTAGGTGCAACGAACGGGCAGTTTTGAACAAAAAAAGTGATTATGTAGTCGGCGCTGACTCACAATTGCAACGCTTCTCGTTCCATTGTTAGAATGGCTTTGCAAGTTTTCGGGTGTTTGTTTTGCGTTCAAGTTAAATCGAAATTTAACGGTTCGTTGATAGACTCAGAAATGTTTAGTGAACGAACTTTTTGGAGGGGCGGCGTCGATCTTGCATCTAAATAGACGGAACCGGGGCCGAGACGAGGCAGTAATTGGGTGAGCTTTCCAACACGTGATTTAACGTGTACGCGGCAATTTAAAAAAAAAATTTAAAACACCCGTTATAATCTATGGGTCGATCATTATTTATTTTTGTGTTTGACAATACTGCACAGATTCCTACATCGCTAGCATCTATGGTTAAGTTATAATTTTTGAAAAATCGGTATGTTGAAGAATAGGGTTATGTTTGTATTGTTTGAATATTTTTATAAAGTTCCAAACTTACGTATTCAGGATTTTTAATATCTACCACTTTCTTTAAATAGTTCGTCGTTGGTTTTGTTAATTTAAGTTCTGATTGAATTTGCGATGAAATCCGACCAAGCCAAGGAAACCTTTAATTCGTTTAGTCTTCGATCTTAATCGAGACCTGATGGGTTCTTCTAACCCAAATAACAGAGCTTTCAATAGCATAAGTAATTTATACACAATACACGTCGTGTTTCAAGTTCAGTCGGTTTACAACAAACACATTTTTCCCAGTGTACATTAAAATATTAATTTGTTAAATGTTTGTTTCAGATGCTGGTGTATGACGAAAAAAAGATAAAAACGCTCATAATTGTAACGTCATTTTATTTGTAAGAAAGCAACATAAGTGTTTTCACACGTCGTGTAATTAAGGGGCTTGCTTGGAAGTCGACTGTTACCTGCACGACGGCACGACTCGTCATCCGCAAGCGCTAGGTAGGATGCTGTACCCACCCTGGGCATCTGTTAGGCCCGTGTGAAGCTTGCACACACGGGGTGTTGTCCACACCAAAAGGGTCTGGTATAACAAGTGTTGCGCGTATGTTTGCCTCTACAGCGAGATCATCGCAAACATGATGGGGAAATAGTTGTGGTCCTAGGATCTACTATGAAAGAACCGAAGAGTATGTCTCTTACACGGCGTGTGTTGCATTTATTTGCTACATTTGAATTTGCTAATAGTGTCGATGTAAAATCGATGGCGTTTTTATTTTTTTGAGCGCCGGCGGGCCGAGTGTGGGTGGAGCCGGACCGACTTCCAGAAGGTAAGCTTGTGATATTTTAACTTTTATAATACGTTGCGTTTCAAGTTCAGTCGGTTTACAACAAAAACATTTCCCAGTGTACATTAAAATATTAAATTCGTTAAATGTTTGTTTCAGATGGTGGTGTACGACGAAAAAAAAGATAAAAACGCTTATAGTCATTTTATTTGCAAAGCAACATAAATGTTTCACTGTCATGTATCGTTTGATGGGGCTAACTCTTGGCGGTCTACTTGTAACCCGCACCAAGCACAAATCGTCATCTGCATGGTGGCAGTATCCACTCTGGGTATCCCTAATCCGCGTGTACAAAGCGTGTCGTTATCCGTTAAGGAGTGAGGTATATCTAGTGCGACGTGTGGCTATCAAGGAAAACTGCTTTGGGTGTGCCCCTTAACTGCATAATGTGCTACATTTAAATTTGCTAATAGTATATTTTGCTTATTTAAATAATAAATGAAGTGGAATAGGCCTCTTGGGGATACCACTATAAAAAAACGCGCCAAGTGCTTTACCTCTAGGGTGGTGTGGAAAAATGCAAATGATATAACTAAATTAGAAACTATAATAAATTCAAATATAGAGTACTTTTATATTTCAATTAAATTTAATAATATCCGAGTAGGGAATTAAATGAAATAAGGCGGGGCCATACGACAGCATTATTCGCATTTACCGCAACTTGCCATTAGGCACAAAAATGTCATAACTTTGTTTCCGAATTTAACACCGAAGCAGACGTTTCCGAGAAATAATGTTCATACCGTTGGACTTGTAACGACTCCTACAACATAATAAAACTGGTATTTAGTCGTTCCGTGACGATTTTTTGGCCATAAATGTTTATCTTCCGGGGATCGTAATTCGCCCCCCCCGTGCTGACCGATAAAAAATTTCAACGGATTCTCATTAATACACCTTTAATTAGCCCCCAAACAAAAAATCATCAAAATCCGTGACTACACGGTATTCGCTAATTCAGCCAATATTTTTCACATTCACCGATACACAGTTTACTGTTTATATCAGCTATTATTACTATAAGACTAGAAGAACACTTAACGCTTTAAAAATTATAATCAAATATTAATACGACCACAACAAACAAACAATTGCGGACGATGAAACACACTTGTGCCAACCTGTGCCTAGCAAATATTGCAGAAAGTATATAAATTTTGTTACAACTAGCGCCACCTAACCGAAACTTTTTTACTAATGTCTGCTCGACCAATCAAAATAAGGTTACAGAAGAGCCTATGCTGTGATCTGCCCCTGGCCACAACCAAAATGTCAATTTAATTTTACCAAGACATCAAAAGTGAAAACTGCTTTACTAATTAAAAATGGTTATCACAACAGAGCAGAAAGCAAAATTATTGGAATGCTATTTTCGAACAGGGCAAAAACTTGATGGTGTTTGACTGACATTATTGTAGTTTCTTTTGGTTGTGGTTAAGGTACCTTTAAACACCAATTGAATTTCACAGCCCTCCTAAATTAGGAATTTTCTTGAACGCACGTTACAATCGTGCACAAAGTAGCTATTACATTAATGTTTTAATATTAATTATCGTTGTTACGTTACGTTTTAAGCACTAGTGCTTTTTTCAATTTGACATAAAAACGCATGCACCTTAGAAACGATATGCAGCAAACAATAATTACCAGTGGTCAAACTGACATTTGCAAAATATTTTTAAATAACTGTTTCCGACTGCGCCAATTTACTCGAAATTTATCTATATATGAAAGTTCAGTGGGAACCACTGCAGATCTTTTTATCGACTCCAGATATATTTACGTTGTTCCGCTTAACATAAAATATTCAATATAAATTTTCCATGTACACATTTGCATTTTATGCTTATTTATTAGCACGAACGACATTTTCATAGATAAAAAAAAACACGTGGCAACGGATTATATTGGAATCTATAATCTGAAATGAGAACAGCACTTTAAATATCCCGCTGCGAGAACACTGATCTACCCATTTCAACGCTATTCATCTGTCAAAATACCTAGCGCCATTTTTCGTCAAATTTATGAATGTTTTGTTGTGACCCTGATTAACTTGGATATGCGATTGTAATTAATCCTGCATGTTTAAGTTGTGCCTTTTGAAAGTTTGTTACAAAGGTCCAACCACTCTATGATATTGGCCAGTCAGGAATATCGTTTTGTGTGATCGTTTCATTAATTGGTATTTTCTGTTTGAATATAATGAAGAAAGTGAAATCGTTCAATGTTGGTGATAAAGTGTTTGCCAAAGTCAAAGGATATCCAGCGTGGCCTGCAAAGGTAATTATTTCAAGCTATAAATGCAGGTTATGTTATCTGTTAATTTCAGATTACTGGAGCAAATGGCAAGAAATATGATGTCACCTTTTATGGAACAGGAGAAAGGTATATCTTTAATTTGCTAGTGTACAGGCTGGGCATTATTTGCGATTAAATTTTCAAGTATGAATTTAATTTGCAAATGAACTTGCCCTACAGAATTCTTGGTACAAGCCGACAAGTTTGAACGTAGTTTGCAAAATTTGTGCGATGGTACCACACATATTAAACACACTGTGAAACAAAAACCCATGACATGTTTCAATGTTGCGAATTTTAGGGGTTCAATTAAGGTGGAAGATTTATTTTATTATATTAAGCACAAGGAGCAATACTGTAAGCATCTGAAAAGGAAAGATTATAACGATGCAATTGAGCAAATTGAAGCTGAAATAGAGGCATCCGGAACAGATGGTAGTAGTGGAAATGACGTCGATGAAATTACGGTATCCAAACATTTAAAATATTTGTCGTTTCAAATATCGATTTTGAACTTGTAGACCCGACTGTCCGATTCTAATGATAAGAAAGGAAAGAAGCGTAAGAAATCTGAAGATTCGGCAGATAAATTTCAAATAATTGATGATGGATCAGCTACCAAAAAGCTTGTTAAGAAGAATAATTCTGACATACACTCACAAGGTAACTAACAAATTTATTAACTTCATTAAAAGCTGCTTAATAGAATACTCGTTATAGGAATGTTATTGTACTTATTGTAATGAAAATCACAGGGCCCAAATCTCGATATTAAATTCATGTGATCAATTTTTTTTCATTATAGGGCTATTACCTTAAGGACTCACATATACTTGAGCAGCTAAAAGTAGGGTCATGTTTAATATTTTTTTTTCGTGTATAAAACTGCATTTTTTTAACCATAATATACATTTTGAAGTATGGCATTTATTATATATTGTGTGGCAATTGGGTTCGAAACTTTCGAACGGTAACAAAATTACAGTCGTTTTCCTGGGCGTGTTTTTGTCGACAGCGTTCCAGCGTTACCAGACGTGCCTCTGCCATTTCTTATCTGAAAAAAGAATTATTTTCTCGAAGTAGATAGACAGAACTAGTGCTTATGGAGCCGGAATTTGCGAATTCATTTTTTTCGGGTGGCACTCATTTGAATAAAATTGGCGGTTTTTTGCCTTAAAATTGTTGTGTAATTATGACAAATAATAAAACTGTGCCAAATATCGAAAAAAAAAAAACGGCTCGTTAAGTACTAGATTGTTGTGTGAAGCATAAAGGGGGCTACTCACACACCTGCCGCAGGGGCAATCAAGGGTATAAAAGTGGGGATGACACAAGATTGCCTCCTTAATTGTAATGTGTATAGCAGGGGCAATTTTGTAGATTGCCCCTGCGGCAGGCGGCAGGGGCGCGAGACCATCCTTGGTCCCTAGATTGCCCCTGCTGCCTGCATGGTTGCCCCGTCTGTAGTGCGATCGGGGCAATTTCTCAGTTCGTTGGCAACTGTTTCAACGCGTGTGTTCACCTCAACTTATAACCGAACACTGAATAGCAGGCATGTGTGTAGAGACAAGAACCGTATTGTCCCTGCCGCCGTGCGCCCTAGATAGCCACTGTGGCAGGTGTGTGAGTAGCTCGCTTAACTGGGCAAAAGTTGATCCCGATCGGTCCAGTAGTTGCGGAGATATTTCTGGTACCGATTTTGAAAATAATGTTTAGAGTAAAACGTGGTTACAGTTTTGATTCCACTTTATAATGGAATAACTGGTATGTCACAATCTTTACAATAAGAACATTTTATAATAATATCCACAACCTCGCTTGTTTAGAGTCCAATAAGCGTCGCTACTTCCAATAAAGATGTGAATCCACGTTCCGTCTTCAGATACTGTGAGTTTCTCATCGTCATCAATGCCATTTTCTCTCATGGCTTCTCTCTCTCCACTGATAGCTTTTTTACTCAGCAAATCAAAAACTGTAGAAGCCATACTAATATTGTTTACTATGATGTCGTACGTTGTTTTTGCCATGGGAGGAGGCAAGTCCATTATGCTGCAAAATTTTTGAGTACCATTCAAACCAATTTCTAACAGTCTTAGAGCAAAGAAGAATCGTCTATAGTGAAAAAATTGAGTATTCTGTACCCAATAGTTTCTTCTTCAGGAACAAACACCTCGTGTTTATTTTTCAATTTCTTCGCAGCTGTACTCGTACTCATTTCCTCTTTTTCCGCTTGATGTTCATGTGATTGTTGGTTCTTTCTCACATCGACTGGGTACTAAACGTCGTAAAATGCGCATACCTTAGCCCTACCAACTTCTCGGAACATGCCCTTGCTATACAAAAGGTCATAAATGCGAGAACACCCGTATCGTATAGTCAAACAGATGACGAAAGCCGCGTCTACCTGCACCCCAACCGTTATTCGTTGCTTACCTTGCTTACCCGGCCAGTTACAAAACGCTATGACTTTGTCATTACTGCGAATTTGCTTATGAAATTTTCAGGGTAGACACTCGAAGGATAGTACTTTCGAATGGGCACCTTTTTGAAAAATCGATTTTCCCAGGTACCCAGGTATATGTGAGCCTTTAAGCATGATTTCCTGTAGAAATACTGTTAACAAATAATAGTAATTGTTATTATAGGTTTGGATAACAACACGGATATTGGAAATGTTGAGGAACTATCTGGCACTCCCGAATCGGTAAAGAATGATGACTTAAAAAATCTTTCAGCTTTAACAAGTAGAAGTGGGAGAATAATTAAATTAAAAAAGTAAGTTTTAAATGTTGCTAATTCGGCTTTTGTTTTTGGTAATTTATGTGTTATTGATTATGTCATCGTCTTTATGTCAATGCTGAATGGATTCTGGAATTTGGGTCAATTTTAGTAATCTTAATTCTTATCTGTGATCACCTTTCCGCCGAAATGAGTACTTTTTTATGAGATGCATCAGGAAAGTAAAATATCGTCATTTCTTAGAATCCACACCAACATTTACACATTTGTGGTAATAGTTTACCCACTCGTGCGTATCAAACTTCTAATCTTAAAAAACCGGATTATTAAAAAAATGAACTTTTAAATACATTATCTTTTAAAGTGTCCAGATTAAATTTATTGTATTTTAGATTTTCAGATGATGAGGATGATGATAGTGAAAAGAAAGGTGTTAAACGTAGAAAATCCTTTCCTCATGATGCTAAAGATGAAGATGACTCTGACAAGAAAACTGCAAAGAGAAAGTCATTAGCAATACAAGTAAAACAAGAAGAAAATGACTCGACAATAAATCTATTGACATCTGTAGTAAAAGGAAATGATTTGACACCACAAACTGAGAATGACAATGAAACTATTCAAGAGTTAAAAGATGTTGATGAAATAAAGAAAGAGGAAAATGTTGAAGAAGCTAGAGATCTAGACATAAAGACAGAGGAGATAGAGAGTCAAGAGTCTAACGACAGCGAAGAAGAGGCTCCAGATGTGAATATAATAACGGTCGATTATTTAAAAGCTGTAGCAGCCTATGTAAGTAAAACATTTACTTGTTTAAATTAATGTAACACTTGTGTCCAACTTAGGCGGAGTACGTAAAGTCAAAATCATCGCTTTTTCAAGGTAAATTAAATTAACGTGCATGTTTAATTATGATCGATTGTTTGTTAATAGGAAAAAAAGTTGAAGAACCTGACAGTCTTGAGAATGAAGTAGTTATAGCAAAACGCCCATCTGGAAAGTTAGTTGGTATCAAGTACAATGCGAATCGAAAGCGAAAATTTGACTCGGAATATGCCAGAGCAATATCTGACGAATTAGAAGCAAATACTGTACTATCACTTAAAGAAGTTATAGAAAACGGTAGTTGCAAGCCAGAAGATGACATTAGTATGTTTGTCATGAATATAAAAATTGATGAACCTGAAATGACAGAAAGGCAAACGTCGAAGTTTGTTGAATGCCATCAAAACAAATTAAATTGGTTAAAAGCGGAATCGAATCTTATCGATCTTGATTGTAAGATCAAAAGTTGCTTAGGACTGGATAAGGCAGAGCCAAAAAAAGCACTTGAATATTTAGAGTCAATGATGGAGCTAAATGTTGAACCTCTAATGCTTAAGAAGCATCCCCATATCTTCGACATGGTGAAACGATTGCGTAGGTACATTGGGAATGTTAAAGAATGGAATTTAACAGGAGAGTCCCTAGACGTTTTTGAATCAGATGCTGAAAAAATCAGATTGAAGGCTGGAGAAGTTTTTGCCAAATTTAAGGTAATTATATATTTTGGTTCTACAATAAAATATTGTAACATTATCGTTATTAAAGTGACACGTTGTAGGCTTTATTTAAAGTTCCGGCAGATGTCTCTTTCTGGGACGCATTTAGTTCAGAGGTCGAGAAATTTAAGAATGACACAAAAGACTTCAAAGAGAGTGAGATATTTAGCTTACATACAGAGCCAGGTATGTGAATGTCTTTAGAATTTCCATGAAAACTTGCTTATCGTGTTGTAGATTCACGAAAAACATTTTTCGAGTTATATGAAAAACGAAAAGAAATTGAAACCACAGAGAGCAATGTCAATGAAAAGGTATTATTTTATCAATGTATATTTGTCTCTTTTTGCTACGAATTTCTTTCTTTGTAGGAGAATTCAAGTGAAGTTGCAAACACCGAACAATCTACAGAGACATTAGAAATGTCAAATAGTAAAGTCAGTGGAATGTCAACATAGAATATTATTAGTTCTTTTTTTATTAGTTATATTAAATATTTGTATCTCTTAATTTTAAGATTTGTACATAAGGATTATACACTCATTACTGCTCACTATACCTACAGTCTGTAGCCTTGCAGTTCGGAATAAGGGAATGATTCAATTTAATTTAATGGTTGTGAACTGCAAATTAAAATTTAAATGTTGTAGTACTGTTTTTATTGTACAACTGTATTTTAATATCATGAATATTTAAATATTGAAACAGAATATGTATTAAAATTATTTTATATTTTATCATTTTTGTTTTCTTTATGTACACTTTCATCAGAACTTCTATCATTGCTTCGACTTCTCTTATGCTTTTTGTTTTTGTCGGATCTGTATCTTCTATGGTCGTGATTTCGTGAACCACCGCTTCTAGTACTAGCTTCGTAACTTCGTTCCTTTCTATCCCTGTCCAATAATTCTTTCTCGCGTTCCTTGATTTCCAAAGAGATTGGTTTCATGAAAGGCCTGTCTCTGCCGCCGAATCTCAGTTGTCCAGATTCTTTTTTACCTCCAAAGCCACCACCAAGTCTTCTCGGTTTCCATCCTTTGAGCAATCGTTCGCATTCAAAGTCTACGAATATTACATTACCATCTATGTTCATTTTGTATGCTTTACGATAGGCCTCTTCGGCAGCTGCCTCGGTCTCGTATTCGATGAATGCGTAGCCTTTTGGGAATCCCGTCACCAAGTCTTTTACCAAACGGAACCGTTTTAATCTGCCAAATTTCGAAAATACTTCTTTGATAGTATCTTTAGTGGTTCTCGAATCTAATCTGCTTACAAAGAGCGTGCATTCAGGTCGCCCCTTTACATGCTTATTGGGTCTGTATTCAGAATTTATGGCTCTTACTATTGCTCTGTCGTGGGGCTCGACGTCTGTGCCGTCTATTGATCCAATTTTTAATGGGTCGTAAACTTTTGCAAAGCGTGACCATGTTTCGGAAATATCGGTTGACTCCTAAACGTAAAGATAATAAATAAGAATTTATTAATAGACTGATTTGTGTCATTTACCTGATTCTTATCTGTCATTTTCTTATATATCGAAGTAGTCAGTCGGTACACAGAGTAACCTCAAAATTATTGAACGTCAAACACTGGCTATTTTAAATTGACCATTAATTAATTGTGTCTAAATTTTTAAAATTAGTTTTAATTATCTTCAGGTTTGTCAATTTTAACGTGATTATAGATCTCGAAACTTAATTTTATTTAATTATTTTTCACGTTTTTAACCTGGTTCGTTCAAGTGGCAGCACTGGTCACGGTAAATAGTTGTCATAGATAATTGTCAAAAGTTAAGGTTAAGCGTTTGAATATAATAAATTGCAATACAGTAAGTTGTTTAAATAAATTTACAAGATGAATCCGTTAACGTAAGTTTATATAAATAAATATATTGGTAGTCTGGGTCCTAATTTGTGCTTTGCAGGAATATGAAAAATGTTAAAAAGTTAAGCGAACAAGAACTCTACTCTACAAATAAAACTTCTTGGCACGATCAATACAGAAACAGTGCTTGGATATTTGTAGGCGGGTTGCCTTTTGATCTCAGCGAAGGAGATATTATTTGTATATTTTCACAGTAAGTTGTAAGATTTTTTTTTAAAGTTATATATTTTGTAAATATTGTGGAGTATAAATACATAATGGTAATGTAGTTATTTTAAATATTGCTAAGCAGATATGAAAAGGTGACAAGTTGCCATAAACCTAAAAAACAGGTTACTGTATAAAATATAGTTTATTCAAAGAATTCAAAGAAAAACAGGCCAGTCGCGTCTATGACATTATACCTTAAAGATATAAAATGTATAATTACATCAGCTTATGTACATTGTACTTACGTATCCATAATATTCCAGTACATACATCTTGCGCTAGATTTAGCAAAATCTGTTAATGAATTAATATCTCTGCAGGATCATACAACTCAACCACTAATAATGAAGGTAATTCCATAAAATTAATTATAAATGTAATTTGCTGAAAGAAGTCGTCTCGTTAACAACGTCATTATTTCCAAACTCCCCGAAGCTATTGGTGAAAGTATCACCTTTATGCCGATGACCTTTTATTATAGATCTCTTGCAGAATAACACACATACAGGAAACACTAGATCTAATAAACGATGATTTAGGTAATTTTCGAACTGGTGCTATGGATATGGTTTACAAATTAATTCTAAAAATCAATGGCTATGTGCATAGGCACACATTATAATCTTTCCGAAATTGATCTTAAGAACTTTCAACTTTCATTTAGAGGAACCATAATTAAATGGGTTACATCAGCCAAAAGTCTTGGTCTGTTGAGTGACCAAAATTTACGATTTGAAGGTCATGTTAATAACATTTATAGCTTGTCGTTCCAGAAACTAAAAATGCTTAATCGCTTAAAATATTCTCTAGATTCTGAGACCAAAATGCGTTTAATGAAAAGCTTATTTTATCCAATCTTAGAATATTGCAGTTACAATATTACATTTTGATGTATTTATTCTTTTAGATACGGAGAGATAGTCAATATCAATTTAATACGAGATAAGGACACAGGAAAGTCTAAAGGATTCTGTTTCGTGTGTTATGAAGATCAGCGATCAACTGACTTAGCTGTAGACAACTTCAATGGCATACAGGTATAAACTAACATGAAATAATTTTTTACACACGTTTAACTTTTAGATTTTAAAACGTACCATCAGAGTGGATCACGTGAACGAATATAAAGTGCCGAAAGATTCGAAAAAGAAAGATGAAGAGACTAGGAAGCTACACGAAGAAGGTTGTGCACCGAAACCCATCGAATTTAGGCCAGTTATGCCCCGCGTTGATGACTTTAGAGAAACTCTGGCTGATCAAATTGTTGATGATATCAAGTTACCTCCTAGATTACCGATATATATGATTAAAGAAGAAGTTGTTGTTAAATCAGAAAAAGTATAGTATTAATATTTTTTAAACAAGAAACTATGCTATTTATTTTTGTAGGTAAAAGTTAAAAAAGAAAAAAAGGTTAAAAAGCACAAGAAAAAGAAAAGCAAAAAGAAGAGAAGAAAGTCATCATCGGATGAATCAAGTGACGATAGTGACACCAGTGATGATGCAAACGATGGGGCATCAAAAATAACGAAATTTGATACCAAATATGGTGATAGGGAACATAAGAAAAGTAAAAAATAAATATTTGCAGTTTTTAATTAAATATAAATATGTACAAAATTAGCAGTTGATCATTTTTTCTTTGACGTTACAAATTTCAGTGTTACTCGAATTAATATTGGTATTGCTTATACGAGTTTTTTCTTTTATCGTGTTTGGTGTATCATTTTTATACTTATTTGAAACATTTGAGTAACTCGTAATTCCGTTATTTTTTAACCAATTCAATGTGAAATTTGATGGTCCTGTGCTAACAATTCTTGCGCTGCCCAAACACTCGTTATTCTTGTAAAATACACCGAACTGTCCTTCTGTTAGAGCCCTCTGTGCATACTTTAAGTTTACAACTAGGCCCTTCACTGTCTCGCATAGTTCGCAATCTACGGGGTCATACGTATGTTGATATTTAAACTGGCATTTAAAGACACCGTTCTTTGTTAAATCTAATGGTTTACTGTTTATCCAATGTGGTTTCGATGTAAATAATGTTTTACTGTATAATATTGGATGTTTTGTCCCCATCGCCTGAAATATAAAAAATGTGCTTATATTGTCATTAAAAATTTAAATAATTAAAATATAAAACTTCTTAGTCTAGAGTTACGGATCACTAATACTAGGAATTACATCATCACACTTTGATGTTGAAAGTGAATGCTGGGTGTTTATGTACTGCAAGTATGAAGTACAAACAAGTATGAGTTATGAATGATTAGCAATCATTTATCCCAAATAGATCCAGACTAATGCAAGTATAATATTGTACAATTATAGAGGCTTATTATTATTTTTTAACATTGGATTACTTACAACAAATATTGTATTGGAATCAACATCTTTTCTTGCTATAAAATATGCTTCAGGTATACCAGGAATTCTACTTCGTTGTCCTAATGTCCACTGATGTATACCTTTATGTTCCCCAACGACTTCATTAGTATCTATATCTACAAATTGTCCTGGTTTATTATCAACATACTAAAAAATATTTTTTAAATAAAAAACGCTAGTTTATTGTAGAGCATGTTACCTCGGAAATAAAGTCCTGGAAATTCCTAGATCCAATAAAACAAATTCCCATGCTTTCCTTTTTTAACGCGATTTTTCCTAAACCGTTCTCTATAGCAATATGTTTAACCTCGGTCTTCGTTAAATCGCCCAAAGGGAATAGTGTTTTCCTCAAAGACACTTGTTCCACTTGGCACAGAAAAAATGTTTGATCTTTGACAACGTCAGCCGCTTGCAACAAGCGAACTTCTAAAACACCCTAATAAAGTTTTAGTTGGGTACATTCAGTTGGTATTTACTTTCATTCGGTTCATAACTTTCAAGGTATGGCCCAAAACTCGTCCTGGCGTAATGGCCAGTTGCTATAGCATCTGCGCCCCAATTGTTAATAGCCTGGTGATAAAAATGATTGAATTTAACGTATTTGTTACACAAAACATCCGGATTGGGCGTGCAACCATTTTGGTATTCCTTCAACAAGTTCCTAAAGCATTAACCGTGTAAAAAGGCACGCAACAATATGGATTGTACGTACAAAAACACTTCGTTCCAGTATTGTTTCACATAATTAACGCGTGTAAGTTCGATTTTCAACTTGTCGCATACAAGCGCAGCATCTTTAAATTCGCGATCGGCGGTGCAGTAGCCCTGTTCGTCTGCAATGTCCCAGTTTTGCATGAAAACGCCATGTACGTCATAACCTGCAAAAAGAAACTTAGGCACTGATACAATATCAACAACGGGAATACCTTTATTTTTTAATAAAACTGCTGCAACTGCGCTATCGACGCCACCTGATATACCAACGACGACTTTTTTTATTTTTAACATATTAAACTTATTTTTTTAAACGATTTATTTAAAGGTTATGAACAATAAAATACATCCGTTTCAAAGTTCATGACGGCGGCAAAAGTTAAAATACGTTTATTTTTTAATGAAATAACTGTAACGCCACCAGATATATCAACGGTGATTCTTTATCTTGTTAACATGTCCATCTTTGAAAAGGATTTATTTATAGTTTATAAAAAATAAATTCTAGTCCGTCACACCAAAACCACAGAACAAACTTTGCAAAAAGGCGGTACAGTTTTCATTACTGGACAGAGTTGCCACGTTTTTAATTTTTAATTAACAGTTGGGGCGTAATCACTTTTTTTTTTTTATTAAGGCTCTTGGTCGTATTTGCAATTTTGACGTTTTTGGGAAATTTTATAATTTGGTTTTATTTTAATGTTGGCATTATTTTTTTGCAATTTTTCATAGCTTCTTGATGATATTGGCATGTTATGATTTTGATTATAATTTTTAAATTGTTTGAATTTTAATTGATATTTTTTCATTTTCAATTTTGACTTTTTTTGTCTCTGTTGAATTGGCGGCACTGAATTTTCAACCTGAACAGTTTCTAACCTTAATTCAAATTTCAGCGCACTGTCGTCAAAATTTAGTTATAGAGTGAAATAGTAAACGTTAAATATGCAGGCAGGTCCCGTACACGAAGCCTTAAAACCATTAAAATTCATAATTGGGAAATGGAAATCTATTAGTGCGAAAGGTTTCTATCCCACAATCGAACCATTCACTTATTGTGAAGAGTTGGAATTTTCATCCGTTGGTCAACCCATATTAAATTATACGTCGAAGACGTGGCATCCTACTAAGCACAATCCGATGCACTTGGAATCTGGTTTTCTAAGAATTAAGCCGGATACGAACGTTGTGTCTCTTTTGGTTGCCCACAATTTTGGTATAACAAGTTTAGAAGAAGGTTGTGTCAACAATAATGAAATGACTTTGAAAAGCAAGGACATATCTAGAATGAGTTTTGCTAAAGACCCAGCAGTACTCCAAATTGTTAGAACGTACAAATTTAACGAGGAGAATGGGCAAATCGACTTGGTTGTTAGCATGGAAACAACCAATACACCATTGACTGAACATTTATGTGTTACTTATGAAAAATGTTGACGTATAACGATTTTTGTAAATTGATGTAAAATAAATTATAGTTTTCTGTACTTGTTTGAATTATAATTGAAAAGCAAGTATAGGCGCTGAGACGAAATTCATCTTGTAACATGCTTGTCAGAGAAATTCATTTATTGAATATTTAAATTAATCAATGTAATGCACAACTAGGCATACATTTTTTTATTTTAATAATAATTCCTTTATTGCTGTAGATCAACAGATATTAGCATTGTCAATATATGTACACAATACAGAGTACAAAATACATAACACCATAATATGGTGTTATTTTTAGTTGGTATTTTAATATTTCATATTTTGTATATTATACAAAATATAAAATATTAAAATACCAACTAAAAATTACAAGTCCATGGATTATATCATGAATGTGATATTAAAGCATACAAACACAATGTAATCCGACAAAATAAAATTAAAATTACAATTTTATACTTGATTACAAAGCAAATTCATGAAACGAGTAAAACACCTTTTCCAGCAAGAACTGTTTCAATTTGGTTTTTAAAATTCTCATGCTTGTTAATGCTTTGAGGCCGTCCGGCAATGCATTGAATGCAGCTCGAGTGGCTTAATAGTAAGGACCCTCTTCATAAAATTTAGTTCTATGCTTTGGAATACTGATATAGCAATTTCGTGTAGTCGTTGTCATATAGATATCACCAGTTCGTGTAAACTTGTCCTTATTATTGAATAACATAAGTACTAGTTCCATTATGTATATACATGATAAAGCGAGTAGATTAAGTGCATGAAATAGCGGTTGGCAATGTGTACAGTGGGGAGCGTTACACATATATTTAATTCGTTTTTATATTATGAATAAATTGTTAAAATTTTGAAGCCGATCCCCAAAAGGTAACACAGTAACGCAAATGAGATTCTATATAGGCATAGTAATAAGATTTAATGGAGGACATGGACACATTTTTTTAAGTATTTGCAATCTGTAAATTGCCTCAAGTACCTATCCAATCACAAACCTAGAATATTTACTGTGTCTACTTCTGGAAGTGACATATTATCTGTCTTTACGCTATAATCAACTTTATGCCTAACTATAAAGTTCATTAATTTGGTTCAGCAGCAAATAGTTATTCCTGCACCACATGGACATTTCAGAGAATACATTCGAAGCTGAACGCGAAGTTGAGGAAACAGAGTTAGATGACATGATGCAATTTGTATCATCTGCAAACTGTAGGTCATTCACATATATCAGAAACAGAGTAGGCCCCAAAATGGATCCCTGAGGTAGATCACAATTAAATTTTCTTCTGAAAGAAACATTTTACAAACATGATCGCAATAACTCTTCCAGTAGCATGCGATCTAGTACTTAGATAGGATCGAAATATATCCAGTGCTATGCCCCTAACACCATAACAGCACTTCATGGTTTATAGTATCCAAAGCCTTTGAGAGATCAAAAAATAGCCCAGCAGCAATTTCTCTATTGTCCAAACTCTTATACAAACAGTCAAGAATAGAAAACATGAAAATATGGCATCCTTAGTAAATTTTGTACGAATGAATTCAAACTGATTACTGTGTAGTATATTATTACTGGACAAAAATAAAAGCAGGTGCACATTCAAGACTTTTCATAAATTTTGCTAAATACAGATAACAATGTCTGTAATAAGATATTGTTACGATGTCGTTCGTTACATATGATAAAAGAAAGAACGGTATTTCATCAAGGCCCGCAGATTTTTTCACTGAAACATCCGTTATAATATTCTTTATTTCATTAAGATTGGTGGGTAGAGACCACAACCCCGTGAAGTACTAATGACATTGTAGATGCTGTGGGGTCTTGACAGAGAGTCCCGAAAGAAATTATTGAAAGAGTGAGCTAGCATGTCAGGATCACACAATTTCGCCCGAATCACTGCCTGCCTGAATATTCGTATTACTAACTTTATTCGTTTCACTACGAATTATATTCCAAGATGTTTTATTAGTTGAAGTCTCGAGTAAATCAATAAATTGTACTGTAATCTGTTTTTGTATACGGCATAAAACGGGGGATAATTTGATTCTTTATAGAGTATATATAGGTTTCGTAAACTAATAGACTCTTGGTGCAGCTCAGTAATGTACCATGGCAATTTGCTTTTGTTATTTAACTTTAACTGTTTTGACGGAAACGATGTAGATGTATTTTAGAAGTAAAATAAAAATTTACTGTGGAATTTGTCAAAACTAGTATTTGCGTCCGATGAATTACAAATATCAGCCCAATCTTCATTCCTAAGATAACTGAAATAGTTGTACGTTTATTTGACCGAAACTTCGTTTTTCAATGTAGGTGACAGGATCGATATTTGCAATATCCTTAAAGGAAACAAGTTGATAATAGTGATCAGATAAACCCGGGTCACCAACTTGAAAGTCAGAAATATTCATATGGATGTTACAAAAGATATTATCAATTATTGTCGAGGAGTTAGCTGTGACGTTCGAAGACTGGTGAATGAGTGAAGTCATATTATAAGACTTGAAGACATTCAATACATTACCGGAAATTTTACTAGTCTTACCAAAATCAATATTAAAATCACCACAAACAATGAATTGATGGTAAAGGGGTTTCTAAGAAAGCCACCAAGCAGTCAACAAACATGCTCATATCTCCAGTGGGCGATCTATATATACATATGACGATAATCAATAGGTTACGAGACTTAAGGTAGGCCCCGCAGTATTCAAATTCCTTTTCACAGGACATTACTCCGCATGATAGAGGCACTGTGTTAATACTTTTTCTAGCAACACCTTTAAATCAGGTTCTACAAAAGATACTTAAAAATTGATTTCATAACATTAATATAACTGGCATCAGTTTCCGTCAGCCAGAGTTCAGATAATTTAGTCTCAAGCAAAGCCTTAAGTTCAGTTTTATTGTGCAGACTTCTAATATTGAGATGTAACAACTTAAATGTTAGACTGATTTTATGGGGCTCACTTTGACCCAAAAATTAGTTCCATTAGATTAGATTAATTGCATCATATAAAGTTTTGCAATTCATGCAAAGTCCTTGTGTATATACCCCCGTTACTGTGGTTTAACAAAAACTCATAATTATCCAGTCAAACTAAACACGTTAGTTTACTTTTTAATAAAATTGCATTAAATGCATTAAAATATAGTAATTGATAAATTTTGTAATTCGAGGTATAAACCGCATCTACCTTGGCCACAAAGCTGGATCATATTTCATAATTTCAAACTACGTATTTTAATGCTCAGCTACAAACACTTTTGAAGGAAATGGCGAAAAAAACGAAGCAAAAAGACATCTTAGTAAGCAAAAATTTATTATGTACAGTATTTTTTTTCCTTTCTAATAAACAGGTCCGTCATCTAAGTTGTCGTCTTCATCATCATACCCTTCACCGTTATCAAAATAGTTATTTGCATAATCCGTCCCTTCGTCCATTTCTTCATCTATTTCATCTTGCATTTCTATTTCTTCCTCTACTTGTTCTTCGTCTTCTACTTCTTCTTTTACGGTGACGCCATCCCGCTTTTCTTCTAATTTTTCTAAATGCGTTAATCTAAAATTTGATAAATCATTTAAACCATGTAATAGAAAAAAACGTTTTCATTGATGACTCGATGAAGTACGGTAATAAATATGTATCGAAACACAGTAAATAAAATCACATATTCATTATAATACAAGTTTAGTGGATTAACTGTTTGGTTGCTCAAAATTAAGGACAATAAATAAATAAATATACCTTTTTTCGACGTCAACTTCCTTTGGAACTGTCTTCTTCGTTCGTTTAACTATCACTTTAGGCCTTAATTCCGCAGGAAAGAGTTCCCAATCAAATTTTTCTCTAGCACTGGGTAATTGGGCAATTAACTTGTCGATTTTTTGTTCAGATTTGTTTGCTTTACTTCCTGGTAACTTTAGATAAGATGTTGATAACTGCATATGATCAATTATGTCTTGCCTCAAAATTAATAAGTATTCCAACTCTACCGAGGGCTAAAAATGTATCCTAAATGTAAATTCAATGTGTACTAAATATATATTACTGTCATTGGCACTGGCTTTCTGTTAAGAGGTGGATATAATGGTGGCGGTTGACTAACAGGCCCCGGAACCAATTCGTTGCCACCAACACCCATAGAAGTTAATTGTTCACGACTGAAAGATTTAGTAGCTCCGCGGCCACCCCTACCTCCTCTGCCTCGTCCACTCATTATGCGAGATTAATTTGCAACTTCTAACTTTTTTAGATCGTCTGCAATTTGTTTTACTTCTGTCGATTCGAGTTGGAACGCTTCCTATAGAAATTTGATATACATATATATATAAAATAATATGTAATTCACCAATTGATATTACCAAATCGTATATTACTTTAACTATTAAGGAACAACTGGGACATGTAGCTATTTCTTCGCCAGCCAAAAGGTCTTCCTACACCAACATTTATTAACACAACCTCAATTTTGGTACATGCAACATTACCTTTGATATTTCAAATCGATCGCCGCATGGGCATGGATAATGATAAATCTCTTCTTCCTCGTCGTACTCGAAATCTTCAATTTCGACTTCGTCGTGAAACACGGACATTCCTCCGAATTGCGCGTTTAATAATTTTGCGATTCAACCTATCTATCATTTTAGGTATTGCTGTCAACGTGTACCCAGTAAATATCCCTGTCGTCGTCTTCTAAATGCAATCTATTTTCTATTTTGCGTTGGGAGTTGTTTTTATTTTACTTTAAAGGATTAATTAATTGACTAATTAAATGAAAATAAATTTGTTATAAATACGCACGAAGTTATAAAATTATGACATTTCTTGCCTAATACAGGGGCGGATCGAGGAACGAATTCGGCCCGGGTATTTTTAATAAAGATATTCCAATACCTAGGCAAACATCGATTCTATTCCAAGTGAATCACATGAAGTACCATCATTTAATAATAATAATAATAAAAATAATATTTTGTATACTTCATGGCAAACAGCCATTTTATTATGTAGAAAATAATAATAGTTATTTACAGTCGAATGCGGGAAGTTCAATTTTACAGCGCGACGGCTTCGTTTGAGGCACGAGCCCGAAGGGCGAGTGCCTCATTTGCCGGAGCGCTGTAAAATAACTTAACGCATGAGATTTGTATAAAATTTTTTGGCCGATAGTTTTATTTTAAATTAATGACATCTTTTTATACCTATACATTTTATTTATTCAACTTGGCAACATTGCATTGTTTATGACAGATTTGTTACATTTAAATAATTGTATAAAAGTTAATGGTTATTAGGTAGGTAGGTACGTTTATTATTAGCTATTTATAATCGAATGTAGGAAATTGCATTTTGCTGCATGAAGTTTATATCTTAAACACGATACCCAGCGGAGTATTTGGACTAATTTAATATTAAAGTAATATTAAAATTTTATGTATTTTGTTATACTTATTGAATTAGAAATTAATATATCTCGTTCTCCTGAACATCGGCTTCATGATTTCAAAATTGCGTACTTTTCCTACGTCTCTGGAGTTTAAAAAGAAGGATTATTTACTTTACCGCATACTATGCGGGAAAACGGGGAAAACGCACAGTCGTCGTAAACACGAAGTAACATGTGACATGAACGGTGCATAGTTACAATGTTTACATGTCGGGAGGCCAAAAAGTAATGTACAATTTTACTCGTTAGGAACACTTTAATCGTTAGTGACACTTTACTCGTTAGCAATACATATTACATTCGCGATAACACAACCTTGATAAATGTAATAAATACACAAACGTCATGATTTAATACATCTACTGTCATTTACCTACTTTCTCTAAAATTTTTCCACTAAGTATACAAAAAAATAGCATGTTAAACTCATAAGAAAAGTGATTAATCTTTTGGCCTCCCGAGATGTAAACATTGGAACTATGCACCGTTCATGTCACATGTAACTTCGTTTTTACGACGACTGAGCGTTTTCCCGCATAGTATGCGGTAAAGTATAATAATAATAATCCTTCTTTTTAAACTCAGAGACAGAGACATAGGAAAAATACACAATTTTGAAATCATGAAGCCGATGTTCAGGTTAACGAGATATATTAATTTTTAATTCAATAAGTATAACAAAATACACAAAATTTAAATATTAATTTACTATTAAATTAGTCCAAACACTCCGCTGGGGGGCATCGTGTTTAAGATATAAACTTCATGCAGCAAAATGCAATTTCCTACATTCGATATAAATAGCTAATAATAAACGTACCTACCTACCTAATAACAATTAACTTTTATATAATTATTTAAATGTAACAAATTCAAATCTGCCATGTCATGTCATGTCTGTCACAATGCAATGTTGCCAACTTGAATAAATAAAATATATAGGTATAAAAAGATGACTTATTAATTTAAAATAAAATTATCGGCCAAAAAATTTAATACAAATCTCATGCGTTAAGTTATTTTACAGCGCTCCGACAAATAAGACACTCGCCCTTCGGGCTCGTGCCTCAAACGAAGCCGTCGCGCTGTAAAATTGAACTTCCCGCATTCGACTGTAAATAACTATTACGATGCTCGTGTAAAATTTATTTATCCACGACCATTGCGTTATACCCTTGTATATATATACTATAGTAAGACAACGCTTATGGGACGATTGGAAACCGGCTTGTTGTGACGGTTGCATAGTTTGTAGGGTTTATATTAAGCATTTCGCATTGGCCCTCTATCTTTTATTAGATTAATATTCAGTATTTGATAAAATTTTAAATTAGCAAGGAACTCAACAAGATTTTGTCATTGTAGCCCAGTATATGTCCAGTATACATATACAAGGTGGCAGATCGACGTGAACCTAATAAGCGTACGAAATATAAAGTGTAATGTAACGATTCATTGATCATTACCATTTTAACGTATTTTAAATCAAATATAATTATAAACGGCAGATTCGTGATACATATTATTTAATATTAAAACCTATCATGATGGTAGGCTGGTTATGGCTTTGACGATATATGAATTAAAAAACGTTCCGTACTGAAGGTGAATACAAAAAAACATTGACGAAAAATGTATTCGATCGGCCGGCTATCCTCAAGGTCACATTATGAACTATTAGACGAATTCGTTGCGGTGAAATTAGGGTTTTATGATAATACGCAAATATGTAGGTAACTGAGATTGCGAAATAAGCTGTGTGTAGTTTGAAAACTTTGTGAATGTTTATTTAGTCGCTCTAATGTAATTAATCACGGACTAGATCTATGCAATATTGGCGCATGTAGTACAAGAAATTAATACAAATATATTAAGACAAACGAGCACAACTGCACTCGTTTCTACATACCTATATTTTTATGATTTAAAGCAACCATAATAATTTTAAATGCAATTGAAAATCGGGTATTTTATACCCGACCTGTAAGTCTTAATTGTTTAAAGTAATCTTTTTAAAACTTTTACGTTCGAATGTTTAATTCATATACATTGAATACTTTAATTCAACAAATATTTCTTACAATCGATGTTGGTATTATAACGCATTTGTTTTGTTCATTCTTATATTACAAGTAATGTATTTTATATTATCTTGCATTAATACACTTTCTGAACAAGCTGAAGCTCTTCTAGGTCTCGCTGACTTCTAAGTCAGCGAGACCTAGAAGAGCTTTCTGAAGATGGCAGATGGGACTCAGCCGAAACGTCGAAGCGACCCTTCGGGGAACATTTCCACAACGCGGTTCACAACCACAGAACCAAGAAGCACAGATTTCAGCCGCCAGAACGTACGCACCAACATATATATATATATATATATATATATATATATATATATATATATATATATATATATATATCAAAGAAACGAATTAACGAAAAAAATTGTTACGATCAGCAATTATTTCTTCGTAACATATTGTTTAGTTATTGTATAGTTATTGTAAGTTTTTCCTGTCTATGGTTTAAAAGGAATAATTAAAGAAGTGCAATAAAGTACCGATTTTAGCGATTTGTAGCCGACGTCGTTCTTACAATTTTTTTCTCCTACACGTTCACAAAAAGTGTGAATCATATCGCGCACCGACGGATATTTTTATTTTTTAAATCACCTATACTTTTTTTTAATCATAAGTTTTGTATACTCTGTTATTTTAGTAATTAGATGTCGTACCTACGAAAGCGGGGCGCATTTCTTTCAATGGAATTCTCAAATTACGTTTATCTCGACCAATATATAAAATTAAATTTTACAAAGTATTTCAATTTTTTAATATATCATTTTTTTTTACACAAATAACGAAATAAACTTCGAAATCGCGTAAACGTAAACGCACCTCATGAATAAAATAGGTGCAATGACCAGCCTATAAATATCCCGCAGTGAAGGAAGTCGATGTCAATCAAAATAAAAGCGTTGCTTCCCAAACTTTTACGACCAGCGCACCGCTTTTACACCGGCGTTAAATTTTGAAATACATGAACATGTAACGTAATCTATTAACATAAAAAGATTAAATAATCAAAGAAATTAAATACGTACGTAAATACCGATTAATGTGCGAGTCGGCGGCGGGAATCGACGTTAACAAATGCGCCCGACCCCGCTTTTGAGAAGCGCCATCTGCACACCAACAAAAAAGCGCCACAGCGGGCGCGATCGCAATTACGGTATGAACGAAACAAATACGACTTTCGTGGAAATGTTTTATAGCTTCCTAGAAATTAGACGACCTCGACCGAGTCAAGTACGAATTTGTTTCTAGTGGACGACCTTAGTTTTTTGTTTCTTCCGAGAAATTCGACGACCTTCGCAGGAAAACGACTGTATTCTGGACGATATTAGATTATGAATGGAAATTTCGGTGTTTTAGATTTATGAACGATTTATGTATATAAAGCAATATATTTTTTTTTTGATTTTAATAAAATATGAATATGAATGTAATAAATAAAATAAAAATTTAAGAAAAAACATTTTGTCCGACATTTTAGATTAACGATCTGATTACATTATCAACTGCATCTGTGATATAAATTTAATTATATTTTATTTGTCTTATTTTGAGATATATTTTAGGGAAACGATTTACCTTACAATTGCAATGGACGCCCGGCGCGACAAAATTCGACATGCAGCGAAAACTGTCGTTCGTGTGAAAAAAATATATAAACAAAGTTGTCGAGAACGAATTTACCAATGGAATGGCGGCTCGTGGGTTTGCTACTTGAGGAGGCAAACTCAAATGTGTGTAATGTACAAGGTCCTGCATGTAAATATTAAATATTAAATGATTTTTATTTGTATTGATCGAAAATATTTAAGATAAAAGATAAACTAGGTACTTTAGTGCTTATCGAAAAAATTCCCATAAAATTACGAGGCGGATATTATGCATTCCTATTCCTATGTAGGTATATTGTCACCTTTACACAAGATTAAGGGACACCAAATTGTGAGTAGGTACATAATCTTAAACTAACGATAATTCACTCACCGGGAGCAACCTGCTCCTTGCAAAATTTTCTATTTCACAATAAAATAAAACTATGTGCTTCAATTTAAAACATGAGATTCCTTGGTTTGAACTCCCCACCAAGTTGTTCATGAAACAAAATAACTAACAAAAAGTAAAGTAAACTATTAACAGAAAAAAAACAAAAATGCTAATAAAAATTTAAACAGGGTTTTGGGCAATTCTGAACAATTATTACTAGTAAAATTTTTCGATAAAAAATCCCTAAAATGATTTCTTGATTTTTTCCATTTACTTTGCCATCGTAGGTTGCTTTGCATTTAAAGAAGACAATTGGTTTTTTCGGAGTAAATAGAGCAATAAAGAATAAAAAATAAATTGAGAAAAAAAATACTAAAATTGGACTAAAAATAAAAAAGATATGATGGTGTTACACCCTTAAGTGAAACACACTATATATTTGTAATTAAAAAAATTACTTCCTAGATGATTTTATTTAAAATTCTTTCCTTCAACTTAATTTTATGCATATGTTTGCTGAATTTTTTTTGAAATGTGTCCATTGAAATACTGCAAATTGTTCTTGCATAATCTGACGGTACTTTTCATCTACCAGAATCAGTATTCCTTTCATTAATTTATCGCAATTTTACTTGAGCAGAACTTATCTAAACATTTTTGAACCAAGTAACCGGCGAGGTATACTAAGGGACATTGTTCCAATGAGGAAGTATCAGCAGTTGAATCCGACGTTGACGATGGTAATGTTTCTTCACACAATGCCGTAGTGGAAATGTTTACCTGTACCCCTGCATCTTGGTCCATGGTCATATATGTGCCGTCGTCGACTTCGCAATTGGTTGCCGACTACCGACGGTGCTTTACGCTCACTTTATATCACTAAAACATATTTTCCCACCATCAAGGATATGATCTGCATTAAGCATATTATTCCGCAAGGTTTTGAATAGATGGAACATCATAAATAGCGAATATTTTTTTCGCGGAGCTGTAAAAATATGGTATATCCAGTGACACTCCTAAATCTCTGTATGCACTTCTATTATTCGATCACCTGGTCACATACAATTACCCTATTTTCGGGATTTCATGCAATGTTGCCATTATTAATTTCCTTAATTCTTCATGCTTTGTGCCAAATTCACTAATAAAATACATGAGAGGTTCTTTCCAAGTTCTTGCCATAAATACCAAAGCTTGTTTACTTATTCTAGACCCACGACCAAGATCTTCAAACCCATCAATCAAGTTCATCGCTTTAGAATTTTTAGCCGTTTCTTCAGTGTCATCTCATCAAAGCTGATAACACACACCCTTTCATCCAATTGCATCGTTTCCACTTTAGATTTTAATTGTTGAAAGTATCTCAGATTGAAACCTGGTTTACATTTACAAATTCCAATCCAGCTCTTTATCGTCGATACCAACGGTAAAATGATCTTTTGTTTTCTTAGATGTTTGTATGCTGCAGGTGACTTATAATATAATGCGATTGAAAAGCCTTTCCCATCTTTCTTTACTTGCATTCGTACGAATGCTTTGGAGTTTTGCGTTTGTGCACGCAAACAAGATGCTATTCTGTTCCGTCGAGGAACTACATGTGAGGCCCCAAAATGTAATTCGGATGTTTAAAAACAGAACTGCTGCCAGGTATATTTGTTATATCCTCTAACCATTTACTATTGTTTCGACTTGAACCTTCGGTAATATACGCATTACTATTTGTGGATGGTTTTCCCTCCAAAAATTTATTCATAGCTGAGTAATGAGTACGGTAAATGATAAATTCGTAGATTGTATATTTCAAATGGCTCAACCTAATGATATTACTGAATAATTAACGGCACTACAATAACACAATAGTTGAAAGATTGATTCCGAATTAATTACGAAATATGCAAATAATTGATGATTTATTAATGCGAATTACAACAGTAGCTAGTACTGCAATTACTAATTAATTACTTATGTTACTGTTATAGAGCAATTTAAGTAGTGCTCTACAAAAATTTGTTTATTCATCTTTCCAATAGTTAATGTGATATTTACCGGTCAACTACATAATTATTTTATCTCAGATGGAAAACCAATAGTTTGCTCATGACCCGAATTAATGACGCATTTGGTTGACAACTAAAGTAGAATTTCCAAATTAATGTCTGTAAATGGAATTGCTACTTAAACCAAAACTAAAATTATTTGATATTTATATTCAGAGTCACAGATTGGAGTTGCATTGAAATATTTAAATAACTTGGTACAATTTACATACAGTTGTATACATCGCGCTCTATATGTTCTACGTATTTTTCTTCTGCTTAACAAACGATAACATTTGGCAATTTAAAATAAAATTATGGCGAAGTTAAATACCATTCCTTTAAATTTGAAATGTCTTTAATTGTACATCTTTCAAAGTGTTGTCTTACTTTACTATAGTACATCTATGTATACGTGTCAAGAGTGGCAAATAATATAAATTTTACAAGAGAAATTAATTATTTAAATAATTTTTAGACTAATCAAATAATTATGCATATTATCGTTTCATCGTCGTGAGTGCTGTCAGAAAACATCTGCAGTGGCCCGCACTGAACTTCCTTATACTCAGTTATACAAATTTTTAAATTCGAAATAATTGAAATTCAAAATTTTCCATTTTCCGAAAAAGTCTTTCAATTGAAAGTTGTTTAAAATTACAATATCATTAACTTTCATAAGAACATTTTTTTCTATAACTCCGATACCGTTTTCGAGATACCGAAAAAGGTGATAAGAGTAAACCATCACTTTCGATTCAGCAATTGCTTTAAAAATATGACGTTTTCTTTCCTGCTGTATACAAATCTTAAGTTTCATTTCATAGTGGTGGCTTCAATGGTTTGGATCCTATATCTCGTTTAACGAACAGATGCAGAAAAGGCGTGGTCTCGGCGTCAACAGCCAGTTTCACACGCTAGACAAAAATTAAAAAACACCGGCACGCAATCACGATTGCCGGATTTTGTAGTTGCGTGTTTTGGGATTGAGAAATTCCACCAATAGAAAACTTCTATTCAAACTTCGCGCATTTGTGTGGAGATGCATCTAATAGGTAAACGGGGGATAGATTCCAAAAATAATCAGGATCGATTCAGGGGACCTCAAAACGCGTATATCAGTTAAAATCTCGAGGTTGAAACTTTTCATAATTACATATATAAAGTATGAGGAAGTAATAATATATTCTTCGGCGTCAAAGCGGGAGACCGGTTAATGTAGATATCACTACAAAAACGAAATACGGAAAAACAATCGCCCAATCGAATTTGCAACGACAAAATTAGAATGAATTGTATTGCCTGAAGTGCAATACAAGTCCACAACTTATTTGGTCGAGTTGGTAATTTTTTGCTAGTTAGAATCGGTCATCCCGTTATCAAACTATGATACATACGTATATAAACAGTGCTGTAAATTTATAATTGCATTTAAATTTAAACATGTAAAATCAGCAAAATTAAATTCTTATTTTTACACATGATTGTAACAAATAAATAAATATTCACGATAAACCCCACCAGTAAAAGTTATTTGTAAAATTTTTATTATATATTTGTAAATGATACTGTTGGAAAATGTTATTTTAAACTATACATCAATTTTCATTCTATCATTATTTTTTAATATCTCATATTCATTAATTAATTAAGTGCATGATAACGTAATGGCATTAGTAATCTGTAAATAGTAAAGATTCACACCATTAATTAAGTTATTTAACGTTGAGTAGAAATTTGCCAGTGGCGCCTTGATAGAAATAACGGCAAGCAATGGCCCTAAAATCGCTGCCAAATCGACGGTGGCGCACTAATGCGGTTGCTGCCAAAGCTCTTCAAAAACGATTGTCAAATTTTAACCAAAGGTTGGCTTACTATGGTATACATATACAAGGGTTATACATACGTTACCCAATTACTTTTCTGCAAATAATGCTATCTATAACTAGAGTTATAATTAAGTAATGTTATCTAATTGGCCGATATTAAATATAATGTCAAGCAATTAAATGTCAAATTGACAAAATGAGTTCAGACAGTGATTCAAAAATTTGTACACCACCTGGAATAAGAAAAATCGCCGAAATAGCAACTCGCAATCTTCTGCCGGATAAATCGCACAAGAAATATAATGTGGCATACCAAAACATTTGGATTGGAGTACAAGTAAGAACGTAAAATTATTGTCAGAAACTGTGCTTCTGGCATATTTTAAAGAATTGCCAATGAAATAAAAATTTTCATCATTTGCTACTCTATGCTTAGAAGTACACTCAGTATAAATAACAGAGTAAATAAACTTTTACGAAACGAAATTACGAGAGTTTCTCAAACGGGCTAAAAATTTTTCGGCTAAAAAGGTAAACGTTTTTGCCCGAAGAATAGTCGTGGATAAAGTATAGTATTCAACTCGAGGTAATGGCAATAATTCACTTGGATGATTACAGCGCTCGCCTGCGGCTCGCGCTGCAATCATCCCGTGAGTTATTGCCCTTATTACCTCTCATTGAATAATATACTATTAAATATGTATTTAGAAATTTAACCGATTATTACATTTTTTACTTAATAAATACATAATATTAAGACTAAAATAAAAATAATCCAATCGACTGGTAATGACTCATTTATGCAGAAATATGGTATACATACAAATAACTAAAATTTCGCAATTGGTGCAGAAAACTAATGAATTCACCTTCGGTAGGTATTGGAAATCTGTAAAATGTTTTATTTGTGGTTGTAAATAGCGGACATACGAGACGGACGAATACGAGAACGAGGACGATCTTAATAACCGTGGACGAGATGAATCTAATGAATCGATTTATTGTACATTTTAATGTAGTTGAAGGTCAACTTATAAATGAAGGCAAGAGCTCATTCACGGTGATAAAGTAATAAATCTGTATTTCGCAGTTTTCGTGTTGTGAAGTTAAGTTAACCAAAACGACCAATCGCAATTGATGCAATCGAAATTATGTTAAAATTTTCAGAGGGGAACTTGCATAATCTAATTGTGGTGCATTCTGAAACACTTGTTATGAAAGTCGGGTACGAGTTATTCAAATCCGTTCAGAATTGATAATAATTACGTAGCCATGGATGCGTTTGGCGAATACAACCGCATGTGTCCGCAAAAATACGGTACTGGCCCTAAACATGTATAGTTAACGAATTATCGCCATTCGTTCTTGGCCAAAGTTAACTTTCCGCGTCTCCGCTTTGTGAGCTCAATCGTTGGCGTTAGCTGAACGCGGCCAATTTCGGAATTAGCGTCATCAAAATGTTTTTAGTTTCACGACTGCATTTTTTCAAACGGTATCTCATTATATATCATATGAATATAGTAACAATTTAATCTATCGTATGTTTAAGAAGCAAATACGGTAAACTTTAATAAATTTAACACGTTAAGATGGATATTCGTTAACAACAATTATTGTCGAGACTACTTTAATATTCTCACATTGTATTTCAATAATTATGACTGCAATATTAGAAATTCAATTATCATTTTATTTCATCGGATGTATTAGCCCTAAAATTTTCTAATTGTACAGTTATATGTGTAATATGCATCATAGCTTAACTACGAAGTAATTAAAGCGATTTAAATTTTACTCTTTCTATCTGTATGCAATAAAATAGTTTCTAGTTTGCAAAAGCCATCAGAACCATCCGCGCTTCTGATTTTGACGTGGAAGGTCATTTATCAAAATTACTTCGGTACAAATATATAGTTGATTGCAGGCAACTCCAGGATTTTTGAAATGAGATATTTGGCACGGAAATGCGTTATTTTTTAAACACTACATAATTAAACGTCGTAGTTTGTTTGATATCAGAAAACGGCGAATATCACAAGAACACATTCGTTGCGTTATAAATTACATCTTATTATTATTATTATTGTTATTGTTTGCTCCAGTCCGACTTAAAATACTATAGATTTGAAAATATATAGCGAAAGACTGCACTGAATATTATGTCGATGATTATAAATTTAAAAAAATGAAAGTTAACAATCAGCTGGTACAATTTTTTTCATAGAAATATAGTCGTACGTATTTGTTGAATTATTTGTGTTTATTTTAATAATATATACTCAGTGACATATAAACTGCACCACCTAGAAAGGGTGGGACTATTTGGACCAAATTTGGCAGAAACATTGGACTAGTCTAAGGTAGTGATGGGCATAATCGAGATATTTCAATAATCGATTATTAGTAATCGATATAATTTAATAATCGACTAATATTAGTAGTTAAAATTAGTAGTAGTCGTACTAATACTAATTAATGCAACGTACAACATAAACGTTCTAATACCACTAACAGTGTGTTTTCTAAAGCCGTGCAACAATTTACATCGAAACAAACTATCGTCTAAAAATTTAGATCAAATTATATGCCTTAATACCACATTCTTATAAATTTGTTTTTATTAATTTTTATTATTATTTAATCTAGAGTTATTAATTTATTATATAGGTTATATTTATTGAGAATTATACTTTTGTTGTTATTTGCTCATATTTTTTATATATTATTGTGGCAGTTTATAAATATTATTGTAAATGTTGAAGCGTTTTATTTACTAACGCAATATCATCAACACTATTATACTTATTTAAATTATTGTATTCTTCAATCCGACAATGACGATCGGCCGAGACTACAAAAAATAATTGAAAGAGAAGCTTCGCTTAGCGATACGACTAATTAGTTGCCACAATCGAACGAGTCCAATGTTAAAATAAAATATCTCGAACCTGCAACTACTATTAATATTTAGTGGTGGGGTTAAAATATATCGAGATATCGGCCTTCTCGGTCCGCTGCCACACGTTCCGTGATCGACGTACGACTACTAATTTAGTACTACTAATTTTCAGAGCGCATAGTCGATTATCTCGAGAGATTTTAATAATCGACTAATTCGTGTATCGCATCTCGATTATTCCCATCACTAGTCTAAGGTAACAATTGATTAAAATTTGATAAAGAAAACACTTCATCTTTTTGATTTTTCTTTAAAAATGTGTTGGTCCGCCCCTATTTCTGATACACGCATTGGCCCGCCTTGGCATTGATTCCAGCAGGTGATCAATGTCTTCTTGGGGTATGGCATCCCAAGCAGCCTGTACTTCATGCCGTAGAGCTTCTATTGTCAACGGTGGGTTCGGTAGATTCCTCAATCTTCTACCCATCATGTCCCACACGTGCTCAATGGGCGACAAATCGGGAGATCTTGGCGGCCAAGGCAAAAGATTAACATTGGCCTCTTCAAAGAAGTCAAGAAAAACCCTTGCTACGTGAGGTCATGCATTATCTTGATGGAAATGTGGGTCTTCCAGCCCTCGAAGATATGGAAGAACATGTGATTCTACCACTTTGTCAATGTAGCGTCGGGTGGTCATACTGCCCCGAATGAAGAGCAAGGGTGACCTACTGCCGTAAGGAATAGCACCCCACACCATCAACCCCACAGTTCGGTGAACATGCCTGGCAATCGAAAAATCAGGATTGCGCCTTTCTCCACGTCTTCGTCTAACAGTCATCCGACCATCATGCATTCCTAAACAAAATCGCGATTCGTACCACTAAAGACAACTCGATGCCACTCCAAGTTCCATTGAAGTCTTTCCGTCCACCAGGCCAAACCTTCCTGGCGATGTTGAGCAGTGAGGGGTAGCACAAGATGTGGGCGGTAAGACAGCAAGCCAAAGGTTCTTATTCGACGATAAACTGTTCGCAAGCCTATCGGACGACCTTGTACATCTAACCATTGATCAGCTATTGATCTAGTTGTAGAGAATCGGTCTCTCAAGGCCATTAGTCTTAAGCGGCGATCTTGACGTTCATTGGTTCGTCTTTGAGCCCCAGTGCCTCTTCTCCGACGTTCAACCCCATGTTCAGACCACGCTTGATAAACACGCATTATTGTTGAGTGGTGCCGTAACAATCGGTTGCCGATTTCTCTAAACGAAAAACCTGCTTCTCGTAAACTAACAATCCGCCCTCGGTCAAAGTCACTTAACTGCTGGTAAACTTGAGTTCTCCTTCCTCTAGGCATCGTTAAACACTTGAAATACTTTAAACTAAAGAACGGGATCCGAAAAAGTGGAACAAATTCAAAAAATGACTCGATAATTGCTTGTCTATCACCACCTCTAAAAAATGACACAAACGTAAAAAATCCCATGACTACTTGATGATTGGGTTTCAAATTTTAATCAACCATTTCCCTGGACTAGTCCACTATTCCTGCCAAATTTGGTCCAAAAATTCCCACCCCTTCTAGGTGGTGCAGTTTATATGTCACTGAGTATATGTAATATGAAGTATATGTAAAAATAGTATGCATCAGTCAGTATAAGTATGTAATAGGTATCATGTATTTGATGAAAAATATTAACGATTGATGAATTAATTCATAAACACAATGGATCATCAAAATAACATTCCAAGACTCCTTTATTTTAAAAATTGAAGATATACACCAACAAACAGTTTAAAAATTTATACATTTCTCTCGGCATTCTGCAAGTGAATAAAAATTATTACCATTACTTTCACATCCTCCGTATACGAAAAATTCACATTCTTGTGTTTCTACGTTGTAGAAGAACCTTGACATAACTGCCGTGCAGGATCCTGGTTGCCGAGGAAGGAGACAAATAGGATCTGTAGCACTTGTCGATTCTATAAAAGTGATTAGTTTAAATGCAGACCACTGGGAGAGTTTTAATAAAATCAATATATGGTATATTGTTACCAATGTTGCGTAACAAACTATAAAAGTTAATTAATTTCGTTGTCGTTGTTGAGCTCAAACGAAAGTAAAACAATTTCGAAAGATCCTAATAGTATTACCGTGCAAAATGTAATAATGTGTTGATGACTATAGAAAATATTAATATGACACGTATTGTATGCATATGGTCTACCATATGCATACTTAAAGTTTTATGTTAACATTTAGTTAATGGCAAGTTTCACAAAACATTATTACTTTATTACAGAGATTATTTTCAAATTAAACCGTTTCTATGTGGTAATTAATTGGATATGAGAACATTAATTAGGTTGTTATAGGTACTCGCATACTTTATTGAACAACGGAATGCATTAATTTCAAATAAAATATTTTTTATTTGATTCACGCGTTTGATAAAAATTTACCAGTGTCGTATAATAGAAATTCGTTTCCTCGTACTTTTATTGTAATTTCAGCGCTACCGGGCAAAACCAACCAATTAAATTAATTGCATTGCTGTTAATGATTGTGGTTAATAGTACATAGTACATAGTACATACATAGGGAATATTTATTATATGGCACGGTAATTACAAAAAATAATAATCATGAAAGTTATTCAAATTAAAAAAAAAAAAAAACATTGCATTATGCGTAGGAACAATCAACGATATAGCGATTTTATGATAGGTATTTATCAAAAATAAAATTTGCAACTTACGGAAACTGGACATTATCACAGTCGACGTGATCGCTAAAATGATGAATATTTTCATTTTTCAATTTTACTTGGGGACAAAATTTGAATAAATCGTTTAATTCAAAGTTCTTGCTTTTATATGCGAGATAAGCATTTCTATTGTTTCTAATCGGATTTTTTTTTATTTGTTTCCGTAGTTTGCTTTATTTAATTACCACTAATATAATTGTTTAAATGGACCTATATTTACCAAATATTGGTTATATTTTCAAATAAATGAGAATTTTTTAATAACATTACCCCTGATAACACTTCAGAACGTGCCAGAACTAGATTTGGACATCGACTGGATATTTGTGTTCAACAATATGGAAACACATTTAAGCACCTTTTTGTAAAATTAACTTTGTTTATTTTGTATTTAAATGCTATTTTAGCGCTTTCTTGCATTTAATTTGTTAATTTTATTAACAAAATTATAAACCTTTATTATTACTTTTAATACAAAAGTATATTAAATCTAATATTAACGTCTCGTGGAATGATTAAATCGAAATTTTTTATTAAGTTCTTCTTTATTTCTATTTGAAACTGATTACTGATACAAGTATTTCCATATGGACGGGGTACCAATCAATTTTGTTATACACTTACTGCTTCCTGGTATTGACGATTTCGAGTAACACTGCATTATTCTTCTTTATTTTTCGTTAAAATTGAAGCACTTGCATTTACACTTCACTTTATATTTGACGTTCATACACCATTACTTGTCAATTTTCATTCAAACACGCTACTTGACTAGCAACGTTTTTATTAAATCTCTTCCCAAGCGACGGGAAGCAGGCAAATTGACACTAAAGACTCGTTGTCTTTTGATGTTCCTTAAGTAGTCTCACTGATGATATGATCGAAATTGGCATTGTTAGACTTATAAATTTAACGGCTATGTTCTCCTATCTTCTCCTGTCTATCCTATCTTTCTCGTTAAGTGCCTTAATAAACTTTTTTTTCTGATTTTGACAAAACGTACAGATAACCAAAAATATTCAACTTTCACTAAATTTTCGTCTTTGCTTCAGATTCTTGCCCGAAATATTCTGATTACTTATTCTCAACTGTAACTTATGTCGATTATCTTAACTTTAAGCGAAATTTTCTCCTTAAACATTAAAAAACAACCTGCTTAGAAACAAATTTTTCAAACAAAAAATTCTTCATCACACCAGATTTCATAACATAATTGAAAGCAATTATGTTCATTAACGAACAACATTAAACTATTGAAAAATTGGTTTATTCTTTGGTGTTGCCGGTTCCTCTGTTTCCATCGAAATTTTATTTATGAGCACAAAATAATGTTTTTTATGAGGCTTCTTACGAACGATGGTTTGTTTACATAGTTAACCTGTTTGATAAATTACATTACTAATGGAATAACTAAAGTGCTTTACTTCTGGGCAATACCAGGTCCAAAGACCATATCAAGTTTTTCCTAACAATGATTATTACAAATTGTTGATAACCATATCTTTCCTCTAGACTTCACAATCTAGGAAATATTTATTTTTACAAATTGTTATATATAAAATATACTACAAATGTTGCCACGAAAGACATATTTTTATGTATATGTTAAATTATTTGGTTTTACCATTTAGTCTCTGGTCCTCGTGGAGCTGCTAGTTATAGTTGTGTCCATGGCAGATAGTCTGTTTGTTTCATATTTGAATTCGGTTTCAATACCTCTTCTTCGGATTTCTTGCTCTGTTTTTTCTTCTATTTACGGTTTGCTAGCTGCTATTTGTAGGATTCGTTTTTAATCTCCACATTGAAGGTGGTGGGATCTAGTTACACACGACAGTAGATCTTTACAATTTAAATATTTTTTCGAAAAATTCCCAACTTTGTAAACTGAAATATTCATCTTGGTTAATTTCATTAATTGTTTTTGTGTAATTACCCAGTTAATAATAAGCATACATATTATTTTCTTCAGCTTACGATATTGATAAAATTGTGAAGGTTATGATTGTCTTAATTTTTTATATGTTAATAATTATTGTAAAAAGAATTGAATTTCATTGTGATTATATTTACTCGATATAATGGATGAACCTGAAAACGAAGAAACCTCAAGATTAAGAAGCAAGGCATTTGAGTTAGATAGACGGTTTGACTGGTTAAAGGGTGAATCTGTTATACATTACACCCGTATATGTAAATGGTAAATTTGATGAATTCAAACCATCACCGGTATAAATGAATAGGTCGTAGATACATTAAATGTTACACATGAAATCGATGGCCATGAGCTGAGTCTCAAATATATCTGCATCTCGCTTGTGAGAATTCTGGAGTTTCGTTGATTCAATGGTTATAAAGGAAAGACAACCCTGGTTGCAACCCTTCACTTTCAAATGGATTGTGAGGATATGGTGTGGCCGAAATGTGCTATTTCCGCTCGCATTAAGTAATGGAAAGCACCAGTCGCGTATTGACGTATCGAGATTATTTCATAGAATACACATATAAGGATTATTTAAGTAGAAGTTCACCGACACGATGCGAAGACGAGTCTGGTGTATGGTAACGAATGATGTTCGCGACCTACACCAATATTTATTATCGGTTGACATTAGAATAAGTTACGTATAAAATAACAATTACATCACATCACTGCGAGTGTTTTATTCCAACTACGGCATAAGTCCCAATGAACAAGTAAAAGAACATTGTTTATTACATGATATTTGAAATTATATTCTGAATTTCAAAATATTTTTCTTTAGGAACATTACTCATATAATACTTTGCGTTATTCGTATTATTTCCCATGAGTTGGGTAAATAATAATGCAACCAAATATTAACCTAGCAGATACTTACTTAGGTTAGACTTGTGTTGTGAAAGTTTCCAACATAAATTGCAAGGCGACATATTTTAAGGTTTTTGTTGTGACAAAGTAGTAGATAAAATAAGTGGCAATTGACAAAAACGATAAAGAAATATACCCAGTGACATATAAACTGCACCACCTAGAAGGGGTGGGAATTTTTGGACCAAATTTGGCAGGAATAGTGGACTAGTCCAGGGAAATAGTTGATTAAAATTTGAAACCCAATCATCAAGTAGTAATGGGATTTTTGATGTTTGTGTCATTTTTTAGAGGTGGTGATAGACAAGCAATTATCGAGTCATTTTTTGAATTTGTTCCACTTTTTCGGATCCCGTTCTTTAGTTTAAAGTGTTTCAAGTGTTTAACGATGCATAGAGGAAGGAGACCTCAAGTTTACCAGCAGTTGAGTGACTTTAACCGAGGGCGGATTGTTGGTTTACGAGAAGCAGGTTTTTCGTTTAGAGAAATCGGCAACCGTTTGGGACGGCACCACACAACAACAATGCGTGTTTATCAAGCGTGGTATGAACATGGGGTTGAACGTCGGAGAAGAGGCACTGGGGCTCAAAGACGAACCAATGAACGTCAAGATCGCCGCTTAAGACTAATGGCCTTGAGAGACCGATTCTCTACAACTAGATCAATAGCTGATCAATGGTTAGGGGAACAAGGTCGTCCGATAGGATTGCGAACAGTTTATCGTCGAATAAGAACCTTTGGCTTGCTGTCTTACCGCCCACATCTTCTGCTACCCCTCACTGCTCAACATCGCCAGGAACGTTTGGCCTGGTGCACGGAAAGAATTCAATGGAACTTGGAGTGGCATCGAGTTGTCTTTAGTGACGAATCGCGATTTTGTTTAGGAATGCATGATGGTCGGATGACTGTTAGACGAAGACGTGGAGACAGGCTGATTTTTCGATTGCGAGGCATGTTCACCGAACTGTGGGGTTGATGGTGTGAGGTGCTATTGCTTACGGCAGTAGGTCACCCTTGCTCTTCATTCGGGGCAGTATGACCGCCCGATGCTACATTGACGAAGTGGTAGAACCACACGTTCTTCCATATATTCGAGGGCTGGAAGACCCACTTTTCCAGCAAGATAATGCACGACCTCACGTAGCAAGGGTTTCTCTTGACTTCTTTGAAGAGGCCAATGTTAATCTTTTACCTTGGCCGCCAAGATTTGCCGATTTGTCGCCCATTGAGCACGTGTGGGACATGATGGGTAGAAGATTGAGGAATCTACCGAACCCACCGTTGACAATAGAAGCTCTACGGCATGAAGTACAGGCTGCTTGGGATGCCATACCCCAAGAAGACATTGATCACCTGCTGGAATCAATGCCAAGGCGGGTCAATGAGTGTATCAGAAATAGGGGCGGACCAACACATTGTTAAAGAAAAATCAAAAAGATGAAGTGTTTTCTTTATCAAATTTTAATAAATTGTTACCTTAGACTAGTCCAATGATTCTGCCAAATTTGGTCCAAAAATTCCCACCCCTTCTAGGTGGTGCAGTTTATATGTCACTGAGTATATTTGGAAAACTGACCTAATAAGACGATTTGAACAATTTCGTTTAATTTCAATTAAATTGGTAGAAAATATTTTTGATGAAAAATGTTCAAATACCATATATCCTTTACACTGGTTTCAACAAATGTAAGCCTCCATGTTCTGACAATATAAAATTGCTGCAACAAAATACGAAACAAAAACCAATTATGCCAAATATTAAATATAATCACATACAAGTATCTTAAGAAATATAAATTTAAGCATATTCTGAATAACTTAACAACACAAATATAGGAAATTGTATTTAAATTTATTTCTTAATTAAGTTAACTATGATCAATTTGTGTCGGACAACAAGGATATTTACCCAAGAAGTAAACCGTAATTAATGATTGAATGAATTCATACAAAATAAAAGTGTTTAATATTAGTGTTGAGATAATATTTCTTAATTTATTAAATACATAGATTGTTTTCTTTGTCTCTTTGTCGTCTGTAATATATGTTCTTCCCATCTTAAGTAACGGTCAATCAATACACCCAAGTATTTAGTATTCTTAACGGGGCCGACCTTAAATGAACAGTTGCAGTTAATTTCACTAGACGCTTCATTGCAAATAACTATATTATTTTCTCGTTGATATTTTTAAACTGCTAATTGAAAATCGAAGAAAGGATGATTTTTTGATATTGAGGGTTAGAATGAATTCGAACCATAATTTTATAGCATTTAGGTCCTGATTTGCTCTTATTACAATTTGTCCATTTAATCAACAAAGCCGTATCATCAGCATATGAAATAATTGTAAATTTTAACTTAAGTATGAAAGGCTTTGTAAAAGTTCATAATTCAGCAACATTCGTTGATATATTTGGTCAAATGAGCAGCAGCCTAATTTGTTGATGTACCAGCAGTAAATCCATATTAATTATGACAAAAAATATTTCAAGTTTCAACGAATGACTTCAGATTTCAAAACCTTTCCAAGTAATTTTGACTAATAGGACAAATCGGTCTGTAGTTGGATAAGCCAGATGTAAATAATGAAATAGCAACAGCAACCTTAAACACATTCAAACCTTGACATTCATATGTTAGAAACTGACTACATAACACTAGCATGTCAATACTCGTCCTCATGACATCATCAAGTAGTCAATAAAATTTACTCAAGCATATATATATGGATATAAAGTTGTTGTCAGAAGTGGGATTAGGAATCATAAATTAGAATAAGTCTATTTCTCGTTGTAGTGAAGAAAATAAACAAAATCTACGATCATGACCGTCGATGAGAATTCCAATCAAAATGATTCTTCACTTTCTGGATTACGTCCTCCGCCATCTGGAAGATATGCCTAGTCATTTCAAATCTACGGCACCGCAACCAACGTGGACAGAACCTCAACAGACGTAGTGGTGTATAAAACAAGTTGTTGTTAGGAA